>JAWWNF010000830.1:600000-1145906 GCA_034641395.1 Darevskia armeniaca | reverse complement strand
AGCTCTACAGTACTATGAAGTCAAGCCAAGTTCTCGAGAATTCCCAATTCACTAGTAGATGCAGAAAGCCTTAATATATATATATTTTAGCGCATTTAACAGCTCTTTTACGGCAAGTGGTGGCCCTTAGAAGGGCCGTTTGTGCTGAGAATACAATCAGAAATTTAGCCGCCAAATCCATACAGAGTACGACCTTGGCGCTTCAAGGCGTAAACCACATCCATAGCAGTCACTGTCTTCCTTTTCGCGTGCTCCGTATAAGTTACGGCATCACGGATCACGTTCTCCAGAAACACCTTTAGCACACCACGAGTCTCCTCGTAGATCAGCCCAGAAATACGCTTCACTCCTCCGCGGCGAGCCAGTCGGCGAATAGCAGGCTTAGTGATTCCCTGGATGTTATCACGAAGGACTTTCCTATGCCTTTTGGCGCCACCTTTGCCCAAACCCTTGCCACCTTTGCCACGGCCAGACATGTTGCAAAATCACAATCGGCTACAGACTGAAGAGAAACGAGTTGTAGCATCTGCAGTTGTTCTTTTATATCATCGTATCCGACCAGAGGGAAAACTTCAACGCTTGCACCACCCACGCCTCTCAACCAGTAAAAATACACCGCGGGTCTTCATTACAATTCAACCTGCAGAATGACGTTTTCCTAGTGAAGAGAAACTGTCCTGTCAGTGTACATGAATTACAACTTCGGTGCTTTTGATAACACCCGTCCTAGATCCTTGGAAATCGAATTGCTAGAGATTTGTATTTATTTTAACAAATAAATGGCTGGAAAAAGCACTGCACGAGACAGAAATTCCACTTCTATCCGGCAATTTTAACTGTGAACTCAGGGAATGAAGAAGAGACCAGAGTTAATTTAGCTTTAGCGCCCCTAGATAAAACTGGACATTATATTATTAAGTTTCTATACTACCTTTTATCAGGATTACAGGGTGATTTACAATACAAAAATACATAGCAAAAATAACAATAACCCCTCAGACACAGTTTAAAAGGCCACAACACAGATTGCTTAATTAGCCAAAGGTTTAGATTCTAAAACTGATGTGTGCTAGAACTAATTTTTAAAAACTAAATCTGTAAAATCTAAAAGAACCTTGTTTTGAAGGCTAAACTAATATCAGTGTACTGGAAGAAGCAAAGATCACCAGTGTCAAAGTAATGATTCTTCAACAACTTCGTTGGACTGGTCATGTTTGGATGTCTGATTATCGTATTCCAAAGCAACGACTCTATTCCGTACTTAAAAATTGAAAGCGTAATGCTGGTGGTCAGCAAAAGAGGTTTAAAGACTCTCTCAAAGCAAATCTTTTAGAAATGTAGTATAAACACCGACAGTTGGGAAACACTGGCCTGCGAGTGCTCCAATTGGAGAACAGCCTTTACCAAAGGTGTTATGGACTTTGAAGACACTAAAGAGAGCCAGTGTGGTGTGTAGTGGTTAAGAGCAGTGGACTCGTAATCTGGTGAACCGGGTTTGATTCCCTGCTCCTCCACATGCAGCTGCTGGGTGACCTTGGGCTAGTCACACTTCTTGAAGTCTCTCAGCCCCACTCACCTCACAGTGTTTGTTGTGGGGGAGGAAGGAAAAAGGAGATTGTTAGCCGCTTTGAGACTCCTTCGGGTAGTGATAAAGCGGGATATCAAATCCAAACTCTTCAAACTCAGGAAGGAGAAAATGTGCTAAGAGGAAGGCACGCTTGGCAAATCCTCACCATGATCAACTCCTACCCGGAAACCAATGTCCCCACTGTGGAAGAACGTGTGGATCCAGAGTTGGCCTCCAGTCACTTACTGACTCACTGTTAAGACCGTGTTCATGGAAGACAATCTTTCTCGGCCACAAGTGTTTGCCAAAGACGACAATGACTCCTAGGTACCGGTAATAGGAATCAGAACTGCAGCTATGACCTATCTTCAAGTTACCAGAATACATTGACTGATAACATATTTGGAGGCTGTTGTGGGAGAGAACTGGGGGAATCTCAAGCGGAAAAGTACCGGTAGTTCAAACCCCAGATAGAAAGACACTCACTAAACAAAGTCACTAAATAGTCACCTGGGAAAAGACTGGATGGAGCTCAAAACTGCTTTTCTTGCGTCCCATATTTTTTATTGAAAAGGTTGTAAAGGAACACAACTACATACCAAGTTTTTACTATTCAGATTCAATACAATAAAGAAATGGATTCAGTTTCTAGTCTCACAGATCAAAAATCAGAATCAATATACAAAGTGCAGAGTGGGGGGAGCAAGCGACCAGGCAACATTTTTGAGAGAGGTATAAAGCTGGGGAAGTGATAGGACTTGGTCATTCTTAATGAACCTTTGCTCAATGTGCTCAAGGATAAAATAAGAAGTTATAGGTTCTATTGAGATTTGAACTCAAAACGCTGGAATCTGGAGTCCAGAGTGGTATCCATTACACCATAATCACATAAAACTAACATTATTATCAGACCCCAAAGCTGCACAAAAGAAAATGGGTTAATCAATGAATCTTCAGCTATTCAATATGTTTGTGCTTATGTGCGTGGCTACTTAATACCTTACCATTTATTAAAACAGAACAATGTTCAGTCTCGCAAAAAACAGTAACTTACTTTTTCCTGTACCAGATTGGCAAACAGTTCTTAATACACCAATGAAACCCCCACCCCCCTTAAATGTGAACCAATTTATTAATGTTTTTGTTACTTTTGAAAGGTAACCCGGAAACTGCAATTAATCCAGAATGCGGCAGCTAGACTGGTGACTGGGAGTGGCCGCCATGACCACATAACACCGGTTCTGAGAGATCTACATTGGCTCCCAGTACGTTTCCGAGCACAATTCAAAGTGTTGGTACTGACCTTTAAAGCCCTAAACGGCTCGGTCCTGTATACCTGAAGGAGCGTCTCCACCCCCAACGTTCAGCCCGGACACTGAGATCTAGCGCCGAGGGCCTTCTGGTGGTTCCCTTACTGCGAGAAGCAAAGCTACAGGGAACCAGACAGAGGGCCTTCTCGGTAGTGGCGCCCCGCCCTGTGGAACACCCTCCCATCCCATGTCAAAGAGATAAATAACTACCTGACATTTAGAAAACACCTGAAGGCAGCCCTGTTTAGGGAAGTTTTTTAATGTGTGATATTTTAATGTATTTTAGTGTTTGTTGGAAGCCGCCCAGAGTGGCTGGGGGAACCCGGCCAAATGGGCGGGGTACAAATAATAAATTATTATTATTATTATTATTATTATTCTGGGGACAACTTGGAAGCCCTAGAAAAAGAGAACTCAGTAGTTAATAAAGGGGACCCCTGACTGTTAGGTCCAGTGATTTCATCTTTTAAAATAATTTGTGTGGCTCTTAAAAGAGCCTTTTGGTTTAAGTGGAGTTGTTCTTTTCCAAGTTTACTTGGAGCTGGTGTACTTGGTGACAGCCTTGGTGCCCCTCAGACACAGCGTGCTTGGCCAACTCCCCAGGAAGCAGCAGGCGCACAGCAGTCTGGATCTCCCGAGAAGTGATAGTGGATCGCTTGTTGTAATGGGCCAGGCGGGAAGACTCAGCAGCGATGCGCTCAAAGATGTCACTGACAAAGGAGTTCATGATGCTCATGGCCTTGGAAGAGATGCCAGTGTCAGGGTGGACCTGCTTGAGCACCTTGTAGACATAGATGGAGTAGCTCTCCTTCCTGCTCTTCTTGCGCTTCTTGTCACCCTTCTTCTGGGTCTTGGTGATGGCCTTCTTTGACCCCTTCTTAGGCACGGGAACAGACTTCGCAGGCTCAGGCATCTCGACAAGATTCCAGCAACCGCCGAGAGAGAAATGAAGCGCTCTTCGCCGCCTCTTGTATTTATACGAGTCTTATGCAAATTAGCACCTCAAATCCTCAAATGTCTATTGGTCGGGAATGTAGTATGCAAATAGCAGTGGAAGCGTTTGCTTGTCATTGGATAACCAAGCCTCGTTTTCTTTAGCGCCAACTGGAGTTCATTTCCTATTGGTTAAATCGAGAGTTCGCTCTCATTGGGTCAGTTTCCACCGCCATCCAATCAGAAGTGCCCGTTACAATCCGAGAAACGAACTAGGCAAATGACAAGCCACGCTGGAATTTTGAAGTTTTGCTCGCGGCTTATGGGATCGCATTGGGGCGTCGCTTGACCGCGATGAGTGTTTAGGATGATGGAAGGACCGACCAGTATCCCTGCTTTGTTTCGTTTTCGGATTAGATGCGTGCAAACCTGGCACTGAGCTCTTCGGAGCCTGCCGTTTGCTATCCGCTGCTGCATTTGATTATGATGAACAGGAAAATAATCAAGCCTTTCCGCTATTTGCTTGAAGAGGTTGGGAAAGGGGAAAGATAAACACATTTGGAGGCTGTTCTGCGCCTCTTTGCCTCCTAGTTCTCCCAGCCGAGGGAAATCAGGATGCTGAATGTATGTTAAGTCAGCTCTATCTTCAGCCAAACCAGCACAGTAACCCGCGTCCAAGGGCCAGTGGCGCAATGGATAACGCGTCTGACTACGGATCAGAAGATTCTAGGTTCGACTCCTGGCTGGCTCGGAAAGGGCAATTTTTTGGGGGAAGAGGAGGTTTTACCCCACGTTCAATCTCCGATGGCATCTTGAGCCAGTCTGTGAGCTAAATGGACCAGTGTTCTGACTCGGTATTAGACCATTTCCAAGCAGGACCTGGCTTAGCTTGATGTTTTCATTGTGGCATCCGCAATGGAGGAGGATGTTCATACCAAGTGTCTCTTCTTGCTCCCTGGCAATGATCCTGCTCCTTGGGGTTTCAGTTTCTGCTCTACTGCTGCTTCCCACGAGGGGCATCTATCTGCTTGCCCACACTGAGAAGAAGATGCTGAGCTAGGAGAGGCCACTTTGGCCAGATCAACTTCTGAAGTCTGCATGACCCCTTTCTGAGCCGGCAGCCTGTACCTCCTGCATCCTTCCTCTTTCTCACCTCTAGCCCCAGTCTGCTGCTTTGTCATTTTCTCAAGCGCTTTGGTTAACAGGTGAAAGCACAGCAAGGAGGATGTGGTGAGCTCTGATCTTTATTCCTGTGGTCAGCTTCGGGGACAGGCAGAATGTTGATGCAGACCAGCACCTAGGTCCCTGGCAAGGAACTGTTATTATATTATAATTTAATAATCCAGTTTTTATCTGCTTTTCTATTACAGTTTCCTGGCCTTTGTGTTGTATATTTGTTTTGATGATATTGTTTTGATGGTGCTACACACCAATAAGCCATGCACCCACTGTGCTCTTGATTTTGCAAGGGTGGGGGCTGATGCTTTCTCATGGCCCTCTCCACATTCTTGCATTCTGGTTACTTTGAAAATCACATCATTGTAGAGTTGGGAGGGATCCTGAGGATCATCTAGTCCAACCCCTTGCAATGCAGGGATACGCAGCTGTCCCATATGGGAATCAAACTTGCAACCTTGGCATTATCAGCCCAACCCAGGCTGAACAGAGTTTGAACACAGATAAAAACAAGTGAATTGCCACAGCTAGATCAGATGTGGTTAGCAGCTCCTTGATGGGGCTGAGTAAAGCTTATGGTCTATAGGCTGAGTTCTGCACCAAGCTCAGGGTGCATGTCATTGAAATTCTGCTCAATATTAATCCAGCAGAAAAAGAAAGACAGTCACGGTAAATCTAGAACAAAAACAAGAGGGCCTCCGGCCCTGCCGTGACACTCCCTGAAACGAGATACGGATATTTGAAAGTAATAAACTAACACTAAACGTTACTCAAAAATATATAAGACAACCATTCTTCTACAAAATTTGATAAGATAAGAACAAAACCAAAACAAGAACCTCTGAACTGAAATTCCTGACGAGACGCCGGCTAATTAAATAATACTCGTTTCACTGGATACTGCCTGTTTCCTCAAAGGAAAATGATTCACCAAAACTTAATGAGAGCTCTAGGAGCTTCAAAGATTTAAACAAAAAAGAAAGAAGGAGCAGTCCAAAAATAAATATAACTTCTTAAAGATATCATTACTAAAGATTACAAAAGGTTAGACATATATAATGAATTGGGGGGGGAAATGTTTAAAATGACATTTATTAAAAAAAACAGAAGCATTTCTGTTAGGGATTTTAGGACAAGACCTGCCAGGGAAAACCAAGAAATTTATTTATGTATGCTACAATAGCGGCAAGAGTCTTGTTGGCACAAAAATGGAAGAATGAGGGAATCCCAATGAAAGAACAATGGCAAGAAAAACTGATGAGTTATGCGGAGATGGCAAAGTTAACATACAGACTACGTGAGAAAGACAACCGTGACTTTAAGGAAGAATGGGAACTAGAAAACAAAAGGATTTGGACTCCTTGGCAGGTTTTGAATAAACATTCACAAATTTATTGGTGGAACACATGACAAAGTAATGATATGTACAAATTTATAACATGCAGAAAATAATATGTACTAACAACTGGCTGGCTGACCGAACCCAAAGGGTGCTCATTAATGGCTCCTCTTCATCCTGGAGAGAAGGGACTAGTGGGGTGCCACAGGATTCTGTCTTGGGCTCAGTCTTATTCAACATATTTATCAATGACTTGGATGATGGGCTTGAGGGCATCCTGATCAAGTTTGCAGATGACACCAAATTGGGAGGGGTGGCTAATACCCCAGAGGACAGGATCACACTTCAAAATGACCTTAACAGATTAGAGAATTGGGCCAAAGCAGCAAGATGATTTTTAACAGGGAGAAATGTAAAGTACTACACTTGGGCAAAAAAAATGAAAGGCACAAATACAGGATGGGTGACACCTGGCTTGAGAGCAGTACATGTGAAAAGGATCTAGCAGTCTTGGTAGACCACAAACTTGACATGAGTCAACAGTGTGATGCAGCAGCTAAAAAAGCCAATGCAATTCTGGGCTGCACCAATAGGAGTATAGCATCTAGATCAAGGGAAGTAATAGTACCACTGTATTCCGCTCTGGTCAGACCTCACCTGGAATACTGTGTCCAGTTCTGGGCACCGCAGTTCAAGAAGGATACTGACAAGCTGGAACGTGTCCAGAGGAGGGCAACCAAAATGGTCAAAGGCCTGGAAACGATGCCTTATGAGGAACGGCTTAGGGAGCTGGGTATGTTTAGCCTGGAGAAGAGAAGGTTAAGGGGTGATATGATAGCCATGTTCAAATATATGTCATATAGAGGAAGGAGAAAAGTTGTTTTCTGCTGCTCCTGAGAAGAGGACACGGAGCAATGGATTCAAACTACAAGAAAGAAGATTCCACCTAAACATTAGGAAGAACTTCCTGACAGTAAGAGCTGTTCGACAGTGGGATTTGCTGCCAAGGAGTGTGGTGGAGTCTCCTTCTTTGGAGGTCTTTAAGCAGAGGCTTGACAGCCACCTGTCAGGAATGCTTGGATGGTGTTTCCTGCTTTGCAGGGGGTTGGACTGGATGGCCCTTGGGGTCTCTTCCAACTCTAGGATTCTATGATTCTATGATTGTATATGTGTTCCCAAATTTTTTTAATCTTATCACAGTGCCACCACATATGAATAAAATCACCCTCTTTTATATCACATTTCCAACATTTTGTATTACCGGTCTTATACATTTTTGAAAGTTTCACTGGGGTGAGGTACCACCTGAATATCATCTTGTATAGATTTTCTTTTAGCGATGTTGATGCCGTAAATTTTAATCCTGTATTCCACAATTTATACCATTCCACATAATCTATGTTATGACCCAGATCAATCGCCCATTTTATCATTGAACTTTTGATTTCCTCGTCTTTTGTGTTCCATTCTAACAAATAGAACAATCTTGGACAGATTTTTTTACATTACTGCATAACACTGTTTTTTCTAATATTGTTTTTTCCTGTTCAAATCCACTGACATTTTTGTCTTTTATAAAAATACTATACAGTTGTTGGTAATCCTACCACCCTTGTAAGTTACCTTTAAGTTCTTCATGCATTCACTCCATTTCTCATTGCAGCTCTCGTTTGCTCTGCACTTCCAGCCTGTCTCCAGATCCTTCTTGTGAGATCAGCCCACACAGGTAAAGTTGACTTCCATTTTTGTTTAAATGTGACCGATTTCAGTCAGCAGTTCCAAGGGATGTGAGGGTGTCACTTTTTTTATTTAAAAAATGCCCCCCCCTTGTTACAATATTATACCCACATGAATAATTAGACATGACATGGCTAACAAAGAATGGGTCACTTGTTGTTGTTTAGTTGTTTAGTCGCGTCCGACTCTTCGTGACCCCCTGGACCAGAGCACGTCAGGCACTCCTGTCTTCCACTGCCTCCCGCAGTTTGGTCAGACTCATGTTGGTAGCTTCGAGAACACTGTCCCACCATCTCGTCCTCTGTCGTCCCCTTCTCCTTGTGCCCTCCATCTTTCCCAACATCAGGGTCTTTTCTAGGGAGTCTTCTTATGAGGTGGCCAAAGTCTTGGAGCCTCAGCTTCAGGATCTGTCCTTCCAGTGAGCACTCAGGGCTGATTTCCTTCAGAATGGAGAGGTTTGATCTTCTTGCAGTCCATGGGACTCTCAAGAGTCTCCTCCAGCACCAGAATTCAAAAGCATCAATTCTTCAGCGAGGCGAACAGCCTTCTTTATGGTCAAGCTCTCACTTCCATACATCACTACTGGGAAAACCATAGCTTTAACTATACGGACCTTTGTCGGCAAGGTGATGTCTCTGCTTTTTAAGATGCTGTCTAGGTTTGTCATTGCTTTCCTCTCAAGAAGCAGGCGTCTTTTAATTTCGTGACTGCTGTCACCATCTGCAGTGATCATGGCTCCCTAGGAGGGTCACTAGGAGGGGTAAAATACTAAACATATTATTTTTCAGTTCACAATAACCTGGTGGTTACAGTAAACTAGTATAATTAATTCTTCAGCGAATCAACTTGAGTAAGAGGAGCGAGCTAATGAGTCACGCTTGCTTATCCACACCATATTGCATTATATGTTGTATTTCTCATCCATATGTTGTTTCATGTGTATATTTAATAAAATCACACCGTGCAGTGTAAAAAATTATACTGCTTATTTATCTCCTCTTCCTTTTTTGCGACAGCTTCTCCATTACAGCTGTTTGTCAGACCGTGTTACACCGGTGATCAATATTCATTAATTGCAAGTTTCCGCAAGTTCTGCTCTATTACCATTCTTGCTGCTGTTAATAAATGTGTTATCAATTCCTTCTTCATTGGTCCATATCTGAAGTATATAAATTAAGTGGTCACTTGGGTTGACTGAGCTGCTATCTGAGATCTCTCTTTAAAAACCTCTTTCTAAGTGGTTCTAGTTGTGGACATTCTTACCACGTATGTTGGTATGTGCCTATAATCTGGCACCCTCTGCAACATATCGGAGAGCACCTGGGCTTTAAGAGAGGCACTTCAGTGTTAAATTTTTAGAGAACAGCAGATTCAGGGCCGGATTTAGGTTTGAGGAGGCCCTAAGCTCCTGAAGGTAATGGGGCCCTTTCTATGCCCAGCTGTCCTTTGTCAACAACAAATTGTCACTGTTTTTTGAGTTGAATATATGCTATATGGTCATTTATGGACCTAATAAGTATCTAAAGCCATTTGCACATAACAAATACCCTGTTTCTCCTAAAATAAGCCGTAGCCATAAAATAAGCCGTAGCAGGATTTCTACGCATTTGTGAAATATAAGCCATACCCCAATGGTAGTGACGCGACGCCTCTCCCTTAAGACGGCCTGGATAGGCGTGGCTATGCAGCCTACCGACGCGGAGCAGTTAAAATAAGACATCCCCCGAAAATAAGCCATACTGTGTTTTTTGAGGGGGAAAAAATATAAGACGGTGTTTTATTTTAGGAGAAACACGGTAGGAGCCTACGCAACACAAAACACTGTTGCTGTATGTAGGTTTTATTTTATTGTATTCGTTTTTTGTTTTTTATTTTGGAAATGTACATCCTCTATTTCCACCCACATTCTGATTCGATGTCTTTTTTTGTTTGATTATCCATAGTTTTTTTACCAGCATCTTGGTTTCCCCTTTCTTTAATTTAAAGCCAGCCAATTTTCCAGATCTATTTATCTCTTCTGTCATGTCTGGTATGCTCACTCTTGGTTGCTCTAAGGTTAATACAATGTCATCCACGAACGCTTTTATTTTGTAATTTTGCTGGCCCACTGTTATTCCATGAATTTTATTATTCATCCTTATATTTCTTCCCCCTTTCTGTGTTCCTTTCCCTTTTCCACGGTTTCCCTTTTGGCCACCAGATGGCGCCAGAGACACTCCTTACGTTTGCTCCGTGCAAATTAGCTATTTTTCGATGCAAGTTTGTTCCTTTGATTCAATATTGTTTATAGTTTGTTACCTCCCAACCTTGGAGGACTTTCTGTCCTTGCTTTGCTGTTAAACACAGCTGCTTTTTTCACTATTAGTTCTCCCCAGTGCTTTTTCTTTTTCCTAAAAAAATGTTTAGGGGTACTCTCATTTTGACTCAAGAAAATCACCATTTTATAGTACAAATCGGGGGAAATAAATTCAGTGAATGGACAAAAGTACAAAGAGTCACAAAATGTTTAGGGGTATGTGTACCCCTGTGTACCCCCAGAAAAAAGCACTGGTTCTCCCTAGTTAAGTCTTGCCCTTGCAATTGAATTTAATTCTGAGTGGTGTGTGCATTTATTGTTATTTATTATTCATTTTGTTTCTATACTGCTTCATATTTTGAAGAAAAAACTTCTCAAAGTGCTTTACAGCCCACATTAAAACATCAAATGAAACAATCCAGAAGAAAGCATTGCAGAAGAAAGCCAAAAATTAAAGTATACATTCAAAGCAACATGCCGTAAACTTAAATTTTCATCTGAAAGATTCCAAAATAAAACATTGCAAAAGCATTCGAATGCAGAATGCACATTGAGCGCAGCAAGGTTAACCCCAAAAATTATCTGAAATGTTTCAATAAGAAAAAAAATTGCTATAGGAAGTAAAATATAAAATGCGCATTTAAAATTAGCAAGGAAATAAAATAGTATCACAAGCATAGAACGTATCTGCTGCTTTTGCTGCCAATCCTGCCAATGGTAGTTCAGCAGTTGGGGAAGCTCAGACTCAGATGAATTTTTACAGGGAGAAATGTAAAGTACTACACTTGGGCAAAAAAAATGAAAGGCACAAATACAGGATGGGTGACAACTGGCTTGAGAGCAGTACATGTGAAAAGGATCTAGGAGTCTTGACATGAGTCAACAGTGCGATGCAGCAGCTAAAAAAGCCAATGCAATTCTGGGCTGCATCAATAGGAGTATAGCATCTAGATCAAGGGAAGGAATAGTACCACTGTATTCCGCTCTGGTCAGACCTCACCTGGAATACTGTGTCCAGTTCTGGGCACCACAGTTCAAGAAGGATACTGACAAGCTGGAATGTGTCCAGAGGAGGGCAACCAAAATGGTCCAAGGCCTGGAAAGGATGCCTTATGAGGAACGGCTTAGGGAGCTGGGTATGTTTAGCCTGGAGAAGAGAAGGTTAAGGGGTGATATGATAGCCATGTTCAAATATATAAAAGGATGTCATATAGAGGAGGGAGAAAGGTTGTTTTCTGCTGCTCCAGAGAAGCGGACATGGAGCAATGGATTCAAACTACAAGAAAGAAGATTCCACCTAAACATTAGGAAGAACTTCCTGACAGTAAGAGCTGTTCGACAGTGGAATTTGCTGCCAAGGAGTGTGGTGGAGTCTCCTTCTTTGGAGGTCTTTAAGCAGAGGTTTGACAGCCACCTGTCAGGAATGCTTGGATGGTGTTTCCTGCTTGGCAGGGGGTTGGACTGGATGGCCCTTGGGGTCTCTTCCAACTCTAGGATTCTATGACTAAGGGACAGTCAAGGTGGTCCCTGGCCTCTTAGACAGTCCCAAAGTTTGTAGAGAAAACCAGGGCCGCGCCATCCCAGACCAGGTAGAAAAAGGCGAGCAAGGCAGGGATCAGGTCTTCCTAGCCTCACAGTAATTTTGAAATTACAGTGGTACCTTGGTACTCAAACTTAATCCGTTCCAGAAGTCCGTTCCAAAACCAAAGCATGTTCCACAACCAAGGCGCGCTTTCCCATAAAAAGTAATGCGAAACGGATGACTCCGTCCCAGACTTTTAAAAACAACCCCTAAAACAGCAATTTAACATGAATTTTACTATCTAACGAGACCATGGATCCATAAAATGAAAGCAATAAACAATGTACTGCAGTCGCACAATCAATCAATCAATCAGTAGCTGAACTGAGTTCCACACAGTCACAAAAACAAACAAACAAAAAAGAGCCACAAAAAAAAGGCGTTTGAGAACCAAGGTACCACGGTACTTCTTACATTATGTTATTGTTTATTCATATGCCGTCTTTCAGCCTAAGGCATGGGTAGGCAACCTAAGGCCTGGGGGCCAGATCCGGCCCAATTGCCTTCTAAATCCGGCCCTCAGATGGCCCAGGAATCAGCGTGTTTTTACATGAGTAGAATGTGTCCTTTTATTTAAAATGCATCTCTGGGTTATTTGTGGGGCATAGGAATTTGTTCTCCCCCCCCTTCAAAATATAGTGCAGCCCCCCCACAAGGTCTGAGGGACAGTGGACCGGCCCCCTGCTGAAAAAGGTTGACTACCCCTGGCCTAAGGAGTTGCCATGGCAGCTCACAGGAGTACATACACAGTAATGCATAGGAAACACTTTTCATAGTGTGTGTCTTCAGTTTCCTTCTCGGAGTGTCTTCATGCATTTCTTTCCTGACTGGCTGGGTTTCCTCTCCTTCTCTGTGATCTCCAGAGATCCTACCTGCAGCAACGCTTTCCCCGGATCCCCAGCACCACGTCTACATCAAAGATGAAAAGGTAGTTCTCACTTGTTCGGCTCCTGGTGGTCCGAAGGTGGCAGGATACATGTTCTTCAAAGAACAGCAAGATCAGACCTTGAAGGAGTTGCCCAATAGTGGAATGGGGCCTTATGAGATATTACATGTCAATGAAGATACTGTTGGGAATTACAGCTGTGTGTACTGGATCATGCCCTCAAGTCGGGAAATCTGGTCCCCACAGAGCAACCTTGTCTTTGTAGCCATGGCAGGTGAGCATCCTTGCATTTTACTGTTTGACATTGTCTTGTTAATTCGCAACACGAGCGAGAGAGTAGCACTGTGTTCCGAAAGGATTTCAGAATGCCTTGAAGGTAACAAGGTACAGCGGTACCTTGGTTCTCGAACTTAATCCATTCCGGGAGTCTCTTCGACTCCCGAAACCGTTCGAAAACCAAGGCGGGGCTTCTGATTGGCTGCAGGCTGAATCCGCGTCAGAAGTTCGGCTTCCGACAAACGTTCACAAACCAGAACACTCACTTCCGGGTTTGTGGCGTTCGGGAGCCAATTTGTTTGTCAACTAAGCCGTTTGAGAACCAAGATAAAGGTAAAGGGACCCCTGACCATTAGGTCCAGTCGTGTCTGGCTCTGGGGTTGCGGCGCTCATCTCACATTACTGGCCGAGGGAGCCGGCGTACAGCTTCCGGATCATGTGGCTAGCATGACTAAGCCGCTTCTGGCGAATCAGAGCAGCACACGGAAACACCGGTTACCTTCCCGCTGGAGTGGTACCTATTTATCTACTTGCACTGACGTGCTTTCGAACCGCTAGGTTGACAGGAGCTGGGACTCACCCCATCGTGGGGATTCGAACCGCCGACCTTCTGATCTGCAAGCCCTAGGCTCTGGGGTTTAACCCACAGCGCCACCTGGGTCCTGAGAACCAATATACCACTGTACTAATAATGAAAGGACCACCATTCACATCCCCTCCAACATTTCCCTGATGAAAATAGGGACATCCTAAGGAAAAGCGGGGCATTCCGGGATCAAATCGGAAGCTGGGGCGGCTTCTGTAAATCCGGGGACTGTCCCTGGAAAATTGGGATACTTGGAGGGACTGCTTTCATTTACTGAATGCAACTTCCTTCAGAGTAAACATACTGTGGGTGCTAGCATGTGGGAATGTTTATTGCTGAGTTATTAAATGCTCCGTGACTCTGTCTACCAGGTAATTTCATTTCCTACTGATGGCGTATATATCACCTTAGGTGAGATTACCGGTAGATTATATCCAACGCTAGTCCTACTCAGAGTAGATGCATCGAAGGTAATGGGGCACGACTAACTTAAGGCCATTAATTTCAATGGGTCTCCTCTGAGTAGGACTTATCTGGTTGCAACACATCGTCAGGTCTCAATGGTTTTTAGAGGGGGGTGGGTTGGAATTTGTGGGGGAATTGTTCCCTGCTGAACCCCAGATTTGTAACAGAAACTTCTCTGGGTATCATGAATGAATGAATCTTTATTTGCATCAGCCATCGGCCATAGCAATAAAACAACAATAAGATATACGAAGAATAGAAATAAAAAGTCAATTATATAAAATACATTTTAGGGTTTTGAATCAATGGTCAAATAGTGGACCTTATTCTGATTGCCCCAGCTAAAAACCTGGCAACCTTTGCTGTCACCTGCTCATCTTGACCTGCCAAGAGAAAGGACACTGTGGTAGTGGTTGGGCAAACCAGAATGGACAATAAAAGAGGGATGATAATCTCATTCCGCAAATCTTTATAAAGAGTGCAAGCCAGAAGGGCATGCGCCACCGATTCGGTACTGCCATCTCCGTAGAGACATAAGTGTTTTTCATGTGGAATCTGTTGGAATTGTCCCTCAAGTCCAGCCGAGGGCAATACATTCAATCTTGCGAGATTAAAAGCGCGTCTATATTTTAGAATTGCTAGGTTATTGTTGTAGCGTGGGTTAATGATTTCAGCAAGTGATTTCATCTCTCTGACATAGCAGGCAGGAGACAGCTTCTTCATGTAACAACTCTTTATTCAGGCAAACAAGACTGAGGGAACTGAGAGTAGGGAAGCTACATTTTTAGGGACAGAGGACTGGCTAGGAAAAGATACATTTTGGAGGGAACAATCTCAAGCAATCACACAGCTGCTTTTTGGTGGGAACCAATAAGACTGAGGATCCAAATACAGCAACTTGAATGCACCAATAGTAACTGTTCCTTCTGGGACAGGAAGGCAGTTACTTTACCCTAATGTGATTACAGACAATAGTAATACAGATATGATAACACTTTGAATCAATACACAACAGTTATGCAGGTAGGGTGCCAGAGATTCGAAATGGGAAGGTGGAAAGTAGTCACACCATAGGCAAAAGTTTCTTATTGTGGCCAAGTTGTTCTAACGCTCAGTATCATTTAGGCCAGGCATCCCTAAACTGCGGCCCTCCAGATGTTTTGGCCTACAACTCCCATGATCCCTAGGTAACAGGACCAGTGGTCAGGCATTGTGGGAATTGTAGTCCAAAACATCTGGAGGGCCAAAGTTTGGGAATGCCTGATTTAGGCGCTGACAAATTAGACTGTTTGCTTTACTAAAACCCAAAGTGAGTAGCTGTTGTGGTGATAAACCACAAGAGTGAAGTTTTTTAATAGACAATTTTAGTCCAGGTGCTCTTGTGGCAATCTTGCAGCCACAGAGCTGGCAATCCATGAAGCAGAATGCCAACCTCAGACCCATGACTTTTCATAGAGCTGTCCAGCCAAAATACCGTATTTTTCGCTCTATAAGGCGCACCTGACCATAGGACACACCTAGTTTTTAGAGGGGAAAAGCCCCATTTTTTTGAGGATCAGCTCAAATTTCTGCAGCTTCTTTTGCAAAGGAGAAAAACCCAATTTTTTGAGGATCAGCTCAAAGTTGTATAGCTTACTTTGCAAAGGGAAAAAAACCCTGTTTTATGGGGTTTAACTCACAGTTCTGCAGCTTCAGGAAGCCATTTCTACAGTTTCCAGACAGATAATCTAATGAGCCAGTCACATGTCGCTGGGGAAACAGCCTCCCTCTGCAAGGGGGCGGGGCTGGAATCTCTCTCCCTTATCTCTCTCCCCGATCCTTTGCTGAGAAGCTGCTCAGCGGGCTTCCTTTCAACACCCCCTTCTCTCTCTCTCTTTTTAAAAAAGCAGGATCTGCTTTTGCCCCTGGGCAGTTCAGCTCCAGGGACCACACATTCGCTCCATAAGACGCACAGACATTTCCCCTTACTTTTCAGGAGGAAAAAAGTGTGTCTTATGGAGCGAAAAATATGGTACATGCCTTCCCTTTAAAAGCCAAGTGGACTACAGTCTCTTAATCAGTGAGCCAAGTCATTGTCCTCAACTGATTGCTTCACCTTTGTGAACGATCACTCCAGATCACCCTCCCTCCCCGACACTGAAAGTGGATCCTCTACCTGAAGCGGTGAACGAAGGGGAGTCGCTAAACCTGACTTGCCTGGCCAATGAGGGAGGCGCTGAGAAAAGATTCGCTTTCTACAGGGATGGATTTGAGATCACCTTCAGCGATGAAGGATCTGTGTGGAGCTTCAGAGAACCTGGAACTAACTCCTCAGATGCCTCTGTTAGCATCTTGAAAGCCAAGCTCAACCATAGTGGAGAATTTGCTTGCAGCTATGAGGAAGAAATTAGTGGCCGGTGGGTTACCTCTTCCCGGAGCCAGACGGTGAAAATCATGGTGAAGGTCCCAGGCGAGTCATTCGGGGAAGGTTAGAGCTCAATTTAGCAGAAGGATATTCCATTTTTCTGTGTTGATTGAAGTATTAAGGGGGCACTACTGGATGTGCCAAAAAGTGGGGGGAGAGTGAGCAAAATGTCTGTCACTCCCTGTAACCTGTAAATGCCTGTGCCTTTATTTCCAATAATAATAATAATAATAATAATAATAATAATAATAATAATAATTTATTATTTATACCCCGCCCATCTGGCTGGGTTTCCCCAGCCACTCTGGGCGGCTTCCAACAGAACATTAAAATACAATAATCTATTCAACATTAAAAGCCTCCCTAAACAGGGCTGCCTTCAGATGTCTTCTAAAGGTCTGGTAGTTGTTGTTCTCTTTGACATCTGAAGGGAGGGTGTTCCACAGGGCAGGTGCCACTACCGAGAAGGCCCTCTGCCTGGTTCCCTGTAGCTTTGCTTTTCGCAGGGAGGGAACCGCCAGAAGGCCCCCGGTGCTGGATCTCAGTGTCCGGGCTGAACAGTGGGGGTGGAGACGCTCCTTCAAGTATACTGGACCGAAGCCATTTAGGGCTTTAAAGGTCAGCACCAACACTTTGAATTGTGCTTGGAAACGTACTGGGAGCCAGTGTAGGTCTTTCAAGACCGGTGTTATGTGGTCTCGGCGGCCGCTCCCAGTCACCAGTCTAGCTGCCGCATTCTGGATTAGTTGTAGCTTCCGGGTCACCTTCAAAGGTAGCCCCACGTAGAGCGCATTGCAGTAATCCAAGCGAGAGATAACTAGAGCATGAACCACTCTGGCGAGACAGTCCGCGGGCAGGGAGGGTCTCAGCCTGCGTACCAGATGGAGCTGGTAGACTGCTGCCCTGGATACAGAATTAACCTGCACCTCCATGGACAGCTGTGAGTCCAGAATGACTCCCTGGCTGCGCACCTGGTCCTTCAGGGGCACAGTTACCCCATTCAGGACCAGGGAGTCCTCCACACCTGCCCGCCTCCTGTCCCCCAAAAACAGTACTTCTGTCTTGTCAGGATTCAACCTTAATGTGTTAGCCGTCATCCATCCTCCAACTGCCTCCAGACACTCAGTCTTATGGTTGGGTAAGAGTGAGCAGTTCATATTTGGGATGGATTGAAAGGAGAGGGGGGGTTTATTTGCAGTGCTCAAACATTTTTCCTCTTCAACTTGTCTAGAAAAGTCTGACCCTAGTTACTTGTCCTGAAAGTTACTCTTCAGAACTTGAATATTTATTTTACATGACATTTTCTGCCTGTCTCACATCCAAGGACAAGGAAGCCTTAAAAACACAATAACCTAACCATTTTTCCTTCCTTTTCTCAGATCCTTCTCCATCATCAGGTCCAACGCTGACATATGCATATTTGGCAGTCCCGTTTGTGATTCTGGGGATTCTCCTCACTTTCTACTGTGGACAGAAAAAGACTGGTAGTTATGGGATGGGTTTTGAGGATAGTGTGATGCTTACTTGAATAATATTGTGTGTACATTTTCAGCCTTTGGCTCTCTTTCTCTCCTCTTTGGAAGCAGTGAAATCCCAGCAAGATTCTGAGGCAGAAGAACAGAAGGAGGAGGAAGAGGAGGAGGAGGATCTGGGTGATCTTGAAACAGGGGAGCCCCAAACAGCAGTTTTGCAGGAACAAGACCAGGTAAGCGAGGAGATTCATGTGTAGCTGTCAGGTTCGCTTAACGGTTGCTCCTGAGTAAAGACCAAGTCCTTCTTGTCTTTCAACTATTTTATTGTGCAAAATATGTACAGTGCGGAGCTAATCCTAAACATGACTGTCTAGTCGCTAGCGGAATCCGGAAGTGCCCCCCTCCCGTTACGGCGCCAACACCAGAGTCTCGGCACTCTAAAGTGCCGCCTTCTCCTGCGTAATGCTGGCACCGGAAATGGCATCTCTCCCTCCGAGTGGGTCTGCTGTGTGGTGTTAGGTCTCTCTGCCTCTTCCTGGAGACCTCTCCCCACCTGGCTCCCTCCCGGTAACTGCTCCTACCCCGAGGAGGAGCTGGTAGACTCACTGGAAGACGAGTCCGTCGACAACAGAGGCTGGGGCTGCCTGTAGCCACTCAGTGCCGGACTGGCAGGGGTGGGCACATCCCTGACAGTAATATTAGTTACATCCATGAAAAACTGTCCAACTACCTTTATGGAATGTGGTGCTACTGCAAGATGTGATGATGACCAATAAATGACCAAGCTCGTGGACAGAGATCTCTATTGTGTACGTTTCTGAGCATGATTCAAGGTGTTGGTGCTGACCTTTAAAGCCCTAAATGGCCTTGACACAGTATACCTGAAGGGGCGTCTCCACCCCCATCGTTCAGCCCAGACACTGATGTCCAGCGCCGAGTGCCTTCTGGCAGTTCCCTCACTGCGAGAAGTGAGGTTACAGGGAACCAGGCAGAGGGCCTTCTCGGTGGTGGCGCCCGCCCTGTGGAACGCCCTCCCATCAGATGTCAAGGAAATAACTATCTGACTTTTAGAAGACATCTGAAGGCAGCCCTGTTTAGGGAGGTTTTTAATGTTTGAAGCTTTATCGTGTTTTTAATGTGCTGTTGGGAGCCACCAAGAGTGGCTGGGGAAACCAAGCCAGATGGGCGGGGTATAAATAATAAATTATTATTATATATCAACAGTTACTGCCACTGATAACTAAAGACTGATTCCATGTTTGCAGGCAATGACCAGCAGCTCCAGGTGACCAAAGAGGCCTGTTTCTCCTCTTTATAGCCTGTTTGTAAGCTTCCCAGGGGCATCTGTCTGGCTGATGTCAAAAAGCACCCCAGAAAACTGAGCTAGATGAACCCTTCAGCTGATCTGGCAGGATAGCTCTTGCATTTCAGAGGGATCTAGGCTGTTGTTCTCATCACCTTACAGTACAGCTAGGTAGGTAGGTAGGTATGTTTCCCTGGGTTTTTGAGGCTGTACCATTAGAGCTGAATCCCTTTGTGTTCACCATCTGGCTGGGTTTCCCCAGCCACTCTAGGCAGCTCCCAGCAGAATAATAATGATGATGATGATGATGATGATTAATGCAATAAAACATCAAACATTAAAAACTTCCCTAAACAGGGCTGCCTTCAGATGTCTTCTAAAAGTCAGCTAGTTGTTTATTTCCTTGACATCTGACGGGAGGGCGTTCCACAGGGCGGGCACCACCACCGAGAAGGCCCTCTGCCTGGTTCCCTGTAACCTCACTTCTCGCAGTGAGGGAACCGCCAGAAGGCCCTCGGCGCTGGACCTCAATATCCGGGCTAAACGATGGGGGTGGAGATGCTCCTTCAGGTATGCTGGGCCTTTGAGGCCGTTTAGGGCTTTAAAGGTCAGCATCAACACTTTGAATTGTGCTCGGAAATGTACTGGGAGCCAATGATCAAGCACTAGGGAGTGGGAGAAAAGCTTCCTTCTCTGTGAGCTCCGGCTATGTAGGGCTGTAGGCCAACAGTAGGACATATGCTCTGCATGTAGAAGGTCCAAGGCTCAATCCCACTGGCCTCTTCAGGTAAGGCTGTGAAGGACTTAGAAATCCTAGAAAGCTACTGCCAACCAGTGTCCACAATACCAATGGCACCCACACATTCCTTCTGTTCCCACAGGGCTCAACCATCACCTACGCCACCATCAAATTCTGCTCTGCTAAGACTTGCTTAGGACCAGTGATGGGAAATGGGCTCCGACTGGTGGAAGAGGAGAAGGTGATGTACAGCGAGGTTCTGTTTCCACCTAAGAACAGAGGAAGAAAATAAAGAGATTGTGGAAAGAAAAGAGATTGTGGCGTTCTGAGGGGCTGCCAAAGGATTCTACATCGCCTGCCAGTTGGTTTATTGCTCTCAGCCAGGGCATGGCTGAAGGCATAGGAGGTGCCCACCTTGCAGAAGCTAAGCAGGTCCAGGTCTGGTCAGTGTCTGGGTGGGGGACTAGCTGGGAACCACAGGTGTGCTGCTGTGATGGTGGAAAGGATGGGATGTAAATTTAAGAAAACAAAACAAGCAAATAATGTGTTGGTTGAGGTCCTCAGCACGTTCCACAGAAATCAACGCAGCTTCTATTCAATAAAGACAATTCAATTCTTACAAGTTGAATTCTGATCTGATTCAAGATTTACAGTGTCATTTACAAACATGGTTGGGAAAGAGAAGAGGGCAGGAGCATCTCAAAACGACAACTAATCCAGAATGCAGCTGCCAGACTGGTGACTGGGAGTGGCCAACAGGACCATATAACACGAATCCTGATAGACCTACATTGGCTCCCAGTACGTTTCCGAGCTCAATTCAAAGTGTTGGTGCTGACCTTGAAAGCCCTAAACGGCCTCAAAGGCCCAGTATACCTGAAGGAGCGTCTCCACCCCCATCATTCTGCCTGGACACTGAGATCCAGCTCTGAGGTCCTTCTGGCGGTTCCCTCCCTGCGAGAAGCGAGGTTACAGGGAACTAGGCAGAGGGTCTTCTCGGTGGTGGCGCCCGCCCTGTGGAACGTCCTCTTTTCAGATGTCAAGGAGATAAAGAACTATATTACTCTTAGAAGACATCTGAAGGCAGCCTGTATTGGGAAGTTTTTAATGTTTGATGTTTCATCATACTTTTATAGTTGTTGGAAGCCGCCCAGGGTGGCTGGGGCAAACCAGTCAGATGGGCAGGATACAAATAATATAGTTATTATTATTATTATTATTATTATTACGCTTCCTTCCACTGGCGGAGGAAGAGGAGTGTGGGGGGAGCGCCCCGCCCCCGGCAGCGCAATCCCAGTAGGGTGCCATCGCGGCTGACCCCCACGCCCACGCTGGGCACCACGCCCCTGCAGGCAGCGTACCCCGCTGCAAAAAATGTTGCAGATATAAAATTTTGTGCTGTTTGAAGCAACTGATAGCTTAAGAACTGACTCCTTTGGAAATGAAACATTGTCCAGACCCATGAAAATATTATTCAAACTTTTACTGGCAGAACTTTATTCAAAACAGAGTTAAAACATCCATAAAATATTTTGTGCTGTCCAGCACAGGCTCAGCATCTTACAAAATACGAAATAGTCCAAATAGACCTATAAGCAGAGCTCTCTCTCACTCCCACCTGCTTTCCAACTCTTGCCAAGCCATTATCACATGCTTTGTTCTCTGTTGCGTTCAGAGAAAGACTCCATTTGCACCTTCAGTTTTTTAGGTTTGGAAGGCAAAGACTCAAAGGCAGCTTTTTTTCAAAATGGCAGATTTGCAACTCAATACCTTCATCACATGATCAAAGGTTCACTCTCAGTACAGAGTAGAGAAACAAACAGCAGGCCATCATTAGCTAATTACAGCTCAGAGCCCTTTAGAAAACAGCATTGGGGGGGAACTTCAATGTTACCAATACACATTTAGTCATGTCCCATTTTAAACCTTCTTTAATACATATACATTTTTTCATTTCTGTGTGAATTAAACCATTACACCTAACAGAAAACGGCCCGTTCTCGTGTTGACACCCTCCAGACCTCTTGTGGAGGAGGCACACAAAGAAGGGCCTCAGGTGTTAATCGCAGGGTCTGGATCAGTTCATATAGGGAGAGGCAGTCGTTGAGGATCTTCTTCCTGCTCCCTGGTGCTGGAGTTCCCACTCTGCTGATCCTGGTGTCTTCTGTCTGGTTGGCCACTGTTAGAAGATGCTGAACTAGAAGCCACTTTGTCCAGATCAGCAGGTCTCTTCTAACATTTACAAGGCCCCTTTTTGAGTCGACCACCTGTGATTGCTGCGTCCTTCCGCTTTCTCATTTCTACCGCCTTCTCAAGCGTTTTGGTTACAAAGGAGGCTGAGCATAGGCGCTGCAAGGAGAGCTGTGGTGAGCTGGTTGGAGCATCGGCTGTTCCACTCAGCAGCTTTTGGTGACCTCAAGGCCTATGAGCTGAGCTGGGTGCTGCGCTGGGTGCCCAGGTGCACTGCTCTGTTGTGGCTTGGAGGAAAGGAGGTGATGACGGTTCATTTCCTGCTCTTGTCTTTGCGTCTGACAGTCTGGCGGTGTCGGAGGGACATCTCATCCTCTCTTTGAAAGCAGAGAGACAGTGGTGGAGCAGAGGACCCAGCCATTGGCCTTGGAGGGACGCTGGCCGAGCATGAAATTTGCTGCTTTGATAACAGGTTTGGAGTCTCTCTCTTGTTATAGACAAGAAGAATGGCAACTTAAACTGACAGATTATGCACAATTTGCAGACTTAACGTATAGAATGAGAGAGGAAGAGGAACATACGTTTAGAGGAGATTGGAAAATGTTTATTGAATATATGGGGGGGGGAATTTGTCAGCAAATACCCCGCCTGGGGCAGTTTGTGAGACTGCCCCAAACCCAGAGCAAAGCCGTGTGCGCACATCCCCGGCTACAGAGAGTCCGGTGGCGCAGTCATATGTGATTGTTCCCAGCATGAAGAACAACACACACAAGCCATACATTAAGGCTAAACTATTTATTGTAGAAATAGTGCAGAGAGAATCTCTGCTCCAGCTCAATAAGACAGAGCTGCCATAAAGCCGTCTGTCCGGCATCGAGGACTAGCCAGAAGAGAGAGCACAAAGGCTAGGATTACAATAGTACAGTGAAACGTCAACATCACATGTAGGAAAACAGATAAGGCAGCTTTCTCACGGTTAGTGAGACAGGCAAAAGTCAGACCAGCCTCGCTGCAGCTGTTTGCCGCTCGGCTTGGACAAAAATCATAACAAAATTGTGTACACCTGAAAATGTTGGCAGCGTTAAGATAAATTCAACAGTGTAAATAAGTTGTGCTGGATGCAAAAATGGAATACTGAATGGTATAGTTTTTGTAAAATATGCAGGGATTTATGATATGCAAAATGAACCATGGAAAGGGAAGAAGGGAAGTCACTGATATTTTAAGGGTGTTTAAATGAGTATTTTAAATTGTAAAACAATTTTAATGTTTAAATGAATGTTTAAATGGGTGTTTAAATGAGTATTTTAAATTGTAAAATTGTAAAAATTTAATACAAATCATATATAAAAGAAACTCACCCTCTATCTCACAAATCACACCATTTCTCACGACATCTTTCCTTTGCTCTTCACTTCCAGCCTGTCTGCGGATCCTCCTTTGGAGATCAGTCCATTCAGGTAAAGTTGGTTTTCATTCTCGTTTAATTGTTACTGATTTTAGTCTGCAATTCCAAGGGATGTTGGGGGTGTCACTATCCTCTATAATAATTCCCTATGTCCCTGCGGCGCCGTCCGTGTGTCAGTGGAATTCGCAACTGGGCATGCGCCCCACTGACAGACGGATTGGAGCAGGGATTGGAGAGGGGGGCGTGTCCGAGAGGCAGCGACGGCGCACGCGCGTCGTCATTTGGCTCAGTGCCGCTGCCTCGCACGGAGCTGAGCGCGCTGCCGGGGTGCCCCTGTCCGCCTGCGCTCACCCGCAACCGCCGGCGCCCGCCCACCTCTGCCCGAGCCTCCCACTGCCGCCTGCTATCTTGCCGCTGCCGTCGCCTCCTTCCCCTGCTTGCCCAAAGCACGGGGGAAGCGCCGGCAACCGCCGCCGGCCCCACATCTCTGGCGGAGCCTCCTGCCCGGCCTCGGCCAAGCCCCCTCCCGCCAGCATGCAGCCGCCCTCCAGCGAGAGCCGCCTCCTCCTCTCTCCCCGCCCCGCCGGAGCAGGAGGAGGAGGACGAGGATGGCCGGCCCGGCCTGGAGGCAGCGGCGACGAGGAGGACGAGGACGCCGCCCCGCAACCTCCTCGCCCCGGGCGCCGCCGCCGGGCACCTCCGGCTCCTTAGGCTGCCCGTCCGTGAGCGCCCCCGCCCTCCCTCCCTCCTGCCCGGCTCTTCTCCTGCGCGGCCGGAGCCGCCGAGGGAGCTGGGCGCGCGCGCCGATGCCGGCCTCCGAGGGGGCGTCCGGGGTTGGGGGGCTCCCCGGTCTCCCTGCGCTCAGCCTCCTCCCACCGCGGCGACACGAGCGCAGCCGCGGCTGTGCCCCCCGCCCTGCAAGGCGCGCGCGTGTGCTGCCGGGCTAGCGCCCGTTATCTCAACGGGCTTCAATTCACTAGTTGTATATGATTATATTCACAGCTCATGTCCATCTGACAGCAGCAAAAGGCACAAATCCAGCCGGTCAAAGTTTCCACAATGGGAGATTTATTTATTTTTTACTTACGGTACATAAAATATAAAACCACAAAATATATAATCAAAATAAAAACAACAACCCAATAACCCCTTGCCCCCCAAAAGCCCACATTTTAAAAGGGCATGGGATGTCTGCTTGCTCTCTGTGATTTTATAATTACCTGTAATATTTTTCAAATACTTAAGTATTGTCATGTACCTTGAATACTAATTCAAATGTATTCAATGTGATGATAAGCAAGATATCACCTGTTGGATTTTCGTTGTTGCCGAGTGTGTTGAACCAAACATTCCGGAAGGCCAGCAAATGCCATCTTAGTCTTCAAGAAAACTCCAAAAGTAAATGGTAGGCGTTGCAAGAATGAACGCATATGTGTTTATATTCATTTGCTTAAATAATAATAATAACAATAATAACAATAATTTATTATTTCTACCCCGTCCAACTGGCTGAGTCTCCCCAGCCACTCTGGGCAGCTTCCAACAAAAGATTAAAAATACATTAATACATCAATCATTAAAAACTTCCCTAAACAGGGCTGCCTTCAGATGTCTTCTAAAAGTCAGACAATTTGTTTCCTTGACATCTGATGGGAGGGTGTTCCACAGGGTGGGCGCCACCACTGAGAAGGCCCTCTGCCTGGTTCCCTGTAGCTGCACTTCTCACAGTGAGGGAATTATTTTAATGTATTTTGATATTTGTTGGAAGCCGCCCAGAGTGGCTGGGGGAACCCGGCCAGATGGGCAGGGTACAAATAATAAATTATTATTATTATTATTATTATTATTATTATTATTATTATTATTATTATTATTATTAACAACCGCTAGAAGGCCCTCAGAGCTGTACCTCTGTGTCCGGGCTGAACGATGGGGGTGGAGATGCTCCTTCAGGTATACTGGGCCGAGGTCATTTAGGGCTTTAAAGGTCAGCACCAACACTACTGAGAAGGCCCTCTGCCTGGTTCCCTGTAACCTTGCTTCTCGCAGGGAGGGAACCGCCAGAAGGCCCTCGGAGCTGGACCTCAGTGTCCGGGCTGAACGATGTGGGTGGAGACGCTCCTTCAGGTATACTGGGCCTTTGAGGCCGTTTAGGGCTTTCAAGGTCAGCACCAACACTTTGAATTGTGCTCGGAAATGTACTGGGAGTCAGTGTTATGTGGTCCCGGCGGCCGCTCCCAGTCACCAGTCTGGCTGCCACATTCTGGATTAGTTGTAGCTTCTGAGTCACCTTCCAAGGTAGCCCCACATAGAGCGCATGACAGTAGTCCAACTGCGTAATAATAAAGAATCCCCAAATAAGATGCACTCTTTATTCTGTGCTCCTTCGCTTTTCTTCTCAGAGCATTTTTGCCCTCTGGGTTTCATGCCATTACCCCCTGACTGGCTGGGTTTCCTCTCCTTCTCTGTGATCTCCAGAGATCCTACCTGCAGCAACACTTTCCCCGGATCCCCAGCACCACGTCTACATCAAAGATGAAAAGGTAGTTCTCACTTGTTCGGCTCCTGGTGGTCTGAAGGTGGCAGGATACACGTTCTACAAAGAACAGCAAGATCAGACCTTCAAGGAGTTGCCCAATAGTGGAATGGGGCCTTATGAGATATTACATGTCAGTGAAGATACTGTTGGGAGTTACAGCTGTGTGTACTGGATCATGCCCTCAAGTCAGGAAATCTTTTCCCCACAGAGCAACCTTGTCTTTGTAGCCATGGCAGGTGAGCATCCTTGCATTTTACTGTTTGACATTGTCTTGTTAATTCGCAACACGAGCGAGAGAGTAGCACTGTGTTCCAAAAGAAGGATTTCATATATATATATATATATATATATATATATATATATATATATATATGTATGTATGTATGTATATATATTCATTTATTTGGTTTTTCAGATTAAAATTTGACGTTCACATCCAACATAGAAACAAAATTCCAAAGAATCTCTTGGACTTCCCTCTTCCCCTTTTGTTAATCCTATTGTTAATCATTTTTTCCTGCATCTTTTATGATAATCCAGATCTTTTACCTCTCCATTGTGTCCAAAATTCACCATTAAACTACAAGTGTTATTCCAAGCCTACTAACGATTTTAACTGTTTACAATGGATAAGTTATAATTTATGGATAAGTTATAAGATAAGTTATAATTCCCCCCCCCCCATTTCTTATTAAAATTTTGGTCTTCCTGATTCATCCGGTCATTTTAGCCATTTCGGAGTAATCCATCAACTTGATCTGCCATTCTTCTCTGGTAGGGACTTTATCCTCTTTCCATCTCTTGGCCAATAATATCCGCACAGCCATGGTCGTATACATAAATAGTATTTTCTGCTCCCTTCGGATTTCGGCACCTAAAATTCCTAAAATGAAGGCTTCAGGGGTGTGTTGTTTTTTTTAAGAAAATGTTATTTTAAACATCTTTTTTAAACTCACTGTATATCATTTCCCAAAATTCTCTTGCTACCTTACATTTCCACCACATATGATAAAAGGTGGCCTGAAAGAAGGAAGGTTTATAACAGGCATAGCCAAACTTGACCCTCCAGCTGTTTTGGGACTACAATTCCCATCATCCTTGACCACTGGTCCTGTTAGCTAGGGATGATGGGAGTTGTAGTCCCAAAACAGCTGGAGGGCCAAGTTTGGCCATGCCTGGTTTATAAGGTAAGAGGGCACTGATAAGGGAAGGATCAGCATTGATTTACTGAATGCAACTTCCTTCAGAGTAAACATAGGAACTTGCCTGTATGAGTGTTCCTTGTTGGGTTATTAAATGCCAGGTGGCTCTAACTTAAGAGCCATTAATTCCACTGGGTCTACTCTGAGTAGGACTTACTGGCATGCAACCCATTCTCAGGTCTCAAGGTGCAGATTTTTTTGGGAGAGTGGCAGTGGTGTAATTTGGGTGAAGGGTCTTCCTTGCCAAATTCCCGAGTGGCACAATGGCTCAAGGCATCTATCTGTTATCCAGAAGGTTGGTGGTTCAAGCCCATCCAGGGACAGTTGTAGAACAGGATTCCTGTATTGTAGGGAGTTGAACTCAATGACTCTTGAGATCCCTTCCAACTCTACAATTCTATGATTCTATGATTCTAAATTCAGAAAATAAACTTCTTCAGGCAGATGTCCAGTAATCAACAAAACTATATACCAGCCTTAGACCCCTGAGTTCGCATAGAACTGTCTGACCTAAATACATACAAGGAAAGTTCAGTGAACGGTCACATATATAATAATAATAATAATAATTTATTATTTGTACCCCGCCCATCTGGCTGGGTCTCCGCAGCCACTCTGGGCGGCTTCCAGCAAACATTAAAATACATTAACACATCACAGATTAAAAACTTCCCTAAACAGGGCTGCCTTCAGATGTCTTCTAAATGTCTGGTAGTTGTTTTTCTCTTTGACATCTGGTAGGAGGGCGTTCCACAGGGCGGGCACCACCACCGAGAAGGCCCTCTGCCTGGTTCCCTGTAGCTTTGCTTCTCGCAGTGAGGGAACCGCCAGAAGGCCCTCGGAGCTGGATCTCATAAACCAGATAGTGAGAAATATTCGTACAATCGGCATCGGAAACCCACGAAATGCTCACAATTGTGCACGGAGATGAAGCTGTAACTCAAACGTGGTTTAAGTGTTTCTGTGAAGGGCGGCAAATGTCAACAGAATCCGTGAGTTATTGATGCGGGATCGGCGTTTGTGCGCCCGAATGATAGCGCGGGAATTGCATATTCTGAGTTGTCCCACCCTCCATATTCTCCGGATCTGGCCCCACGAGATTTCTCTCTTTTTCCAAAACTGAAATCTGCACTGAAAGGGCACAGATTTCCCAACATTTCACACATCCAAGCTGCTGTGACGAGGGAACTGAAAGCAGTACGAATAGAGGACTTCTCCAGAAGTTTCCAGCAGTTCTATGAACGTTGTCAACGGTGCATTGCATCAATTTCAATAAAATTTATTCGACCGTCAGTCAGAAAGCACATATTATCCATACAAAAGTTAAAACATCTAAACATCTGGAAAAGCGTGACACTTAGAAACAGCGAGAAGTATATTATACATTTAGACCCGTGTCAATACAGTCAATTTTAGCCTTACGACGCTTAAAGGCCAAAAAAAGAAATTTGGCCACCGAGAAGGTTGTTGTTGCAGTGAACTTGTTCAGCAAATACAAAACCAATCTTTCTATGTCTACTGGGCTATGTTGGCATAGGAGTGGAGCTATAAGTTTTTGTCTAAGATCTGCATAGAATGGGCGGATCAAAAGAATATGTTCAGTTGACTCAACCACTCCCAGAGCACAGGGGCAAAGTCTCTGGGCGTATGGGACTCCCCTGAACCTTCCCCACAAAACCGCCGATTCCAGAACGTTTAACCTAGCGGCTGTAAGGAGCCGACGGTATTCCACATAGTGGATTTCCGCCAGATAAGGGGCTGGTGAAATCTGAGATATCTGTTCCCCCAAATACATCCCAGGTTTCACAAGAGCAATGTCCTCTTGCCTAGCAATATCCCTCCGTCTTTGAGAGATCACAACTTTAGCTTGGCTAAATGTCATAGACTCCAGGAAGAGATGCGACAATCTGCAGGTCTGCACTTCATTTATAATCTCCTTTTCCCACGATGATTGAAAATCATCCCTCAATATCAGGAGGGCCAAGCCCACTAAGTTAAAACCTAACTTGGGTGCATTGCATCAGAGGGGGCTACTTTGAAGGCCTGTAAGGCATGTATCCTATATAATAAAGTGCCTGTGTCCGTGCGTACGTTCCGTGTGTCAGTGGAAATGCGCTACTGCGCATGCGCCCCACTGACGCAGGGATTGGAGCGGGCGGAGAGGGGGCGTGTCCGAGAGGGCAGCCGTGAGCAGGCGCGTCGTCAGTTGGGTCAGTGCCGCCGCCTCGCACGGTCGCCCTCCCGGGCCGCTGAGGGGGCAACCGACCGCCGCCGGGCTCGCCCTGCCCAGGCACCTCCGCGGACCTGCCGGCTTCGCCAGGGGCGCTTCGGCCCTAGCGGAGCCTCCCTCCTCAACTGGGCGAGGGGGAGACCCGGACGCCGCCCTGGAGGCGGCTGAGGTGAGCGGCTCGGCTTTCACCTCGGCTCTCGCGGCCTCTGCAGCCACAGACCCGCCCGCCTCACCTCACCTGCCCGGTCTGATGCGGCTGCAGCCTCGGACGGGGGAAGCGGCCCGAGGAGGATGCCGTGGCTGAGGCGGGATTTGAACCCGGGCCTCCTCGCCTCCTCCTCCTGGGGCTCTGCCTCCTCCTGCCTCCTCCTCCTCTAGCGCCCGTTATTTAACGGGCTAACTTCAACTAGTGTTTGAATATTTCTCGCTGAAAAAGTGTGCATGCACACAAAAGCTCATACCAAGAACAAACTTAGTTGGTCTCTAAGGTGCTACTGGAAGGAATTTTTTTATTTTTTATTTTGTTTTGACTACGGCAGACCAACACGGCTACCTACCTGTAACTGTCCAATTTCTGTGACCATTCACCGAATTTCCTGGTCACACCTTGTAGCTTCCTTTACAAACCAAGTGGACCACAGGCTCTTAACTACTAAGCCATGTCTAGGTCACCTGCTCATAACTTCTCCTTTGTGAATGTTTCCTCCAGATCCCCCTCCTTTTCCAGTGCTGAAAGTGGATCCTCCGTCCGGAGTGGTGAACGAAGGGGGATCCCTGCGCCTCACTTGCTTGGCCAATGGGACCATAACTGAGAAGAGATTCCATTTCTTCAAGGATGGAGCTGAGATGGCCACCAGTCATGAAGGATCCAGAGAACCTGCAGATACCTCCCCAAATGCCTCTGTGAGCATCTTACAAGCCAAGGTCAACCACAGTGGAGAATTTGCTTGCAGTTATGAGGAAGCAATTGGTGGCCGATGGGTTATGTCTCAATGGAGCAAGACAGGGAAAGTGGTGGTGAATGTCCCAGGTGAGTCATTTTGGGAAGTAAGAGCCACCTTTAGCAGTAGCACAATCCCCTTTAATGTGTTGCTCCCCAACCCATGCAAATAAGAGACCAATGAGGGTGGTTTGGGGGTCAAAACAGGCCACAATTTTATTAAATACAGATGAAAGAGGTTTGGCTTGGGCATGGAGCAATCAAAATACTTCCTGCCCGCCCGCTGGAAGTGATGCATGGTCAACCCAGATGGGGGTTCCTAAGACTTACATCAAATAGGGTGACTCCCGCAGATTTCTGCTGGGGACCACCTCTTTCTGTGATGTTTGTATGATGTTTTGGGGGGGGTGGTCTTGAGCTACAGGGTGGGCAATTTCAAAAGTCTATATAATGTCTTGCACACCAATGTTCTGGGTTCTCTCCTCCCTCCTGCATGTGGTGAGTGGGGGACCCTGTTGCTTCTCAGTACCGGTATTCTCTGGTTGGCCTCTGTTATTTTCTCCTACTGATAGAGAACCTACACAAGAACTCTATATGGGCTCTTAGATACCCCATGAGGGAAAAGGAGCAGTTTGTTTCTTACAACACCTGGAACCTTTTCAAATGATGTCACATCTTCGGGATTAAAGACCCAAGTTAAACACCCGAACAAATAACAGATTCCAATTTTTTCCTTTCAGGTCAAGGGCCATATTCATCGGCACCATCATCACCCACACCCAATCCATCCCTGTCACTGGGATTTTTGCGCTCGGCTCCTACGCTCCTGATCCTGACGCTCCTCGCTTTCTGTTGAAGGAGAAAGAGGAGCGATGGAGAACGTTGGGGCTTTCGGGTGTCCCCTTTCGTTCTGTGCGCGACCTGGAAGGCGGTTTCCGAGATGCAGTAGGGACAGTTTCCAGGATAGGCCCAAAGTCTATGTCAGCCCTGACTATCATTGGGTAGGGGGAGTGTATCAGAGGAAGGCCTTCTCCATTCTGGTGCCTGCCACGGGGGATCAGGGCATGGGGCCACCTGCCCTTAGAAAAGGATTGCTTGGTTTTCATGGAGCAATGCTTTGCATTTATAATATGACCAGTTTAGGTGTTTTCTTTGTAATTAAAGGAATCTTTCAAATAAGTAAAGCAAAACATTTTTTGTTTCAGTCTTCAACAAATGAAACTGTGGAGGTTTCTGGATGAGGTAGGGCCCTACCAGTGCCGGATTTACGTATAAGCTAAACAAGCTATAGTTTAGGGCCCGACTTTCTTGGGGGGGCCCAAAAAAATTAAAGGAAAAAAAATTGGATGTACGTTTCCAAAATCTATATATATAAAAATGTTCCCATTGCGTGTTTGTCCGAAACACCCTTGCTGCGTAACCGCTGGACCAAATCGCATCAAATTTGGACACAGCGTTCCATTACCATGTCAGAATAATCTGGCATAATAAAAATTCAGAAAAACCACACCTGTCATTCCTAAAATAAAGTTTAAACGCAAAAAAACCTGTCGCAGCTATTATATGTCATCAGAAAAACAGCGCCCTCTAGCGACGGCTATACTGGTACTACAGCTCAAAAGCAAAAATCTGGCGCAGCTATTACACATCACAGCAAAACCTCAGAGCTCTGTCGGCCATTTGCAAGCTCGCAAACCGGTAATTGAAAAGGGGGGGGCGAGAAGAGGGTAATTGAAAACAGGGGTGGGGACAGAGAAGGGGCAGACGGAAGTTGAACAGCTGCCATGAAAGGCAGGCCGGACACCATCCCCACAGCCGCTGCCGGCCCTTTCCTCTCCTACCACCACCCACAGACGCAGCCATCAACACCACAGCATTCACACACATAGCCACAGCAAGGCGTGGCCGGGTCAGCTAGTATAAGATAAAAAACTAGATTATAAGCCTTTGTAAATTGTGTTTCTAAAGGAACTTTTGTTATTGCCCAATGCCAATGTGTTTGCATAATTAAGTTTGTTACAAATAAAAAATCATTTTAAGTTAGAGCTTAATAATTATTTCACTATTAATATACTTCTTAATTGTATTTCAGTTCAACAATTATTTTGATAAAATGCATATTTTGTAATGTGCAAATGACTTTAGGTACCTATTAGGTTCATAAATTACCATATAGCATATATTCAACACAAAAACAGCGACAATTTGTTGTTGACAAAGGACAGCTGGGCATAGAAAGGGCCCCATTACCTTCAGGAGCTTAGGGCCTCCTCAAACCTAAATCCGGCCCTGAATCTGCTGTTCTCTAAAAATTTAACACTGAAGTGCCTCTCTTAAAGCCCAGGTGCTCTCCGATATGTTGCAGAGGGTGCCAGATTATAGGCACATACCAACATACGTGGTAAGAATGTCCACAACTAGAACCACTTAGAAAGAGGTTTTTAAAGAGAGATCTCAGATAGCAGCTCAGTCAACCCCAACGACCACTTAATTTATATACTTCAGATATGGACCAATGAAGAAGGAATTGATAACACATTTATTAACAGCAGCAAGAATGCTAATAGAGCAGAACTTGCGGAAACTTGCAATTAATGAATATTGATCACCGGTGTAACACGGTCTGACAAACAGCTGTAATGGAGAAGCTGTCGCAAAAACGGAAGAGGAGATAAACATTGCAACTCTGTTGGTGGCTTGGTTCCCACCAGGGTTTAGCCTGAAGCCAAATAAAACTGCCACCTTGCTGAAGCTATGTATCTTTGGATCTGGTCAATTACAGGGAAAAAGAGTTCCCAAGGGAGCCTATGTTGCGGTGTGGGCATAGAAGCCATTTAACTCTAGGTTTGGGGAGGGGCCTGTGGCCACGAGCATGGTGATTGACTGCCCAGCAGTTTATATAGCCTAGGCATGTGACCCAGTGGTCACTCTGGCTTGAGTTTCGGATCTCCCACCCCCCACTCCCCGGTATAGGCTGGTGCGTTGACCTTGCTGAACCGGGTAGGGGTCGTCTCCACTTTGAGAGAGGCCTGGTAGGAATTTTGTCCATTTGGCTGATTGGCCCTTGCCACTTGGTTTTTGCCTACTATTCAGCAATTAGTCACAACTTGTAAGGTTGGCGGTTAGGCATTGGTTCAGTGGTATGGGAGGCCGGTAGCCTCCATGAAGTGCTGTGAGTAATGGGAATTCCGTTAAAGGAAGCCAGGGGCTCTATAATGCTTGTCCGAACCCGGTAGGTTGCAGGGCCGAAAAGCTTGAGCCCCTGTGAACCCCTGGGGAGGGGGAAGGCTACCATGCCCCCAGCCTCCTTTATCCTCCCCAGTAAAAGGTTTCCCAGCGCTGCCCAATGGTCAGCTCTGTCCCGCTGGACAGCTAGTCGGTTGCTGACTAGGGTCAGCTCTGTCCCGTCGGACAGCGAGAACCAATGCCTATGCAACCACTCACTTGATTTGTATTCAATAAAAGTTGTGGCCAAAATTATGCCAAAAACCCAAACCAAAAATATGAGTCTTGTCTGAAGTTACTGGGGGGAAATGGCTGGGTGCCCTACACACGCAACTACAATTAATGTTTCACATTGTTCTTAACCACGTACTCTTTGTTGATAATTTTGATATTTCCTTTAAACTACAGTCAAGCTTTTACTGCAGTCAAGCAATAGAGAAATTTCCTTAACTAACCAAAGAAATATATGTCTGCCAACAGAAGAAAGGGGTGGGATCTAGATGCAAATAAATACATAAGTTTCGGCTGAGGTTCTCAGCATGTTGCATTGAAATCCGCTTCTCATTGCATGTGTTTTCACATTTCCAAGTTAAATTCCAACGTGACTTCTTTAAACTGTACTTGGGAAAGAGGATGGGTCAGAAGGTTCTCAAAGGAGTTTGGCAGCCTGGAAGCAGCTAATACCAGCTTCCCAGAGCAGGATCTTTCCTTCCAATCTCCCGATCATCCTTTGGCTATCACTCTATACCAGCGTTTCCCAACCGGTGTGCCGCGGCACACTAGTGTGCCGCGAGACACCGGCTGATGTGCCGCGGAAAAAGGGACCTGCAGCCCAGGGCTGCACAGGACCGTGGCGGCGGCGCTGCTGGAGCCCGGCGGCGAAGCGGAAGCCAGGGCGGCGCTGCTCCCTTGGCTGCTGCAGCAGCAGCAACAGCAGCCTCGCGCAAGAATCCCGACCGGAAGCCTCGCGCACACCGCGCTACAGCTGATCCCAGAGGTAACTCTGGGTCAGGAGACCCGGCGCAGCCGGGTGGGGGAGGAGCGGTGTGCCGCAAGATTTTTTCATTGATTCAAGTGTGCCGTTGCCTAGATTAGGTTGGGAAACACTGCTCTATACAGGTAAAGTTGACTTCTGCTCTTCCTTTCTCGCATCCTGCTGCACATTGTTCCATTTGGGTTTCTTCAAGAAGTTTGACCGCAGAAAAAGACAGGTGATGGCACAGCATGATCAGATGTGGTTAGCAGTTCCTGGATGGAGCTGGATAAAGCTTGTGGTTATGGCTAAATAAAGCCTATAGGCCGAGTTCTGCACACAGCTCAGGGTGTGTGTGTACACAATGGGCTGGAGGGCTGTGATGTTGTGCTTCGTGTCTTTAGTCTTTGCTTTGAGAAGACCGGTCCATTGTCTCTCTTGGGACAGAAACCAGAGCGAGGGTGGATCTTGGGGCTCCAGCTGTGGATGTTCTTCCAGGAATACTGACTGAGCATGAAGTCTGCTGCTTTGCTGACAGGTTGGTGACCTCTCTGCCCACCTCATATGGGAAACTTGCCGTCTATCTCACATTCACACTGCATCTCTCCTTTGCTCTTCACTTCCAGTCTGTCTCCAGATCCTCCTCGGGAGATCAGACCATGCAGGTAAAGCGGATTTTCGTTCTTCTTTGAATCTTTGTGATAGGAGCCAGCAGCTCTAAGGGATGTTCACAGGTCCTTCACCGCCTTCACTGGTTCAGATTTTAAAGATTTAAATACTTCCTGACTCCCAACTCGTAAGTTGCCTAGAGGCGGCTGGAGCATGGATGACGGCTAACACATTAAGGTTGAATCCTGACAAGACAGAAGTACTGTTTTGGGGGGACAGGGGGCGGGTGGGTGTGGAGGACTCCCTGGTCCTGAATGGGGTAACTGTGCCCCTGAAGGACCAGGTGCCAAGCCTGGGAGTCATTTTGGACTCGCAGCTGTCCATGGAGGTGCAAGTTAATTCTGTGTACAAGGCAGCTGTTTACCAGCTCCATCTGGTACACAGGCTGAGACCCTACCTGCCCGCAGACTGTCTTACCAGAGTGGTGCATGCTCTAGTTATCTCCTGCTTGGACTACTGCAATGCGCTCTATGTGGGGCTACCTTTGAAGGTGACCCGGAAACTGCAACTAATCCAGAATGTGGCAGCTAGACTGGTGACTGGGAGTGGCTGCCGGGACCACATAACACCGGTCCTGAAAGACCTACATTGGCTCCCAGTATGTTTCCGAGCACAATTCAAAGTGTTGGTGCTGACCTTTAAAGCCCTAAACGGCCTCAGCCCAGTATCCCTGAAGGAGCATCTCCACCCCCATCGATCTGCCCGGACACGGAGGTCCAGCTCCAAGGGCCTTCTGGCGGTTCCCTCCCTTCGAGAAGTGAGGTTACAGGGAACCAGGCAGAGGGTCTTCTCAGTGGTGGCGCCCACTGAGGAGTCAAGGAAATAAATAACTATCTGACTTTTAGAAGACATCTGAAGGCAGCCCTATTTAGGGAAGTTTTTAATGTTTGATGTCTCATTGTGCTTTTAATATTCTGTTATGAGCCGCCCAGAGTGGCTGGGGAAACCCAGCCAGATGGGTGGGGTACAGATAATAAATTATTATTATTATTATTATTATTATTATTATTATTATTATTATTAAATCCCTTAACTGTGGCAAAGAGTACCTCCTGGGAGAAATAGGCACTGGAGGCATGAACTATGGGGAAGTTATGGGCTGGATTAAGAGGACAATTTCAGACCCAGATTATGGTCCCTGGAGAGACTTCATAGGCATCTTAGCAGCAGTAACACTGGTGAGCTGCAGTTAAAGGTAGATAGCCGTGTTGGTCTGTCATAGTCAAAGCAAAATAAAATAAAAAACTTTTCCTTCCAGTAGCACCTTAGAGACCAACTAAGTTTGTTCTTGGTATGAGCTTTCGTGTGCATGCACACTTCTTCTGAAGAAGTGTGCATGCACACGAAAGCTCATACCAAGAACAAACTTAGTTGGTCTCTAAGGTGCTACTGGAAGGAAATTTATTTTATTTTATTTTGCTTTGACTGGTGAGCTGCAGTTTCAGGAGAAAAATAAAACAATCCGTATCTCATGTATACTGTTCCAAAGTTTCTCCTGCAGGGGAGATGAATTTATTTTGAAATCACGCCTTGAAATGAACCTGGAGCTGCTTCAGAGGGGCCCCTGAACACACCACTATACTGGCTGCCCCTTGTCTCCTAGCACAATAGGAGAAAGAGATGGCTGGGGGGGGGGACACGTTTTATCCTTTTCCCCCACCCTGAAACTCCTCCCTTTCCTACAAATCCTGAACCGGACAAGGAGGCTCCCATTGCAGGAAGAGCACAACTATTAACTCCTAGGCATACTTCAACATTTTGTTGCAGGCCACCCTTGCCTCCTCCCCTGCCAAACTTGGGCGGTCTTACGTTTTGCAGTTTGAAGGGAAATGGGACATCCCCAAATAAGGCTTGCTCCTTATTCCTTATCTATATTTTTGCTTCTCAGACCACCTCCGTCCTCCGTTCTTCTCTGTGTCCCCAAAGCCTTACACCTACAGCAGTGGGGAGATTGTGAACCTCACATGCTCTGCTCCTGAAAACCTTCACATGTCGAGGGTTCTCTTTCGGAGGGACCGATGGCTGTTGTATGACTACAGGCCCCCTTCTCCTCTGGCCTCCTTTACGTACACCAGGCGCTTGTCTCCTCAAGACAGCGGGGATCACTTCTGCACGTACCGAGCTGCGGAATTGAGCCAGAATATCTCATCCCCAGAAAGCAGCAGGATCAAGATTTCAGTGATGGGTGAGGCCTTAAAAATGCATAGTTCTCTTGGAAGGCGAAGGCTGCCCTAGAATGTCCCCGGTTCAATCCCCGTTGTCTCCTGGTAGGTCTGGGAAACTCTCCTGCTTAAGGACCTGGAGAGAGATGCTTCCAGTCAGTGTAGACTAGGCATCCAAAACTTGGCCCTCCAGCTGTTTTGGAACTACGATTCCCATCATCCCTGACCATTGGTCCTGTTAGCTAGGGATGATCAACCACTGGTCTGACGTGGTTATAAGGCAGTGGGTGACGTTCTTAGATGCCAGGGCTACCTCGGAAGTGGGAAACTCGTTGATATCGGCTCAGACTGCAATGTGGGCCTGTCTTTGTTTCTTGGATAAGATAAGATAAGATAAGATAATTTATTGTCATTGCACAAGTACAAGCACAACGCTATACAAGTGCAACGAAATTGCATGCCATCCCATAAAAACAGAAAGAAAGAAAAAACAAAACAAAAAACAGCACAAAACACACACACACACACCAAAAAAAGCCACACACACACACACACACACACACACATCACAGCTCTCCAAGGTCATTATCTGCTTACAGCATTTAAGATGGTTATAGCTCTTGGATGATGGCGCTGTAACCCTTATCCAAGCATTAATACTACTCATGAGTAAGAAACAATGCAAGGGGCCTGGGGCTATGCTGGAAAGCTTTGACACATCACCCATTTACATTTTTTAATAACAGTTTTTATTGGTTTTACAATTTGGCTTTACATTCACAGGGAAAAAATCAATTAAAAAAAAATACAGAATTCTCGGACTTCCATCCTCTCTTTTGTGGAGTCCACAAATAACCATTTTCACTGCAAATCATATTACCCTCCATTTATCCATAAAACTCTATTTTCTCCTATAGTTCTATTCACATTGCAAGTGTGTTATTTCAATCTTGATAATGTTTCTAACCGTTTACAGTGTTCTGTCAAATATATTACAAATTTTTCCCAGTCCTTATTTTAAAAAGTATCGTCCGGAAAAAATATGGAATGTTTCACGAATTTGCCTGTCATCCTTGAGCTGGGGTCATGCTATTCTTCTCTGTATCGTTCCAATTTTAGTATATGTGCTGCCGAAGGGATCACCACCCTCATACCATTTACAAATGATGGTGAAGGTCTGAAGCAGGCATCCCCAAACGTGGCCCTCCAGATGTTTTCGGACTACAATTCCCATCATCCCTGACCACTGGTCCTGTTAGCTAGGGGTGATGGGAGTTGTAGTCCCAAAACATCTGGAGGGCCGAGTTTGGGGATGCCTGGTCTGAAGTGATGAGCCTCCGCTATTGTACCAGTGGAGACTCCTAATAAATTTTAAGGGACGTGATGGATTACACAAGGCATGAGTAGTACAGATCCCCAAACGGGGATCAAGAGTTTAGCCAGCTAACGTTTACCTTCCCAGACACTGAACATTGTGCAACACACGGTCCTGATCCTCTCCTCTCCTCTCCCCTGCTGAAGTGGGTAATTCATGAACCCACGACTCTCTGTTGACAAACCTGCCTGGGTGAACCCGGTTTAGTTATGGCTTGCCCCTTAAAACCTCCGTGAGCCACAGACTCCAAATCACATAGCCATTGGACTCATTTTCCTTTACTCCTGTAGCTCCTCCTCCTGCCCCGGTGCTGACAGTGGATCCTCCGTCTGGAGTGGTGAACGAAGAGGGATCCCTGCGCCTCACTTGCTTGGCCATTGGCAGCGACGCAGAGCAAAGGTTCCATTTCTACAAGGATGGGGTCAAGATTTCCTCCCGCAGAGAAGAGTCTCTGATGGACTCCGGAGAACCCAGGAATGCCTCCTCGAAGGCCTCTGCAAACCTCCTGGTCCAAGTCACAGCCAGCATCCACACTGGGGGATTTGCTTGCAGGTATGAGCAGAAACGGAGACGCCAATGGATCCTTTCTCCCTGGAGCCAAACGGTGAATGTCACAGGTGAGCCATGCCCTACCGGGAACACAGAGCCCACATTAGAAGTGGGACAGTCCTCTTGTGGGTATTGTGTTTGAACCCCAAGATGGAAGAAGGGAGGGAAAAGAGCAAGGGGTGGGAACAATGCCATTCTTTGCTGCGACTTCCCAGCTCTCAAGCCGCGATGGCAACGCTCTGCTTCCACAGTTGAAGGCCGTGTTGCTGGAAGCCACGGGAGGCGAGAGGCTGTTGTGGTTGAATCCTGCTGGCAGGTTTTCCATTGGGGCATCTGGTTGGCCACTGTGAGAATGGGATGCTAGACTGGGCGGGCTATTGGCTGATTCAGCAGGCTTTCTTTCCTTCTTTCTTTCTTTCTTTCTTTCTTTCTTTCTTTCTTTCTTTCCTTCCTTCCTTCCTTCCTTCCTTCTTTCCTTCTTCCTTCCTTCCTTCCTTCCTTCCTTCCTTCCTTCCTTCCTTCCTTCCTTCCTTCTTTCCTTCCTTCCTTCCTTCCTTCCTTCTTTCCTTCTTCCTTCCTTCCTTCCTTCTTTCCTTCCTTCCTTCTTTCCTTCCTTCCTTCCTTCCTTCCTTCTTACTTACTTATATTTTGACAAAGTAATAATCATAAATAAATACAAATAAAAATGTGCACCCCTCCACCGAGGCCATTCCATCATAACTATCCAGCCTCCCAAAATTTCAACACCTCTTGTAATGGTTTGACCCCTTTCCATTTTAGCAGTATGAATTCTGCAAACACCCTCCATATCTCCTCAAAATCATTCCTCCTGCGTATTCCCCATCTTACATTAATGGCACATGTTAATTTATCATTCATAGCTATACCCCAAACCTCTTTATACCAGTCTTCCCTTTAATATTCCGCTTGCCCCTTCCACTTCCTAGCTATCATAATTCATGCAGCTGTCAATAAAGTCCTTCCTAGCCTGCGAACATTCCACCCCATCGTAAATCGATAATTATGGACTTTTGGTCAGCTTTAACCCAGTGATTTCTGTTATCCCCTTAAACACCCTTTGCCAAATTTCCTTTTTTATATATTTCCTTATGGCGTCTTTAAAGACTTGCTTTCAACACTGTGTTATGCACTTGTCTTGAATTTTCAAGAGTAAGCCTGTTAGTGTGTTTTTAAGGACATCCTCATCCCCGCTCCTTTATTTTTTATCTTCACAGCTCAGTTGCCCAATTCATCTGCTCCATCAATGAGGCATGCATGGTGGGCTAGTCTACTTCTGATCCTGGTGACCCTGTTCGCTTACTGTTGTTGGAGAAAGAAAGGCAGTAAGTGATGGGACCTTGGGACCATCCAGCTTCATCCCCAGAAGAAGAGCCTGCCTCCTGTTGGACCTCGTTCCATAGATTAACTATGCACTGCTGTTATATAATCCCATAATAATAGATGATGACAATATACTGTTATGAGTTTGAGGGGCCAGTCTGGATGATACCCTGTGACTCTTCCAAACCTATGGTACTATGTGCAGGCTAAAATCTGTAAGTGGAAACCAGCCCGCTTTGTTAAGTTAATGATATGGGCTGGCTAGTTAAGTACCACAATTTAGCATAACGAAAGAAGTTGCTCTGTGTCATAGAATAGATGGGTCAGCCTTTCTTCCAGCTCCTCGCCTACCTACATAGGAGAACAATAGGCAGAGTTGTGTGAGTGCTGGAAGCTAGAGAGAGAGAAGAGATAAAAAGGCCTGGGGGGGGCAGAAAAATTGGGGGGGGGGACTTTCCGATTTTTCTGGGGGTTTTCCAGGCCTTCCAATCTCTAAGAGAGAGAGATGTTTGCTCTGGGTTTTGGGGCTATCCTGGAAAGCTAAAGGGTAAGCAAGATCTACGGGGATGTCAATACTATGATACCTTCCATCCTATGCTCTGGTTGTTTATGTGTGTAAATAAAACCATATACCCTAGAGACACCACAATCTCTGCTGACCTTCATTCCAAGGAAACTGAGCCCTGGATCAGTGCAGGAATTTGTGGAGTCTCTCACAGATCAGAGATTAGGTAAAGGGGACCCCTCACCATTAGTCGCAGGTGACTCTGGGGTTGCGGCGCTCATCTCGCTTTACTTGCTGAGGGAGCCGGCATACAGCTTCCGGGTCATGTGGCCAGCATGACTAAGCCGCTTCTGGCGAACCAGAGCAGCGCACGGAAACGCCGTTTACCTTCCCGCCGGAGCAGTACCTATTTATTTACTTGCACTTTGACGTGCTTTGGAACTGCTAGATGGGCAGGAGCAGGGACCGAGCAACAGGAGCTCACCCTGTTGTGGGGATTCGAACCTCCGACCTTCCGATCGGCAAGCCCTAGGCTCTGTGGTTTAACCCACAGTGCCACCCGCGTCCCCTAATCAGAGATTAGGATGGTGCATAACCATACTTTTAACTTTTCACGCCTTTTCTCTCTCTTTATAGTTCTTTTTGCCCTGGGCACATCAAAATATCAGCTGGCATCTGAGCCAAAGAAAAGCAAGGAGGAAACAAGTCAATACATGTTTGGGTTGTCGGTTCCCCAAATGACAGACTTTCAGGTCAAAGTAAGTAGAAAGGTTTAGGTTTGCATTTTGCTTCCATCTGATCTCGGGAATCATAGAATCATAGAGTTGGAAGATACCCCAAAGGCCATCCAGTCCAACCCCCTGCCAAGCAGGAAACACCATCAAAGCATTCCTGACAGGTGGCTGTCAAGCCTCTGCTTAAAGACCTCCAAAGAAGGAGACTCCACCACACTCCTTGGCAGCAAATTCCACTGTCAAACAGCTCTTACTGTCAGGAAGTTCTTTCTAATGTTTAGGTGGAACCTTCTTTCTTGTAGTTTGAATCCATTGCTCCGTGTCCGCTTCTCTGGAGCAGCAGAAAACAACTTTTCTCCCTCCTCCATATGACATCCTTTTATATATTTGAACATGGCTATCATATCCCCCCTTAACCTTCTCTTCTCCAGGCTAAACATACCCAGCTCCCTAAGCCATTCCTCATAAGGCATCGTTTCCAGGCCTTGGACCATTTTGGTTGCCCTCCTCTGGACACGTTCCAGCTTGTCAGTATCCTTCTTGATACTCGAGCCCATCCTCTTATTGAAACCAGTTTTACGTGTCAGGATATCTTTCAAAGAAGCTTAGAAATTGTAATGGTTGGGTTTTCCATCCAGGTGACGGAGACAAGTAAACAAGTGTGTAGCTGTCCTTACAGAATTGGCTACCGCAAGGCGTGGGGATGACCACTTGATTGGAAACAAACAAACAAACAAAACCTCATGAACCTCTTGTGGCTATAACTGCCAAATTGGCCATCCATGGACAGAGGAACACAAGAAGCTCCTTTATACCAAGTCAGGCAATTGGTCAGTCTAGCTCAGTATTATCTGCACTGACTGGCAGTGGCTCTTGAAGGTTTCAGACTGGAGCTTACCTGAAGATACCATCAGGGATCAAACCTGGGAGCTGCTGTATGCAGTGCAGATACCTTGCCGCTCAGCTATAGCCCTTATCCCATAGCTGTCAACCCTCCCTTTTTTGGCGGGAAACTCCCTTATTCCAATGCCGTTTCCCGCTGCTATCCTGGATTGTTGATATCCCTTAAATTCCCCGGATTTCAAAGGAATCAGCTCCTCTCCCTCCCTGCCGGCCAGGGAGGCTCCTCAGCTGCGTTGCTCGGCTGCCAATAAGGAGTCTGAGACCGACTGGGGGCGGAGCTTGCATGCCTTGTGCAGCCAGACCCTCACGCCCAACCAGACAGACAGCCTGCCTGCCGTCTAGGCGCTCACTCTTTCTCTCACCCGTTCGCGTGCAGCCTCTGGAGCGCAGGGTGGCGAGGCTACTTGGTGCCATTGCCCCGCCCTCGCGGCATCCCATATTTTCAAATCCGAAAGTTTGAAAAAATCCCTTATTTTCAAATCCGAAAGTTGACAGCTATGCCTTATCCCACACCCCACAAATTAAGGTAAGGCCAAAAAAAAGGTAAAGGACCCCTGGACAGTTAAGTCCAGTCACGAACGACTCGGGGGTTGCGGCGCTCATCTCGCTTTCAGGCCAAGGGAGCAGGCGTTTGTGCACAGACAGCTTTCCGGGTCATGTGGCCAGCAGGACTAAACCATTTCTGGTGCAATGGAAACACCGTGAAAGGGCCAGAGCGCATGGAAATGCCATTTACCTTCCCACCACAGCGGTCCCTATTTATCTACTTGCACTGGCGTGCTTTCGAACTGCTAGGTGGGCAGGAGCTGGGACAGAGCAACATCGGCAAGCCCAAGAGGCTCAGTGGTTTAGACCAGTGCTCCCCAACCTTGGGCCTCCAGCTGTTTTCGGACTACAATTCCCATCATCCCTGACCACTGGTCTTCCTAACGAGGGATGATGGGAGTTGTAGTCCAAAAACAGCCAGAGGCCCAAGGTTGGGGAACACTGGTTTAGACCACAGCGCCACCCGTGTCCTTTCCAAACTACCAGACTACTGGTAATAAACAAAAAGGGATTGTTACCTGATAGTTTGTGAGAGTCCCAGATACATCTGTCAGGCCGATGTCAGAAACAGAAAACAGAACTTACAAACTGATTCAGCCACATCAGTTGTGGCTACTCGCCACAATGGCTGTTGTCTGCCTCCGCAGCTGGAGGCAGCAATGCTTCTGAGCACCAGTTGCTAGAAACTACAGGAGGGGAGAGTTTTGCTCTTGTGGTCGGATCCTGCTCGTGGGTTTCCCACAGGCATCTGGTTGGCCACTGCGAGAACAGGATGTTGGACTAGATGTTGGACTAAATGGGCCTAGTCCTGCAAGTCCATTATTATTATTATTATTATTATTATTATTATTATTATTATTATTATTATTATAATTATTTTACTGCCCTACATCTGTAGATCGCATAACATAAAATTACAACATAAAACAACGCAAAATGCATGATAAAAATAAGAAACCAATAACCCCACTAACACATTTAAAAGGGCATTGGGTGTCAATAAGCCAAAGGCCTGGTTAAAGAGGAACATTTTTGCCTGGCGCCTAAGCATATGCGGCACTGGGGTGCAAAGATCCGCCCAGTGCCCCCCCCCCCAGGTTGCCCAGTCCCAGGCGTGCAGCCGCCTCAGCGTCTCGCTGGCTCGCTCACCCCCGAACTCACGGCGCAGAGCCGCCCGCAGAAGAAGAGCCCGGCGCAGCGCTCCGACCAACGGGCGGGCTCTTCCCCGGACTCAACTCTTGGGCCTGGACTCCCGGCCTGGCGCCCCTGAGGGCCCGGCGCCCGGGTACCCCACACCCCTAGCGCCTATGGGTAAGACGGCCCTGCCTAAAGGTGTCTATTCTTAAGTTCTTGTGGGTGTGCCAGAAATTATTTTGCTGGTCATCCCATTGAAGTGTATTTTGCAGAGATCCCTGGGGGGTATACTGGGAAAGTGGATTGCAACCCCGCTCCAAAATGAGGGAGAGAAACCTCCTTCTCAATGGGCTGCTCCTGAGCCGTTTCTGCATTCCGGCTTGAGCCGTGGGTCACCCTCGGTTTCCCTCTCCGTCCTCAGAGCTCAGATGTCACCTATGCCACCATTGCCTTAACATCGGCGGCGACTCCCTCTGAACCAACGCTGAAGGACGATCCCATCTTGGCAAAAGACGAAGAGGTCCTCTACAGCGATCTTCTCTTCCATCTTCAACAAAGCCGCCGCGAGGCTGTGCAGTAAAGAGATGCCCGGGAATTGGAGAAGGCAGGTCCCACGTGAAGCGATGAATGGATTTGTCCCTTTCAGTTTCTCCTTTCCCCACTCTCAGTTCTCCACACTGACACATCAGTTTGTGATTTATTTATTTTTTAATTCTCATAAAAACTCAGCAGCATCTTAGAGGGAATATCCCCTGGCATACATGCTTGCCTATGCAATTTTGCTTCCTCTGCACATCCTTGCAAAGCAATTTTCCCTGATCGTAATGTGTCCCTGCATGCTATTTTCACCAATATACGCACGCTTTACCCTAAGTGTGCATTTTTGTACACGTTGCTCAGCTGGAGAACTGCAAAATTAGTGTGAATCTCAAAGGCTGTCTCTTTTTCTGTTCTTTTTTGTATATAATTTTTATTACGTTTTCTGTTTTACAATTTAAAATACTCATTTTACACCCTTAAGATATCAATGACTCCCCTTCTCTTTCCATGGTTCATTTTACATGTCATAAATCCCTGCATATTTTACAAAAACTATACCATTCAGTATTCCATTATTGTATCCATCAAAACTTGTTTACACTGTTGAATTTATCTTAATGCTGCCAGCGTTTTCATGTGTACATAATTATTTCCCATGTATTCAATAAAGATTTTCCAATCTTCTCTAATGACGTATGTTCTTTTTGTTCTCTTATTCTATTTGTTGAGTCTGTGAGATGTGAATATTCTGTCAACTTAAGTTGCCATTCTTCTTTAGTTGGGACCTGGCTCATTTTCCATATTTGGGCTAACAAAACACGGACCACAGCAGTGGCATACATAAATAACCTTTTTTGACACCTGGGAATTTCAGTCTGAATTATCCCCAACAGAAAGGATTCTGGGTTTTTTTTGGGGGGGGGGGTACTTTTATTTTAAATTTTTTTCAATTCATTATGGATCATTTCCCAATGCTCTTTTACAAGTCCACCCCATATGAAAGAATGTTCCTTCCACCTCTTTGCATCTCCAGCACTTATCTGATTCTGTCTTATACATCTTAGCAACCCTAAAAGGTAAAGGTAAAGGGACCCCTGACCGTTAAGTCCAGTCGCGGACGACTCTGGGGTTGTGGCGCTCATCTCGCTTTATTGGCCGAGGGAGCCAGCTGGTCATGTGGCCAGCATGACTAAGCCGCTTCTGGCGAACCAGAGCAGCGCACGGAAACGCCGTTTACCTTCCCGCCGGAGCGGTACCTATTTATCTACTTGGACTTTGACGTGCTTTCGAGCTGCTAGGTGGGCAGGATCTGGGACTGAGCAACGGGAGCTCATCCCGTTGCTGGGATTCGAACCGCCGACCTTCTGATTGGCAAGCCCTAGGCTCTGTGGTTTAACTCTTCTCCATAGCTGATGGGCAAAACCCCAATCATTCCTTTGAAAGATGGTGCAAGAGGTGGGGGGGGGGCAGCCTGATATTACTAGCAGGGAGCTGCGGAGGGAGCTGTGGTTTTGTTTAGTTTTTCTGAGAAGAGAGGACTCTGGGGAAGTGGCCAGTGTGGTCTACCAAGTGAGGAAGTGCTGTTTTTCCCCCTGCACAGCCACACAGGGAAAGAGCCCCCAGGGGTCAAGGCCTGCTGTTCTCTCCAATTTAAACCAAACCTCACACAAAGCGAGGGGAGAATCTGTCCGTGTTGACAGTGGCGGACTTTGGGAGAAGTGTTCGGCATGCTTTAAACATGCGACCTCTGGAAGGAGTTAGAGAAACCGAAGAAGATTGGCTAAATAAAGTTTGTGAATATTTACAATTAGCAAAGTTGACAGACTGGTTAAGGCAAAGCTCTAAGAGTGTAATTCAAAACCAATGGAAAGACTTAAATGATTACTTGAATAGAAAAGGTGACAATATAAAATACTGCTTATGTCTGGAATAAAATATATGAAAGGGTAAGAAAATAAAAAATACCGGGGAAATGAATAACAGATAAATATTGATTCAGATGGACTTTAAGAAGTGCTATGGTTAGTGATGGAAGTCACTTGTATTTCTTTGTTTTTTATACTTTATCTTGCACCAGCTCTTTTCTTTTGTGGATCTTTTTCTTTTCCTTTTCCTTTTCTTTCCTTCCTTTTTTTCTTTCTTTCTCTTTCTTTTTTCTTTTCCACTGTCCTCCTAGAGAGGACGAATTTTAAATGATGTAAATGAGACCAACTTAGGTACGTATAGGTATGTATATGTATGTAAGAAAGGTTTGTAAGAGTGTGTATGTATGTGTTTGTATGTATTTGTATATTTAATAAAATTTAATAATAATAAAAGAGAGAGAAACCGCCCCTTCCGGTGTGTGCTCTTCACATAGAGGGTGGTGGGTGAAATGGGCACACAAAGCAGGCATGAAACCTCCTACCTCTTCCCCCCAAGAACAGCCAGCTTTGCAGGTTCTGCAGAGCAGCTTACTAGTTGCAAGGCATCCTGGGAACCGTTGATGTCTGGCAAGCGGCAGCAACACCTCTCACCGACCGTCACATCTCTGAGAGCCTCTTCCTTCCCTTTGCCCTTGGTGAGATGCAAAAAGTGCATTCGGATGCTCGGCCCGTTGCGGATATTAATATCGCGCAGTTTAAAGCGACTGGATGCGTGAGACCTGACTCCTTTGGGAACTGAAATGGCAAAATTAACTGCCAAACGAAGAGGACATAATTGTCCTTTTCACCCTTTTCACTTTTGAAGGACACTTTTGAACTCGAAACTCTCACCGGTTTAAAGGATTATGGATGTTTGGATTGGTTCATGGCATTATTGATTCTATGTTTTAACTATGACTTAAGTAAGGGGAAATTTAGCCAAAAATTTCGAGACCTAAGGGAGGTAAGAGTGTGGAAAAATATAATACAGGGTTTAAAAATAGATTTAAGTAAGGGAAATGGAGAAGAATTTAGGGAAAGTGCAGTAGTACCAAGATGCCGAGGTTTGAAAAAATGTTTAAGTAAAATGACTTTTGTATTTCCGGATATTTTTAAATTCAGGAGTGAGGAATCTGTTAAAGATGAATGGCAATGAATTCAACAGAGGGGGACTTCAGGAAGTCAATCGAAATATGAAATTGAGAAAGAAGGGATGCCTGGCCCACAAAATTGGGCCAGGCCTAAGTAATGTTATTAAAATTGATAATAAGGTTAAATGTACAATGAATAAGACTACCCTGGTGAGAGAGGGGGATATATGTGGCCTCCCACAGTGAAAGGTGGGAAGCATGGAAAATTTAACCGATACGTTATGTGCTTAAAAAATTGTAAAAACCAATAAAAAATTTTGGGGGGGAAAAAACCCAAACGAAGAGGACATAATGATGAAGTGTTTAAGGAGGACTGATGACCATTGATGGATTATCTATCCAAGTACCACCCATACAGGAAGTCTCGGGCAGGATTTGAAATATAAACAGTGGGTTACTGAAAGGTCTAATGATAGTGAATTATAAAATGAACCCCAAGTATAGACAACGGTAGCAGACTTTTTTATTTTAAAAAAAGTAATTTATTTGCACCAAACCGATCTTGCAGGCTGCTAATACAGGGAGAGGGGAGAAATAGCAATACAGCATAAGGGGGTATTTCTGGCCTCCTCCTGCCTGTCTCTGCGGTAATAGTGGTGCTGGTGGAAGTCAGAAGGTGCATTATTTTAATTTCACAACAACAACACAGAAACAAAGTCCCAGCTGCCCTCAATGGATAAGTAACTGCTAGAACAAACAAAAGAGTGAGGTGTTCTGCATAGCAGGGAATTGGACCAGAGGATTTGTGGGTTCCCTTCCAAATCTATGATTCTATGATCCCATCAACCTCCAGGAGTATTTCTGCTCTGGAGGAACAGATAAAGTTTATTGTGGAGTAAATCTCCCTTGAGATCTCCCTTTCAGCCAGGGGTGGAGAACCTGTGACCTTTCCAGATGTCAAAGAATTATTATTATTATTATCATCATCATTATTATATATATATTGTATATATATATATAAAATTGTTCAAGTTGGATGTTTGTTAACGATCGCCTTTCTCCTTAACCCCTTGATCAATTCCGTTCAAATTAGGACACAACGTTCCATGCCCATATGGGAGTGATCATATGTACTTACATTGCACAAATACCACACCTTTCCCAAGTAAAAATGTGATTTTCTGCAAAAAAAATATAGCGCCCTCCAGTGGACGTTAAACAGCACAACACAACACACCTCTTTCTGACCCCTCCTCCTCCTTTCCCGACGTCACTACCACCATCCAATTGACTGACAGACCGCCCACAAACACTACTGGGACAAAGAACCTCATAGACTAAAATAGTAGTAATAAACAGTTGTAGAAACGAAGACAAAAACGGGAGGGGCAAATGGAGAACACATAGACTGAACTTCAACGAGATAAGGTGTAAGTAAACATATGCTTTCTCTTTCATACTGTATCTTACTTTTGCATTTCACCAAATCAGCCACAGCAAGGCGTGGCCTGGTCAGCTAGTTATTATTATTATTAATTATTATTATTATTATTATTAGAATTAGAATTTATATACTGCCCTATACCCGGAGGTCTCAGGGCGGTTCACATAAAAGATCACAATATATAAAATCAAAGTGAAAACAATAACGCAATAACACGCACACCCACACCCAAAAAAGAGCCACATTTTAAAAGGGTACAGGTCAAACAAAGGCCTGGTTAAAAAGGAACGTTTTCGCCTGGCGCCTAAAGGTGTGTAATGAAGGCGCCAGGCGAACTTCCCTGGGGAGAACATTCCACAGACAGGGAGCCACTGCAGAGAAGGCCCCGTTCTCGTGTTGCCACCCTCCGGACCTCTCCAGGAGGAGGCACACGAAGGAGGGCCTCAGAAGATGATCTCAGGGTCCGGGTCCTTGAAGTATTGCAGTCCTGAGCAGTTTAAGGCTTTATTGGTCAAAACCAGCACTTTGAATTGGGCCTGGAAACGAATTGGTAGCCAGTGCAGTCGGACCAGGATCGGTGCAATATGCTCAAACCGTCTTGCTCCGGTGAGCAACCTGGCCGCTGAATTCTCCACCAGCTGAAGTTTCCGAACCGTCTTCAGAGGCAGCCCTACGTAGAACGCATTGCAGTAATCTAACCTTGAGGTTACCAGAGCATAGACAACAGCACCAACCATTCCCATCATCCCTTGATGACCATGCTGGCTGGGGCTGATGGGAGCTGGATCCCAAGATCACCGAGGGAGCCACAGGTTCCCCATCCTTGATCTAGGGAGAGGAAGAGCAGCTAACTGGGCAAGTCCTGCCGCTTACAGGAAAAACCGGCACTCTTGGGCAACGGGGCAAAGTATTTTAGACAGACAAACTCTTGAGGAAGGAGCTGCAGAAAGTGAGCCAAGCCGTATCCTGGAGTGGGCAGGGGAAGGCAAAACACTGCCCTCTTCCCTGACCCCCTTCCACCCCATCTCCCATGGCTCGTAAATTCCCATCTGAATATTTTAATCTCCCTGATGGCTCATTCTTCTTCAGAATCTCTGTATTGTTCCGCTCTCTTCTTGGCCTGAAGGGGAATGTTGTTGTAGAGACCTTCCTCCTGGTCTTCCGCCATTTTGGCTCCGTTCTCCATCCTGGATTGCGATATTGGGGGCTGAGGCAGAGCAGGGGGCGGCAAGGCAGTAAAAGGCGTCTGAGTCCTGAGAAAGCAGAAGGAAATGGAGGGATACGTTCAAAGAATGATGATCCCCCCCAAGGCCGTTGGGAGCAAATTGAGGGTTCGCATCATCCAGTTTTGACAGCAGCCTGCTGGACACTCCTGGGCAACTTCACAAACAGGCCATCCTCTTTTGCTTATCTCCAGTGCACAGCAGTTCAGAGGTAGACTGCTTCTGCACAATGAAGATCTACTTAGCTGTCATGACTAAAATGTTTTGGCGGAATATTCTTCGCGAATGTACCTATTTTCAAAAGGCATCTAAACCACATCCTGTGGCAGCTAACTCCACAGCTTAGGTTCCATTTCCTTAAATAGACGTGGGTTTTTTTTTGTGGGGGGTGGGAGCCAGTTTTTGTATTGTCAAAGGTTTCAGGGAGGAAGTCGTGATGGTTTCAATATGAAAGACAGGAAGAATCTCCCAACCCCAGGCATGAATGGAGGGGGAAATAACCCCGCTAAACTATTTTATTTTAAAATGTTTCCACAGTTTCCGTCCCAGTTTTTTATACAGAGAATACACACAGCAGCTCACGGCAAAGGTGAACGGACAAATAACTCAACAAATCCCTCTCCTGTAAGAAGTCCAAACTGCCATCAAGCCATCTGTCTGAGGACAGAAGCATGTAGCAGGAGCTGCCTGCCCTCCTGGGACCAGAATAGAAATTTAAAAAATAATCAAAGAGTTGGAAGGGACACCCAAGGGTCATCTAGCCCAACCTCCGGCAATGCAGGAATCCTGCTCTGCTCCCTTCACCCCTTCTGCCCCCACCTTTCCCTGTCCACTGGCTCTGTCACTGTCCCAGCCACATCATCCATTACAGAAATCTTCCCTTCTCTCCGACATGCCAATAATTTCCGCCTCCTTATCTGCCACCCCCAAACTCGTTCTTTTGGTCCTTCTTCCTGGATAGCTCAGTTGGCTAAAGCGTGGTGCTGATCATGCCAAGGTTGCAGGTTTGATCCCCGTATGGGACAGCTGCATATTCCTGCATTGCTGGGGGGTTGGACTAATAACTAGATGATCCACAGGGTCCCTTCCAACTATACAATTCTATGATTCTTCCTGTGGGGTCCCTTGCTCCTTTTTCTGCCTGGGACACACCCCTCTGCCTGTTCCTCCAGTCGCCTTTCATCCTTTTATCTCCCAGCCAACGGGGCGTTGTCCCTCTCTTGACTGTGATAAGTCTCTCCTGCATTTCCAGGTTGCCAGGCTCTGTCTTCAAGTTTTCCTCCCCTCCGGAAACTCCTTGCATGGTTTGTGGGTGAAGAAGAAGTGTTTGGATTTGATATCCCGCTTTATCACTACCCTAAGGAATGGCGCTGTGGGTTAAACCACAGAGCCTAGGGCTTGCCGATCAGAAGGTCGGCGGTTCGAATCCCGGCGACGGGGTTGAGCTCCCGTTGCTCGGTCCCTGCTCCTGCCCACCTAGCAATTCGAAAGCACGTCAAAGTGCAAGTAGATAAATAGGTACCGCTCCGGCGGGAAGGTAAACGGCGTTTCCATGCGCTGCTCTGGTTCGCCAGAAGCGGCTTTGTCATGCTGGACACATGACCCGGAAGCTGTACGCCGGCTCCCTCGGCCAATAAAGCGAGATGAACGCCGCAACCCCAGAGTCGTCCACGACTGGACCTAATGGTAAGGGGTCCCTTTACCTTTAAGGAGTCTCAAAGAGGCTAACAATCTCCTTTACCCTTCCTCCCCCACAACAAACACTCTGTGAGGTGAGTGGGGCTGAGGGACTTCAGAGAAGCGTGACTAGCCCAAGGTCACCCAGCAGGTGCATGTGGAGGAGCGGGGAATCGAACCCGATTCACCAGATTATGAGTCCACCGCATTAACCACTACACCACACTGGCTCTCACCTCCAACTATGTTCAAAACTTTAAGAACTGAACTGAACAGCTGCCTGAGCTGGCTCTTTCGCTCCTCCCTTCTTCCTTGTGTGCCACGACCATTGATATTTTGGTCGGCCAGGTTAGGAACACTTTTTGGAAGAAATGCTTTAAATAAATAAAAAATCACGAAGATACACATCACATCAGTGTTATACCAGCATTAAGTTGCCGTTACCTCTGAGGCTTCCTAGTGGCGCTGAACATTTCAAGGTACTCGGAATTTGCTTCTTCCTTGTTTTCCTGCTCGGATTTCAATGCTTCCAAAGTGGAAATGAAGAGAGAAAAGAGAAGAACGATGGTTGGTGAGACAGGGCTGGTCTTGAAAACAAACCTCTTGTGGCTGGTAGTTCCACAGTACAGACACAAGCAAGGCTCCCTCCCGCATCCCAACCACATCCAGTACGAAGGAATACAAAATAAATGAGCATGCGCAGCAGCTAGGATGTTGATAGCTCAAAATTGGAAAGGGGAGAAAATTCCAACAGTTCATGATTGGCAGATCAAACTAGTAGAATATATGAATTTAGCAAAGATGACAGCAACAATTAGAAATACCCCCAAACAAAAAATAAAAATTGAGTGGAAATATGTGGAAGATTATTTGATTAAAGAAGGTATTAAAACTGATTTGGTGATATGTTTGGATTGAGATACATAAGGGAATATATGGATGTACTTTTTCCCCCTAGAATGATTTTTATGTCAGAGACAACTTTGTGAGTAAGATATGTATATAAATTTAGGGAAACGATACATAAATGATGGGAAGCCATTTTTAAATATCCCCCCCACCCCTGATTTTTCTTTCTTCTTTTCTTCCTTTTTCTATTTTCTTTCTTTCTTTTTGGAAAGAATGATTGTATTTGTATTTTATAATTTGTATTTTTTCCTTTTTTCATATTTGCTTGTTTGTGAGTCGGAGTGATTGTATTTTAAAAATTCTGAAATAAAGTATTTTTTTAAAAAAAGGGGGAATACAAAATAAATGCTTGCTTTTAACCAACACTGCTTCCATGACCACCACTCGCGCGGCACAGAGAAGAGCACCATCCCCTAATAGGAAATGATAGGAGGGGGCCATGATCCTCAGCATCACCTACCTCTCTTCCTTCTCGTGCAGTAAAAAGCAAGAGGGACCATCAGGATCGCCAGTGGAATCGCCAAGCATGCATATAGCAGGGGGGGCGAAGAGGAATTTGGTGCCCAAACTGCAGAAAGGAAAGAAGGGGATTCAGCTGTTGGTATGAATAATTGGGGGGGGGGGGCCTCCATTGCAGCCATTGCTGTTGAAGGCACAGTAACAGTAATTCACTGAAGTTGAAAACACAGTGTTCATACAAGCTAATATCACCATCAGTTTATAATGACTGTTTTAATATAAAACAGGATTTGTTTTGCAAATTAAAGTGCATGTGAAGACAGGCTCCAAATAGTGGGCCCGACAGTCAAGAAGGAGGTTTCTGCATATTATTATTATTATTATTATTATTATTATTATTATTATTATTATTATTGAATTTATATGCCACCCTGTACCCAGAGGTCTCAGGGTGGTTCACAGAAAAGATCACAACATACATAATCAGAATAAAAACAGCAACCCAATAACACACACACACCCTGAAAAGAACCACATTTTAAAGGGTATCAGAAGAGTAGAAGAGTTTGGATTTGATATCCCGCTTTATCACTACCCGAAGGAGTCTCAAAGCGGCTGACATTCTCCTTTCCCTTCCTGCCCCACAACAAACACTCTGTGAGGTGAGTGGGGCTGAGAGACTTCAAAGAAGTGTGACTAGCCCAAGGTCACCCAGCAGCTGCATGTGGAGGAGCGGAGACGCGAACCCGGTTCACCAGATTACGAGTCCACCGCTCTTAAACACTACACCACACTGGCTCTCAGATGTCAAACAGATCAACCAAAGGCCTGGTTAAAAAGAAACGTTTTTGCCTGGCGCTGAAAGGTGTATAATGAAGGCGCCAGGCGAACTTACCTGGGGAGAGCATTCCACAGATGGAGAACCACTGCATATGCTGTAGAGAGAAGTGAGGGGCAGGTGGGGCTCATCAACCCTCTGACCCTCAACCTCCGCTGCCTTGCGGGATATCTTGGGGGGAAGAAAAGGCTCAGGAGGAAACCCTACACAAATCCAGAGGCCCTAACGCACATAGCTGTCAACTTTCGGATTTGAAAATAAGGGATGCCGCCAGGGCGGTGCAATGCCACCAAGTAGCCTCGCCACCCTGCGCTCACAGAGGCTGCGCACGAACAGGTGAGCGAAAGAGCAAGCGTAGACGGCAGGCAGGCTGTCTGTCTGGTTGGGCATGAGGGTCTGGCTGCACAAGGCATGCAAGCTCCGCCCCCAGTCGGTCTCAGACTCCTTATTGGCAGCCGAGCAACGCAGCTGAGGAGCCTCCCTGGCCGGCAGGGAGGGAGAGGAGCTGCTTCCTTTGAAATCCGGGAATTGAAGGGGTATCAACAATCCGGGATAGCAGCGGGAAATGGCATTGGAATAAGGGAGTTTCCCGCAAAAAAAGGGAGGGTTGACAGCTATGCTAAGGCAGTTGGATGATGCCTTTGTATACCTCCTTCCGGCAACTCCTGCAGCCAAGCTGGTGCCAAACATCTCACTCTGCTTTCCTTTGGACCCCATCAGCCAGGCCTATGGGGGGGACTTTGAACTCAAATATCAAAGGGGGTCATACCAATGCTAAAGCAGACCCTAGGTAAAGGTAAAGGGACCCCTGACCATTAGGTCCAGTCGCGGACGACTCTGGGGTTGCAGCGCTCATCTCGCTTTACTGGCCGAGGGAGCCAGGGTACAGCTTCCGGGTCATGTGGCCAGCAGGACTAAACCACTTCTGGCGAACCAGAGCAGCGCACGGAAACGCTGTTCCGTGTACCTATTTATCTACTTGCACTTTGATGTGCTTTCGAACTGCTAAGTTGGCAGGAGCAGGGACCGAGCAACGGGAGCTCACCCCGTCGTGGGGATTCGAACCGCCGACCTTCTGATCGGTTTAATCCACAGCGCCACCTGTGTCCCATAAAGCAGACCCTAACCGCCAACTATTGCCACCAGTTCGAAACCACTCACCTGTGAGGTACACCTTCTGACTCCACGGAGAGAGGATCCACCCCCCTGCTCATTCTTTCCTCATACCTCGCAGGCAAATTCCCGGTGTGGTTGAGCTTAGCCTGCAGGATGTTCACGGACACACCTGGTGAGGCAGCCCCATGTTCTCTGGAGAACCGCAGAGACCCATCGCTGTCGGAGATCATCTCAACACCGTCCTGGAAGAAACGGAACCTTCTCTCCACGCGCTTCCTTTGGCCGAGCAAGTGAGGAGCAAGGGTCTCCTTCGTTCACCACTCTGGACGGAGGGTCCGTTTTCAGTACTGGAGGAGGAAGAGGATCTGGAGGAGCCAGTCACAAAGGAGAGGGGGTTAGGAGGGACCGTGAGATGAGGAAAAGCTGTGGCTCAGTGGCAGAGCATCTATCTGCTTGTCCTAGATTCAATCCCTGGCATTTCCAGGTAGGGCTGGGAATTCCCCATAGCCAGCAGCATGTGGGACGCGTTCCCATATGGGGCGAACTCAAACCCTCTCCTGTAACTCTAAGCTAAAGCCTGCCTTCAGGGATCCGTCCGTGAACTGAATGTGAGTAAAATTCTTACTGCTTTAAAAAGAAGACTGTGGTGTCTTCTTTTTAAGGTGTGGGGGACTCCCTGGTCCTGAATGGGGTAACTGTGCCCCTGAAGGACCAGGAGCACAGCCTGGGAGTCATTTTGGACTCACAGCTGTCCATGGAGGCGCAGGTTAATTCTGTATCCAGGGCAGCTGTTTACCAGCTCCATCTGGTACGCAGGCTGAGACCCTACCTGCCCGCGGACTGTCTCGCCAGAGTGGTGCATGCTCTAGTTACCTCCCGCTTGGACTACTGCAATGCGCTCTATGTGGGGCTACCTTTGAAGGTGACCCGGAAACTACAACTAATCCAGAATGCGGCAGCTAGACTGGTGACTGGGAGCGGCCGCCGAGACCATATAACACCAGTCTTGAAAGACCTACACTGGCTCCCAGTACGTTTCCGAGCACAATTCAAAGTGTTGGTGCTGACCTTTAAAGCCCTAAACGGCCTCGGTCCTGTATACCTGAAGGAGCGTCTCCACCCCCATCGTTCAGCCCGGACACTGAGGTCCAGCGCCGAGGGCCTTCTGGCGGTTCCCTCACTACGAGAAGCCAAGTTACAGGGAACCAGGCAGAGGGCCTTCTCGGTAGTGGCACCCGCCCTGTGGAACGCCCTCCCTTCAGATGTCAAGAGAACAACAACTACCAGACCTTTAGAAGACATCTGAAGGCAGCCCTGTTTAGGGAGGCTTTTAATGTTTTATAGATTATTGTATTTTAATGCTCTGTTGGAAGCCGCCCAGAGTGGCTGGGGAAACCCAGCCAGATGGGCGGGGTATAAATAATAAATTATTATTATTATTATTATTATTATTATTATTCTTCTTCTTCTTCTTCTTCTTCAGGAGGGAATCAAAGGGGTCTTACCAGGAATAATAGATCTAAGAGATTCTAAGGAATCTGCAAGTAGCTTCCTGCTGTGTAAAGAGGGGGATGCACTCTGCTATATGAATAAACTAACTAGCATGAGTAGGAAGGATGGTATATAATCAATATATCCTCTCCTGCTACCCACAACATTCCGCGTGATTCAGTATAAGGGAACTTCCTGTCTTCTTGAATCAAAATGATTGAGGCCGGGGTCCACATAGATGGACTGGGGCAGCCCAGTATTTTGCCCGAGTTGAGGGACAGAGCTTATGGGTTTGGGCCAGTATGAATCATTATTGCTTGGCATGATGGGGGCTGAACTGGAGGAGATGAGGAATATGGAAGTACTGACACAAAATGCTTCCAGGAAGATGTAGACAAAAAGCTTCCAGGAAGATGCGACGGAAAGGTCTTACGGTACAAAGGCTGAGAACGTCACACTTGGGGAGTAGGAAATGAGAAGGGACCTCTCTCGCGGGTCATGAACTGTTGTGTCCTTACATCCCTCTAAAACATCTCCCTGAATTCCTACTCATGAGTAATTTTTAAACTTCCCTTCCTCTCCCTTTGTTATTTCTCTCACACCCATGAGGGCAGGGACATGTTTTATTTCGGACATACCAATGTTATATAATAAATAATAATAATAATAATAATAATAATAATAATAATAATAATTTATTATTTATACCCCGCCTATCTGGCTGGGTCTCCCCAGCCACTCTGGGCGGCTTCCAACAGAACATTAAAATGCAGTAATCTATTAAACATTAAAAGCCTCCCTAAACAGGGCTGCCTTCAGATGTCTTCTAAAAGTCTGGTAGTTGTTTTTTTTCTTTGACATCTGGTGGGAGGGCGTTCCACAGGGCGGGTGCCACCACCGAGAAGGCCCTCTGCCTGGTTCCCTGTAACCTCACTTCTCGCAGTGAGGGAACCGCCAGAAGGCCCTCGGAGCTGGACCTCAGTGTCCGGGCTGAACGATGGGGGTGGATTTGTTGTTAGCCGCCCTGAGCCCGGCTTCAGCCGGGGAGGGCGGGATATAAATAAAAGTTGTTTTTATTATTATTATTATTATTATTATTATTATTGCATATACTGATGGTGTTGCAGAAACAAAACACTGAAGAAAAGAGGGGTGTGAAAAGGTTACTCATATGAAAAGAACGAACGGGAAAGCGTGCTTTTCAGCGTGTATTTGGATTCTGTTAAGCACATTTTCTCGCCCAAAGTCTGCCTGGGCTCCCACTTGCCCTTTCCAAGAGACGTACCCCGAAAAAGGAAGCCTCACCCATCACTGCAATATGGATGGAGTTGCTGCTCCGTGATCGCAATCTCGACTGCGTAACAATGTAGTCACAGGAATAATGGCTGCTGTCTTGGGGAGACAGGCGCAGGGCATGTGTGAAGGCCCCCCCAGAGGGCAGATACTTCTGGAAATACAGTGTCCATTGGTGACTGGAAAAGGTGACTCCGGATATGTTGTAGTGGTCGGGAGCAGAGCACGTGAGGTTTATCAGTTCGCCAGTTCTGTAGATGTCTTGTTTGGGGGACACAGAGAATCGAGGGGCAGGAGGGTGGCCTGAGAACAAAGGGGAGAAAGTTGGGGGGGTGGATCAGGAAATACTGGTACACATGCTCTCCTGCCTCTCTAGGGCTGCAACCCCATCATGGAACGATGCCTAATTACTTCTACAATTTGGTTACGCCATTACATCGCAGAGTATTTATGTTGGCTCGTCTAAATGCCTTTCCGTCTACTGTGTTTTCCAGAAGACTCAGAGGTATCCCTTACCAGGACAGACTCTGCCCTTGTGGCCAGAATGTGCCGGACTCTATGGACCACATGATCCTGGATTGTCCCCTCTCTAATATCTTCCGATTTGGCCCTTCAATGTCCTCAATGTGGCCTAGTGCCCTTTTCAATAACCAACTCCCTCTGTTCTTCCTTCCTTCCTCCGTCCCTACATTTTTCCATACTTCCTTCCCTGTTTCTTTTCTTCTTTCCTTCCTTTTTTCCTCCCTCCCTCATTCTGTTCATGCTCGGCCTTCGGTTGCCCTCTGGACGCCAAGCGCCCGTCCCCAAACTGAGCCCCCCCCCCGGCGCAAAAGAAAAGGCTGGAGGGCTGCTGGCCGGGCGCATCTCCATGGTAACAGGAGCGCGAGGGAGACGCTCGCCCGTCGGCGCCCTCGGCTTCCGCGCCCCCTCCCCTCCCCTCCTAAGTCGGCGGAGATTTCTCGGCAGAGAGAGAGAGGAAGGCGTCGCGCGAGGCGGCTTCAGCGGGAGGCTCCGTTGGAAAAGGAGCAACGGCTGCGGCGTGCAGTTAAGGCGCCGACGATGGCAGTGGGAGGCTCCGCTGCAAAAGGAGCAAGGGCTGCGGCGTCGGGAGCTTTGCGGCGCTTCCCCTGCGCTTTGCCGACGATTGTAGTCGGCAACGGCTGCGGGAGCGGCAAGGGCTGAGCCTGCGCTTTGGCGCGATGGTAGGCGGCTGCAGCGGGAGGCTCGGCTGGAAACGGCCGAAATGGAGGCGGCGGGCGGCAGCAGGAGGCTCCGCTTCAGGTGTGGGGGCGCTTCGCGCCCCCGAGCTTTGCCGCGATGGTAGGCGGCTGCAGCGGGAGGCTCCACTCCAAAACGGGCGAAAAGGCGAAGGACGACGGGAAAAGGTGTGCGAGTAGAACCCACACAGCATATTCGAAAAGTCTCGGAGCTGCGGGGGTGGGGAGGGAGAGGCGTAACCGCCTTTGCCTATTGGTCTCTTCCCTCCAATCCCTGCGTCCGCCTCCGACATGCGCACTTAAAATTTCCACTGACACACGGACGGCGCCGCAGGGACATAGGGAATTATTATAGAGGATATGGGAAATAACTGTGTACAGCTGAAAACGCTGGCAGCATTAAGATAAATTCAACAGTGTAAATAAGTTTTGGTGGATGCAATAATGGAATACTGAATGGCATATTTTTTGTAAAATATGCAGGGATTTCTGATATGTAAAATGAACCAGGGTAAGCAGGACCGGTGCCACGGATTTTGGCGCCCTAGGCGAGGGGGCGGGGCACGTGACATCCTTGCGCATGACGTACGGTGCCCCGCCCTTTGCCCTGCCGGGCGCCCCGCACCGCTGCGGTTTTCGCCGCTGGTTGGGGCTGCACCGGGCAGGGGCGGGGGGCAGGCTGGCCAGCGCCCCCTCCATTTTGGCGCTCTAGGCAACTGCCTAGTTCGCCTAAATGGACGCGCCGGCCCTGAGGGTAAGAGAAGAAGGGAATTCATTGTTATCTTAAGGATGTAAAATGAGTATTTTAAATTTAATAAAATTATATAAATATATAGAAAATCCATCAGCATCTTAGTGCAATTTTCTCCCCAAAAAAACACATTTTTGTCTGCCGTTTGGACTAAAATACCAATTTTGGCAAGCAATTTCTGCTGTCCTGTACTTTTGTATCATAAGGCCGCAGCCTACCCAATCTGCAATCACTCAGCCAGCGATCAAAAGGTTACCAGACATCCCCGTTTCCCGGGGACGGTCCCCGGATTTACAAATCAGTCCCCATGCAAAATCCATTGAAGTTGAACAGTGTCCCCGGATTCATTGAAAAAAAAATCTGGTAACCTTACGGTAACCCATACTGTGAACAGCACAAACACTCTTCCTTGCAATCAGACCAACACTATTGTGGTGTGTGTGGTTTCTGCAACCACTCAAGACGTAGCCTCCTTTCTACTGTGCTTCTGTTCTTTCTGTTGTTATAAGAATTCAAAGGTCTCAGATATAAAATAAACTGTTCATAAATGTACAAGGCAAACACATACATCCTATATTATAATCTTCAAGTGTCCCTGCGTCCACCGGCAATTTTCTGTGTGTCACGGAAGTGACGCATGACACAGACGGACGCAGGGATTGGAGGGGGCGGAGAGGGGGGCGGGACGACGCAGAGACACTTCCGGCCGGGCGAAACTGCGCCGCCGCCATTGCCGGGGGGAAGCTGCTGCCGCCGCCGCCGCCCGCCTATGGAGGCTCCCGCCGCCGCTTTTGCTGCGCTCGGCCGCCGAGGGAGAGGCGAAGCGCCGTTTCCCGCCGCTGCCTACACACCCTCGCCGAAGCGCGAGGGAAGCGGCTCTTCGGGCGGCGGCGGCAGAGAAGGAACGCAAGAGCCGTCTTCGTCCCCCCCGCCCGGGGCCCCGCTGACCCCGGCTGAGCTGCGCCGGCTCCACTGCGTCCCCGCCGCCTCCGAGCCCCGCTGCCCCGCTGCTCAAGGCCAGGCGACTAACGGGCCGTCCCCGGCCGGCCTCTCCTTCACCCCGCCCCCGGCCGGCCTGCTCGCGCTTGGCTCAGCCCGGCGGGGCCGGCGCAAGGAGCAGCCCCCGGGCAGCAGGAGAGGCGCAGAGCTCTTGCCTGGCGTCGGGGGATCCGCTTTGGACGGGGCGGGCGCAGCTCCGCGCCGGACGGACTCACGCGGGGCGGGAGGGAGAAGCCTGGCTGGAAGGTCCCTCCCGGGAGCCGAGGAGGGGTCTCGAGCCAGCAGCAACAGCAAGAGGAGGCTGGGGGTGGGGTAGGAGGGAGAGGAGACTGGGGAGGGAAAGGGTTAATGGAAAGGAGAGGAGGGTGGGGAGGGGAAGGGTTAATGGGAAGGAGAGGAGGGGGGTGGGAAAAGGGTTAATGGGAGGGAGAGGAGGGTGGGGAGGGAAAAATCTTTGCCCCCATTCCGGTCTATTGGAGATACTGACTCTACAAAACAAAAATTGTATATAAACAGTGCACATATAAAACATTGTAAGACACATATTTCATTCACATATATATTCATTATTTCATACGTATAAAGTATATAAAATATAATGTGTGTGTGCGTGTGTATGTATGTGTGGCCGGATCGGAGCCGCCGCCCTCCCGCCGCCGCCTTGCTTCTAGAGCCCGTAATCTTTACGGGCTTAATTTACTAGTAAGTATATAAACCACGTGTCTGAAATAGTACAGGAGAGCAATCCCGAAGCCGTTTTGACTCTCCCAATGAATACCTTATCAAATTAAGAGTGTACAAATGTTTAAATCTCAATTCAGCCATCTCAAAGCACTTGCAATCTCTATTATATTTGCAGAAAAGCAATGGGGAAATGCAAATATGAAACCCCACCTTCGGACACCTTTTTCATACAGAATAAAGAAAGCTGGTTCTGAGCTTCAAATAATAATAACCACAAATTATATGCCAGTAACTTCTTTCAGTTTGCTCTGTGTTGATTTGAGTTCATGGGTTGTCTCCAGTCTTAGTCACACGTGGAGAAGACCCACTGAAGACAGTGGCCTGCACAGGGGCGTAGCAAGGGGGGCGGGGGGGCGGGTCGCCCCGGGTTCCACCCCAGAGGGGGTGACACTTTTTTTAAAAAAAAATTAATTAATTTTTTTAAAAAAAAATTTTTTTAAACTTTATTGAAAAAAAGAGATAATAGACACACACACACACACAACCCCCCACACCTCACAAAGTGGCACCATCAGAGGGAGGTGACACTTTTTATTTTTATTTTATTTTTATTTTTTTACATTTTTATTATTATTTTTTATTTTTATTTTATTTTAACTTTATTGTAAAAAAAGAGATAATAGACACACACACACAAAACCCCCACACCTCACAAAGTGGCACCATCAGAGGGGGGATGACACTTTTTATTTTTATTTTTTTAATTTTTTTACATTATTATTTTTATTTATTTATTTATTTTAACTTTATTGAAAAAAAAGAGATAATACACACACACACACAGAACCCCCACACCTCGCAAAGTGGCACCATCAGAGGGGGGTGACACTTTTTAATTTTTTTTTTTTAAAAATTAAAATTAAAGTGGTGGGGGGGGGTGACAAAAAAAATTCCGCCCGGGTACCACCTGGGCTTGCTACGCCTCTGGGCCTGCAGCCTTGAATTTGCTGCCGCTATTGAGAGTCCCACCTTATTCCTGCAAAGTTCCTTTCTTTGCTTTTAGCAACTGATGAACAGGCAGAAATCCAAAAGGGGAAGATAGGCTAATCCACATGCTCTGGAAAGCTCCGCCTGTTGATTTCTACCTGTTGCAGAGCTGCTAAATGAGCAAGAGTTGCCTCAAATTGTTTAAAGCGTGATTCCTAACTGCACCACCCGTCGAAGACGGGCTGAAATTGTCATAGCAGGAACCAGAAGTCAACTTTACCTGCACAGGCCGATCCCCAGAGGTGGGTCAGGAGAGAGGCTGGCAGGAAAGAAGAAGAGAAAAGGCATGAGGAACTGGGGAGGGGAGATATCGATGGATGGGAAGTTTTCCATCCGAGAGAGAGAGAGACAGAAGGGAGAGGTCTCAAACCTGTCACCCAAGTCACAGATGCCATGCTCAGCCAGTTTTTCTCGAAAGCCACCCAGCTGGTTCCTCAGCTCATCGCCGTCTTCCGCCCAAAAAGAGGTTGCAAAGTAGACGTACCCGATTTTATTATTTCCCAACCCAAAAGACCAAGCCAGGAAACGTATGGGCAGGTACACACCCACACAGCACACATCTCACCTCGGGGGCCTTGGAGACAGCCTAGGTGTTGTTTGACACTGTCAAGAGCAGCTAACCACATCCAGCCTCTTGCGGCATCGCCTCCCTCAGCCACAAAAGCTTTCTTCAGAATTGACAGCAGCGTGGGCCTGGAAGTAAGGAAGCAAAGTACATGCAGCTGAGTTGGAAAATTGAAAACCAACTTTTCACCTTGCATCATGCCGAGACATTGTGTGTGTGTGTGTGTGTGTGTGTGTGTGTGTGTGTGTGTGTGTTGTACTAGGCCTTGTAAACAGAGATATAGAAAAAATAGGGGTGGGTTGGCTTGGCCTCGGTCCTGTATACCTGAAGGAGCGTCTCCACTCCCATTATTCAGCCCGGACACTGAGGTCCAGCGCCGAGGGCCTTCTGGCGGTTCCCTCACTGCGAGAAGCAAAGCTACAGGGAACCAGGCAGAGGGCCTTCTCGGTGGTGGCGCCCGACCTGTGGAACGCCCTCCCAGCAGAGGTCAAAGAGATAAACAACTATCTGACATTCAGAAAATACCTGAAGGCAGCCCTGTTTAGGGAAGTTTTTAACCTGTGATATTTTAATGTATTTTAATATCTGTTGGAAGCCGCCCAGAGTGGCTGGGGGGACCCAGCCAGATGGGCGGGGTACAAATAATAAATTATTAATTATTATTATTATTATTATTATTATTATTATTATTATTATTATATCTTGCCATAATGCTTGATGTGCATCTAGCGATTGATAGCTGCGTTCTTTTGTAGCTGTATACAAAATTAAAATGTTCCAGTCCACATCAAAGTTGTTCGTCCCATTATTATTATTTTGCTGCCCAACTCCCCCAAGGGCCTCAGTCCTGAAGGAGCGTCTCCACACCCATCGTTCAGCCCGGACACTGAGATCCAGTGCCAAGGGCCTTCTGGTGGTTTCCTCATTGCGAGAGGTGAGGCTACAGGGAACCAGGCAGAGGGCCTTCTTGGTAGTGGCTCCCACCCTGTGGAACGCCCTTCCATCAGATGTCAAGGAAATAAGCAGCTATCCTATTTTTAAGAGACAGCTGAAGGCAGCCCTGTTTAGGGACGTTTTTAATATCTAATGCTGTATTGTTTTAACATTCGATTGGGAGCCGCCCAGAGTGGCTGGGGAAACTCAGCCAGATGGGCAGGGTACAAATAATAAATTATTATTATTATTATTATTATTATTATTATTATTATTATTATTAGGGACTGAGTCCCCTAAGTCCATGATCGGTCAGAGATGAATGGATGGAGGCAGGAGGCAGTGAAAGCAAGGCAGGTCTTCATTTTTCTGTTGCAACAGAGTTCCCTCCCCTCCTTGCAAGGAGGCACAAGAGACCCCGAACCAAGAAGAGGGGCAGATGAAGATGATGGACTTTGCAGAACTAGCGAGGCTGACGGGAAAAATCCGAAACCAGCACGATCAAGCATTCCAAAAGGACTGGAGTAAATTTATACGATATCTGAAAGATTATTGAAAGCAATTAACATCACTAGCAGGGTTGTCTGAAGACTTGTCATGAGACATTTTCTACCTTTCTATATTTATTTAAATTTTGAGCCATTTTGTAATGAGTGTAATTAGAAGTGGAAAATGTACAAAATGTAATGATATGAAGGTTAATTTTGAAAGCCCATGAGGCAGGAGGGAAGGAAGTCAATAGGCTCTAAAGAGCCAAAGTGCTAAGGTGGATAATGATGATGTGAATATATAATATTAAATGGAATATATATATATATATATATATATATATATATATATATATATGAGACTTGTCTCTAAAGCCGCAAACTCCCTGCTCAGTGAGCATTGCTTGAAGGCCCCAACACCATTTGAAAGAAATCCTAAGAATTCTTAATGTTCCTTTTTATATCTGTAAGGGCCCTGAATGTATGGAAGTGAGAGCTGGACCATAAAGAAGGCTGATCGCCGAAGAATTGATGCTTTTGAATTATGGTGCTGGAGGAGACTCTTGAGAGTCCCATGGACTGCAAGAAGATCAAACCTATCCATTCTTAAAGAAATCAGCCCTGCGTGCTCATTAGAAGGACAGATCCTGAAGTTGAGGCTCCAGTACTTTGGCCACCTCATGAGAAGAGAAGACTCCCTAGAAAAGACCCTGATGTTGGGAAAGGTTGAGGGCACAAGGAGAAGGGGACGGCAGAGGATGAGATGGTTGGACAGTGTTCTCGAAGCTACTAACATGAGTTTGGCCAAACTGCGGGAGGCAGTGAAGGATAGGCGTGCCTGGCGTGCTCTAGTCCATGGGGTCACGAAGAGTCGGACACGACTGAACGACTGAACAACAACAAAGGGCCCTTACAATAACCATTAAGAATATATTCTCAGTATCCAAAGGTTGCCAAAGAACACCACTTCCCCACTCTCTTTCTTTTGCTTCTGCTTCTAATATAAACTGCTCAACTCAGAAGCTACTTCACTTGCCACAAAGACAATACAGTGGGACCTCGACTTACGAGTGACCCGACTTACGTGTTTTTCGACTTCCGAATGACTTCCGGAAGAAAAAAAATGGCCGCCACAACCGAATTTTTCGACTTCCGAAAGGAAGTTGCGGCCGCTTTCGATAGGGTTTCTTCGACTTACGAAGATTTGATGCGGGTTTCTTCGACTTACGAAGTTTCTTCGCTCAATGCATCCCTATGGGGACTCGACTTACGAGTGTTTTCGACTACCGAAGATCGCGTCGGAACACATTATCGTCGTAAGTCGAGGTCCCACTGTATTACTTCACAAGGACCGGAACATCACGCAAACACAATACAGTGGTACCTTGGTTCTCGAACGTAGTCCGTTCCGGGAGTCCGTTCGACTCCGAGACCGTTCAAAAACTGAGGTGCGGCTTCCTATTGGCTGCAGGAGCTTCCTGCACTCAACCAGAAGCCGCAGAAGCCACGTCGGACATTCGGCTTCTGAAAAATGTTCGCAAACCGGAACACTTACTTCTGGGTTTGTGGCGCCTGGGAGCCGATTTGTTCGGGAGCCAAGCCGTTCGAGTTCCAAGGTCCCACTGTACTTCATGAGGCACCAGTTTTGACTTAGAATTGTGGAGAAGCCACACTTTTCGTCAAACAGAATTGAACACTGGGAATCGATGGATCCAGTCCCCAGATACCCCCAAACAGAAATCAGGTGAGCGCCAGAAAAATGCTCAGTGAGCAAAGAGCAGCAGATGATTCAAGCAAATTAGCCAAGGCACATGCTAGAGGAGAACGACAGCAAAAACACTGACCTTTTTTTAAAAAAACACCTTTATTTTACAATATTTGTATGCTTTCTTTTTTCAACAATAACGGCTTTCAAAGAGGTTCGCAGTAATGAAATCGTATTTTTACGCAGACAGTGCTGCCCTCAAGCTAAAAGACCTGGAATGTGAGGTGTTGCTAAGGCATCAGGCGATGGGACCCTGTGACCCCTTGTTCCACTTCCCCTGAAAAGTTGGCAGTGAAGGGAAAACGAGGGAATGGGAGAAATGTTCTTCAGAGTCCCCTTTCTAGTCCGCTGTTCCTGCTCTGAGTAGTTGGTCATAACTGCTTCCAGCCCCTCAGACTCCTTTGAGAAACTTCTGCCCTGCCTCTTTCCTCACTAAAGTTTGCAAATTAGACTGTAAATCACATTAGAATTTAACATTGCAGGGCATATATGGGGGGGGGGGAGCTGTGTTGATTTTAATGCAACATGCTAACAAGCTCAACCAAAGCTTGCCTATTTATTTTGTTTCCTTGGATCTCGCCCTTTCTTCTGATGGCAAACATTTAGTTAGTTAACAAAATGCATATACCGCTTGATCATAGTAAAATGTCTAGCTAGTTTACAAGAAATATTAAAATTAAAGTGGTACCTTGTTACTCAAACAATGTGGAACCCAAACACTGCAAACCTGCAAGTACCGTAAGTGTTCCGGTTTGCAAACTTTTTTCAGAAGCCAAGCGTGCTCCCTTTTGATTGTTATGCTTCCATTTTGAGTGCCACACTTCCGTTTTGAGTGTTACGCTTAGGTCTGTCTGTTTTTGCTATTTAGTTTGCATTTTTGTTTTTTGGGGGGCTCTTTTTGTTTTGTTTTTGTGACTGTGCGGAACCCAGTTCAGCAGCTACTGATTGATTGGTTGTGTGACTGCAGTACGTTGTTTATTGCTTTCATTTTACGGATCAATGGTCTCGTTAGATAGTAAAATTCATGTTAAATTGCTGTTTTAGGGGTTGTTTTTAAAAGTCTGGAACGGATTAATCCATTTTGCATTACTTTCTAAGGGAAACCACACCTTGGTTTTGGAACACTTCGGTTTTGGAACAGACTTCCGGAATAGATTAAGTTTGAGAACCAAGGTACCGGTACCACTATATTAACAATGAACAGGGGGGGGGGGAATGTTGATTGCAGTTCCCAGGCAGTCACCCTTCCAGGCCCTGGCCATACCCAAACCTGCTTAGCTTTGCCAAGGTAGTAATCTTATTTGCTTTCGGACCATAACCTGCTGAGGATCAATCAACCAATTGGCTAGCAATGTAGGACCCAACTTGTCCAGAAACCTCCACAATTGTCTTCAATTTCTTCTTCTGTTGTTAGGCGGAAAGAGAATCTCACTGTACAACAGCCCCTCCTCTTCAACCGGCTGGAGCTCATTCTCCATCACTGGTCCTGAGGAAGTTGCAGCAGAGCAAAAGGGGAGGAGGGCATAGGTGACACCTGAGCCCTGTGAAAACAGAAGAAAAACAAATGTGCCATTGCTCACCAATTAAACCAGAAAGGGCCTGTTGAGAATGAAGCTTTTCTCCCACTTTTTTGAGCTTGCTTACAAATGCAAAGGGATTCCGTGTTAAATATATAAATGTCAATAAAGTGTAATGTTTACATAGTTCTTGGCCTATGTTAAGGACTTAAAGAAGACAGGAACGCATTGCTATAATAATAATAATATTATAATAATTTATTATTTGTACCCCGCCCATCTGGCCGGGTCCCCCCAGCCACTCTGGGCGGCTTCCAACAAACACTAAAATACATTAAAATATCACACATTAAAAACTTCCCTAAACAGGGCTGCCTTCAGGTGTTTTCTCAATGTCAGGTAGTTATTTATCTCTTTGACATGGGATGGGAGGGTGTTCCACAGGGCGGGCGCCACTACCGAGAAGGCCCTCTAGTTTGTTTAGAGCAATGCGTTACTTTGTATTTGTCGACATTTTATTTTGTAACTACAACAGGTAGGTTGGTCTGCCATAGTCAAAACAAAATAAAAAATAAAAAACATCCTTCCAGTAGCACCTTAGAGACCAACTAAGTTTGTTCTTGGTATGAGCTTTCGTGTGCATGGTATCTGAAGAAGTGTGCATGCACACGAAAGCTCATACCAAGAACAATCTTAGTTGGTCTCTAAGGTGCTACTAGAAGAATTTTTTTTATTTTTTATTTTATTCTTCAGATATTCTTCTTCAGATAAGTGTGCATGCACACGAAAGCTCATACCAAGAACCAAACTTAGTTGGTCTCTAAGGTGCTACTGGAAGGCATTTTTTTATTTTTTATTTTGTTTTGACTATGGCAGACCAGCACGGCTACCTACCTGTCTTAAACTATTTTGTTTAGTTTAAGACAGTTTTGCAGGAAAACATTCTTGTGGTAAAGCTTATTTGTTTCTACTCTGCACAAGGTCCAGATCAGGGAATTTCACTCAAATAACAAACATTCAGCTCTCAGGAAATGTCTTCAAGGAACCCAGGGAATTGGATTTATTTGATATGGCGGGCCAAACAATGGCCAGCACCTTCTAATAATCAAGAACTGCCCTGCTAAGTCAGCACAAGGGCTGATCTAGCTCAGTTTTGTGTATTTTGCTGAACACCAGGTCACAGTCTGTATTCAAATCCAATTACTCCTAACCTTGGATGAGCAGTGAGTGTGCACTGGCAAATATCCCCTTACAACAGGCATAGGCAAATCAATCAATCACTTTATTTCAGCTTTACGCTCATAAGAACAACAGAACTAGAACAAATACACAGTACAATTTGATTTAAAAAATTAGAATCAGTAAAACTTAAAAGAGTACAAATTAGAAATAGATACAATAAGGAATTTCAGGCATAGGCAAACTCGGCCCTCCAGATGTTTTGGGACTACAACTCCCATCATCCTTAGCTAACAGGACCAGTGGTCAGGGATGATGGGAATTGTAGTCCCAAAACATCTGGAGGGCCGAGTTTGCCTACGCCTGCCTTACGAACATGCGCCTTTTAACACCAGGCAGTCCAATGCCCCCTGGGAAGCTCACAAGCAGTTATGAAGAGGGCAAACATATATCTTGTCTTTGGACACAGAACTGCCAGTTGGTTCCCAATGTTAATAACTATTCATGGACAAAGGTTGTTGTGCCGTTTTCTAAGGATGGAATGGTTATTAATCTCACCCCTTACCTGACTGAGTGTTGTCTGGGACTCCAGTGTTCCAAGATCACCTGGTCCCTCCTCCTCCTGTTCTGCTAGCTCAGATTTCCCCCAACATTTCACTGCTTGCAAAGAAAGAGAGCAAAAGAGGGAAAATGTATAATATTGCCACCCCTGCTGGCCATTGCCTTGCAAACTCACATCCATCCAGACCAGAGGATCAGACAACCTCTGCAAATCTCCTCCCCGCCCCCCCCTCTCTCCATCAAAACAAGATCATCCACATTTACTTTCCAGGAACAGGTCCACGCTTAAAATCTCTGTGTCCAAGTTTGTGTGTTTTTGTTCCAGAGCTTTCCCTGTGAAAACTTGCTCTTTAGCACTCAATCGGAACAAACATCCGTTTGAGTTTTCTGCAGATAGCCATTTGCTCTGATTGAGATTTAAAGAGCAGATTTCTGCAGGGAAAGCTCTGGGGCAAAGGGGAGGGAAGGGCATAGACACAGAGCTTTTAAGCACATACCAGTGTCCAGAAAGAGCAGGACAGAGAGTGGGGGAGTGGGGAAAAGCCACCAATAACAATTTCAGGCTATGAAATGCAGAGCGATAACCTCCAACCCCCATCGCTTACCACCAGTCTTTTTCCATCTGCAGTAAAAAGCGAGTGAAATCATCAGGATCGCAAATGGGACAGCCAAACATGCATAGAGCAGTGATGGACCTGGTGATGGAGAAGAATCTGAGAACAGGAAATCAGAAAGGATAAGGGTTTTAAAAAAAACCAAACAGTCTTGATCTTGAAGTCCCAAATCAGGTAGGAAATATCACTTTCAGCAAATCATTAAGTTCTGAAAAGTCCTTTTCGACAGTAACCAGGGTCAGACTTTTCCACTCTGTCCCCCTATGAACTTTTCACAGTTCCTGTTAACTGAGCAAGTAAAGTGCAGGAAATCTGCTCTGTTCACCACTCTAGGCAAAGGATTCACTGCTGGCATCACAAAAAGGAAGGGATTCTGGTAGACTCTTCCACAAAGGAGTACAAAAGCTTAAAGCGAATAATAGTCTGTGGTCTACTTGGTTTTTAACAGGGAGTCATATAACTGGGTCAAACAGCTGTATGAGAGTCATGGGTCTGAGATTAGTATCCTGATTTGTTGATTGCCAGTCCTGTGGTCAATTATGTTTCCTGGATTTTTTTTTTTTTTTTATGAATCTAGAATCAGCCGAAGCAAAGAGTAAAAGAGGAATGGAAATACGTAGAAGAATATTTTTAAAAAGAGGGTATAAAAATGGAACTAGTGAATTGCTTAGACTGAAATAAACTTGGGGATAGAAATTTATAAATAAGTAAGATCAAGAAATGAATATATTTACATATTATTAGTTGAATAGTAATAATGGGAAACTATAAGTTAGAGCAGTGTTTCTCAACCTTTTCGGGGCAACGGCACACCTGTCTCATGAAAAAAATCTCGCGGCACACCACCACCAGAAAATGTAAAAAAATCACAAGGAGACGCTGTGCACCCACAAAATGGCGGCGGCAACGTCGCCATGGCAACGGAAATCACGGAGCTATTCCGATTCGGCCCCCAAACCGGGCGGCGAAGGCGGCAGGGGAGACTTTGGTCCTCCGCCGGGCTCCGGGCGCGAAGAGGCCGCGTGCGCTACGAGCCGAACGCCCCTGGTACCCCGCGGCCGAGGCCCACCGAGGCCACCGCCGCCGCCGCTCTCGGGACGCCTCACTCACCATGGCTCACTGGCTGGCCGGCCGGCTGCGCTCCGGCTCCGGCTGTCTCGCTCACTGGCAGGCTGGGCTCAAGGCGCTCCGGCCCGAGCGCGGCGGTGGGGAGGCCGGCGGGGCGCCCGCGCCATCACACAGCCAGCCGCCGCCGCCACCGCCGAGTCCTGAGGGAACTTTGGAGCCGGCGCGAGTGGAGCTGGGCGGTGCCTCCCCTCCGGGCTCCTCCCGCGGGCCGCGCCTCGTTTCCCATACAAGGCCGAACCGGCGCCAGCCCACCCAGCCTGCGCGCCCCTTCCTGAGGGGGAGCCCGGCGTGGAGCCAGGGCAGGCGGGCGGCTCCGCTGATGGAGACGGCTGCGCGCTCCGCCAGCGCTAGGCGGGAGACTACTGCCAAGTCCCTCTGCGCTCCCTCTGCGCTGCCGCCGCCACGCGCCTGCAGCGTGGGTCCCCGCGGCACACCAGCCGACGTCTCGCGGCACAGTAGTGTGCCGCGGAACACCGGTTGAGAAACGCTGAGTTAGAGTGTTAATATATATATATATATATATATATATATATGTATATGTATATGTATATATAATATTAGAAATAGCAAAATACGAATAATAAGAATAAGAAACGATTCACAAACAGTAAGAAGTCATATTTTAATTACTACCTTTTTAAAAAAACCAGATTGTAATCTTTGTAGTCTTGGTTTTTTTTCTTTCTCTTTTCTTTTTCTTTTTCTTTCTTTTCTCTCTCTTTCTTTAATTGTATTGCTTTTTTTCTTCTCCCCATGGGATCTCCCTTTCTCTTTTTTCTTTTTTCGAATTGGTGTTGTCAGTTTTGATTTTGTGTTTGTATTTGGTGTAATTCTTTGTAAATTTTATGTGATTGATAAATAAAGTTTATTTTAATAATAATTTTTAAAAAAGAATCTAGAATCAGCCAGAGAACAATCTTCCCCCCTGTCCCACCCCCAAAACTGGAGCTTGTGACCCTACAATATTGGTGGTGATTCTCAAATTCCCCCTGCAGTGACCATCTTTTGCTCACTCATTCATATATTTATGGAAAATCCAGATGGAGTTGTTGCCAAATTGTTATATCTCCGTGATTTTTTTTAAAAAAAGATTTTAAAAATAATGGAAAAAATGCAGAACTTGCTCACCTTCCATTACAACAGAGATGATGTTGCTACGTGGAGACTGGATTTCCTTCTCTTCTAATCTGATGGAATATGTACAGCTGTAGTTCCCGGCCGTATCTTCACCAACACGCAAAGCTTTATGGGGAATCATCAACTCTTTACGGGGAAGCTCCTCAGACGTCTGACCTTGTAGCTCCTTGTAAAAGGTGTATCCTGCCGCTTCCCGCCCATCAGGAGCTGAGCAGAGCAAGGTAATCTGTTCTCCATGGGTGTAAACAGGGTTCAGGGGGTTCAGGGAAAGGGTGGCAGGGAGTGGGTAATCTGGGGTTGGAAGGAAGAGAAAAAACAAACCAGTCAGCTGGGGGGAATAAATGGATGGAATGCTCAGCCATAACCTCCATCATGGGGACGCGGGTGGCGCTGTGGGTTAAACCACAGAGCCTAGGGCTTGCCGATCAGAAGGTCGGCGGTTCGAATCCCCGCGACGGGGTGAGCTCCCGTTGTTCGGTCCCTGCTCCTGCCCATCTAGCAGTTCCAAAGCACCTCAAAGTACAAGTAGATAAATAGGTACCGCTCCGGCGGGAAGGTAAACGGCGTTTCCGTGCGCTGCTCTGGTTCGCCAGAAGCGGCTTAGTCATGCTGGCCACATGACCTGGAAGCTGTACGCCGGCTCCCTCTGCCAATAAAGCAAGATGAGCGCCGCAACCCCAGAGTCCTCTGCGACTGGACCTAATGGTAAGGGGTCCCTTTACCTTTTTATCCTCCGTCATGAAGCTTCAATATGCTGATGACAACATAGTGTGTGCACACTCAGAGGATGACCTCTAAACCATCCTAAATATCTTCGCAGAAGCTTACAAAAAGCTTGGCCTATCGCTCAACATCCAAAAAACCAAAGTGCTGCACCAACAAGCACAAAACAACCCCTCTGCAGCGCCACAAATCCAACTTAATGGTCTAACGTTGGAAAATGTCTATCACTTTTCTCACCTGGGCAGTTACCGTATCTTTCCACAAGGGCCAACATTGATGCCGAAATCCAGCTTTGCTGCAGCTCCGCAAGCGCAGCTTTCTCCAGATTGAAGTGCAGAGTATTTGAGGACCGGGACATTCTCAGGGAAACCAGAATGTTTGTTTACAAAGCTATTGTATTACCAACCTTGTTGTACGCTTGTAAAACATGGACCACTTATAAACAACATCTCCAACTCCTCGAAAGATTCCATCAATGGTGTCTCCGAAAATTTTTACATATCATTTGGGAAGACAGGCGAACTAATGCCAGTGTCCTGGAAGAAGCAAAGATCACCAGTGTCGAAGCGATGATTCTTCAACATCAACTTCGTTGGACTGGTCATGTGTGGATGCCTGATTATCGTCTTCCAAAGCAACTATGCTATTCCAAACTTTAAAAGGGGAAGCATAATGCTGGTAGTCAACAAACGAGGTTTAAAGACTCTCTCAAGGAAAATCTTTAAAAATGTAGTATAAACACTGACAACTGGGAAACACTGGCCTGAGAGCGCTCCAGTTGGAGAACAACCTTTACGAAAGGTGTCATGGGCTTTGAAGACACTCGAACTCAGGACGAAAGGGAGAAACACGCTAAGAGGAAGGCACACTTGGCAAACCCCTCACCGTGATCAACTCCCGCCCGGGAACCAATGTCCCCACTGTGGAAGGACGTGTGGATCCAGAATTGGCCTCCACAGTCACTTATGGACTCATTGTTAAGACCCTGTTCATGGAAGGCAATCTTACTCGGCTACGAGGGATCGCCAAAGAAAGAAGAAGAAGGATGAAATGCCCTGTTATCATAGAAATGAAAGTCGTCCTAAAGCAATTTCATGTATGGAAGCCTTGATAAACTGGTCAAAGTGTGGGACAATCAGCCTCATATAATCAACATGCTTAACTCTAATGCATTAAGGGGTTAAGACCATAGAGTAAGCTGTCCTGCCAGGCTTAGCTAGGTCACTCCCCCTCACCTTAGGAGGAAAGCCTTTTTCTTCCCATTCCACCATGTGAACCGTACCAGTAAGGAGGTCTAAGCTACATGCTCCAAGTATAGACCACATGGCTTAAGCAAGCTATATTTGTGCTTCTCTGCAAATAATTCCGAAACTTTCTCCACTTTGAAATCTAAGTCTTATGGCCTGTGTTTTGTTACTGCTGTATGGAAAAGCACATGAACCTGACCTTCAAAGAGTTTGTGAGTAAACCATTTTTAACTTGCCAGGTTTAACTTTCTATGCTAAGCAAAATGGGTAACTTTGGAAGCATCTTAGAAAGGGAGTCCATATTTACATACTTTGCTTTGCTACATATTTTGTGGTTTTAAATCTCTGCCAGGGCTCTCTCACCAAAGAGTATTTGCCCTAAACCTGGATCTAGGCATCCAGGCAATTCCCCTTATGTTTTAGCTAGTATTTTTTCCTTCAACCCAAATACAAAAAACCAACACAAAGTTTACATTTAGAATTGTTTACATGCCACAAGAAGCCCCACATTTCATAGAGGAGAACGTAACCCGGCATCTGGGATGCCAAACTCCCAGCTTTCTCCAGGTGTGACTCCCTGAGCTGCTAGGAAGCGACAACATTCTGGTCCGTGTCCTTTCCACACTTTCATCACATCCAGGTGGGGCTGGCCTTTGGCGTTGCGGAGAGAGTACAGTGGTACCTCGGGTTAAGAACTTAATTTGTTCTGGAGGTCCGTTCTTAACCTAAAACTGTTCTTAACCTGAGGTACCACTTTAGCTAATGGGGCCTCCCGCTGCCGCCGCGAGATCATAGCTGTCAACTTTCGGATTTGAAAATAAGGGATTTTTTCAGACTTTCGGATTTGAAAATAAGGGATGCCACCAGGGCGGTGCAATGGCACCAAGTAGCCTCGCCACCCTGCGCTCCTGAGGCTGCGCGCGAATGGGTGAGTGAAAGAGCGAGCGCGTAGACGGCAGGCAGGCTGTCTGTCTGGTTGGGCGTGAGGGTCTGGCTGCACAAGGCATGCAAGCTCCGCCCCCAGTCGGTCTCAGACTCCTTATTGGCAGCCGAGCAACGCAGCTGAGGAGCCTCCCTGGCCGGCAGGGAGGGAGAGGAGCTGCTTCCTTTGAAATCCGGGAAATTTAAGGGAGATCAACAATCCGGGATAGCAGCGGGAAACGGCATTGGAATAAGGGAGTTTCCCACCAAAAAAAAGGGAGGGTTGACAGCTATGCGCGAGATTTCTGTTCTCATCCTGAAGCAAAGAACTTAACCCGAGGTACTATTTCTGGGTTAGCGGAGTCTGTAACCTGAAGCATCTGTGACCTGAAGCGTCTATAACCCGAGGTACCACTGTAATTCATTCACAAGAAGAAAGTTCCTTACCAGCGATAGAGAGCACAACCGGGTTGCTCTTTGCAGACTCTCTTCCTTCCCTGTTTTTCCTCCAGTAAGAACACACAAACCTTTCCCTTGGCTCCAGATGCATTGTGGAGACTTCCAAGATATTGCTGTCTATTATTCCATATTCGGACCACTGACCATGTCTGGTGGCTTTAAAAAAATAGAACCACTCTCCCTTATGCCCTTCTGGTCGGTGGCATTTAAACTGGACTTTCTCTCCTCTGACAAAGGTGGCGTTTGGAGGAGGAGAAGTGGTCAGCCTGGGCGCTGGTGGAGGTGGAACCGTCTGATAACCTGAGGGAGGAAAGGAGAGGCCAAATTACATCTTTCCCTTGGACCTCCTCCTCCAATGTTTTTCATTGACCTCTTTCTGCTCCTGAACTCTCAACCCCAAATATTTGCAGCCGAGCACCAGACCTAGCAGGGATGCGGGTGGCGCCGTGGGTTAAACCACAGAGCCTAGGACTTGCCAGTCAGAAGGTCGGCTTTTCGAATCCCCGCGACGGGGTGAGTTCCCGTTGCTCGGTCCCTACTCCTGCCAACCTAGCAGTTCGAAAGCACGTCAAAGTGCAAGTAGATAAATAGGTACCGCTCCGGCGGGAAGGTAAATGGCGTTTCCGTGCGCTGCTCTGGTTCGCCAGAAGCGGCTTAGTCATGCTGGCCACATGACCCGGAAGCTGTACGCCAGCTCCCTCGGCCAATAAAGCGAGATGAGCGCCGCAACCCCAGAGTCGGTCACGACTGGACCTAATGTTTAGGGAAGTTTTTAATCTGTAACATGTTAATGTATTTTAATATTTGCTGGAAGCCGCCCAGAGTGTCTGGGGAGACCGAGCCAGATGGGCGGGCTACAAATAATAAATTATTATTATTATTATTATATAATGGTCAGGGGTCCCTTTACCTTTACCTTTACCTTTACCAGACCTAGCTGTGTGCGGTTTTTAGTTCTGGTATCAGAGAGAAGCAGAGAAGTATTCTTCTCTGTATATATGTAATAAATTAATAAATATTTTTTAAAAAAGAAAGAATTAATTTTCTTCTTACCTCCAATGTGCACCATCCAGGAAAGAACCGAGAATGAGACTGAAATCGAAAAGGAAAGAGATTGAGGATGATGATAATATATTCCAGATGCCTGTAAAAGATGGTCAAAGCAGCTTCACCCACAGGCAGGTAGGCATGAAAATTAATGGAAAGGCCTGAAATGAATGAGACTGAACAGCAAAACACATGGAGGCAGAGAGAAAGACTGGATGAGAAAAGGAAAGGAATGGAGAATGAAGAGGATGCAATGAAGCAAGGGGCAGGGGAGCAGGGTGAGAAGATGCTGTGCGCTGCCTTCCAGGCCTCTTAGCCTGCAGCCTGCTGCGTTACTTCTGGTGCCTGCCAGGGTAGAAAAGAACTCGATTGTTGGGTGTGTGTGCAGAAGGTGGAGAGTACAAGCCCCTAAGCTGCCAGTTAGCTGTGGGGCAGATGTCCAAGGAAAAGGGCACTTTGATTTACAGGAATGCTCCCCCAAAGAAAAACATGGCTTAGCAAATAGCCTACCTTTACATGTAGGAAAAAAAAATAAAGATCACAAGTGAGGGACCTGGAGACCTCAAAATAAATTGGGGAGATGCACTTAGATGAAGATATTGACTCAGGTTAATGGATTTTTTAAAAACCAATCAGTTCAAATTCCTCTAGAGTATACTGCTGGTGTTTGTCTCCCCACACCCATATCAAAATCTCCCCTTTGCTGGATATGGGGAGACAGGAACATAATTACATATGTGGTGGGACTGTCTCAATATTAAACCATTCTGGAGGAAAAAATATTTGGAGAAGCTGGTGCAATAACATCCCAAAATATTCCAATGCAACCTCAGATTGCTCTACTATCCATTTTTTATTATGAATGCCATTATGAAGTACGGTATATGAGGAACTACTTTCATTTATATTTATAACTGCGAGATTGGCGATTGCAATGTTTTGGAAAACCTGTGCTGCTGCTATGTGTGAAATTTGGTAGCAACAACTTTGGTTTCTAGCACTAGTGGAAAGTTTGACTGCAAAGGGGAATGAACACATCAACAACAGTGGGACGAACAACTTTGATGTGGAATGGAACATTTTAATTTTGTATACAGCTACAAAAGAACGCAGCTATCAACGGCCAGATGCACATCAAGCATTATGGCAAGATAGTAATAATAATAATAATAATTTATTATTTGTACCCCACCCATCTGGCTGGGTCCCCCCAGCCACTCTGGGCGGCCTCCAATAGATATTAAAATACATTAAAATATCACAGGTTAAAAACTTTCCTAAACAGGGCTGCCTTCAGGTATTTTCTGAATGTCAGATAGTTTATCTCTTTGACCTCTGCTGGAAGGGTGTTCCACAGGGCGGGCACCACTCATAGCTGTCAACCCTCCCAGTGTGGTGTAGTGGTTAAGAGCGGTAGTCTCGTAATCTGGTGAACCAGGTTCGCGTCTCCGCTCCTCCACATGCAGCTGCTGGGTGACCTTGGGCTAGTCACACTTCTTTGAAGTCTCTCAGCCCCACTCACCTCACAGAGTGTTTGTTGTGGGGCAGGAAGGGAAAGGAGAATGTGAGCCGCTTTGAGACTCCTTCGGGTAGTGATAAAGCGGGATATCAAATCCAAACTCCTTCTTCTTCTTTTTTGGCGGGAAACTCCCTTATTCCAATGCCGTTTCCCGCTGCTATCCCGGATTGTTGATATCCCTTAAATTTCTCAGATTTCAAAGGAAGCAGCTCCTCTCCCTCCCTGCCGGCCAGGGAGGCTCTTCAGCTGCGTTGCTCGGCTGCCAATAAGGAGTCTGAGACCGACTGGGGGCGGAGCTTGCATGCCTTGTGCAGCCAGACCCTCACGCCCAACCAGCCAGCCAGCCTGCCTGCCGTCTATGCGCTCGCTCTTTCGCTCTCCCGTTCGTGCACAGCCTCTGGAGCGCAGGGTGGCGAGGCTACTTGGTGCCCTCGCGGCATCCCTTATTTTCAAATCCGAAAGTTTGGGGGAAATCCCTTATTTTCAAATCCGAAAGTTTGGAAAAAATCCCTTTTTTTCAAATCCGAAAGTTGACAGCTATGGTGCCACTACCGAGAAGGCCCTCTGCCTGGTTCCCTGTAGCTTTGCTTCTCACAGTGAGGGAACTGCCAGAAACCGTCAGATAGCTTGAGATAACTAAAATATTGAAAACTCTGTAGCATATTATCACTAGAAATAGACTTTACTTGAACAGATTTCACCCCCAAACAGGGCTGGGAGTTCTTTGTTGTTCATTGTACCTGCTTTGTGGAAACCAAATAATAATAATAATAATAATAATAATAATAATAATAATAATAATAATATATTTCATTTTTATACCGCTTTATATTTTTAAGAAAAATCTCAAAGCGGTTTACAGAATATTAAAACATCAATAAAACAACCTGAAGAAAGTCAAATATAGAGTATACAGTCAAAGCAACATAATTAACAGAAAACTAAAATATTATCTTGAAGATTTCAAAATAAAACTTTACAAAGGATGTCAACTACAGAATACATATTTAACACTAACAAAGTTAACAAAAAAAATCTTAAAACATTTTTTAAAAAAACATTGCTAAGTGAAGTCAAATATAAAATGCACATTTAAAACAGTACAATTAACAAGAGAATAAAATATTATCATAAGCATGACACAGCTGTTTGGCAGGCACAAAAAGATGGGGCAAAAGAATCCAATAGTTAAGGTTTGTTGTCAGGCATAGCAACTAGCCGATTTTAAGAACTAGCACTTTTAACAACTGCCACATAATGTTCTTTCCACGCTGTTGGAAATGCAAAGAAAAAGAAGGTACCTTTTATCATATGTGGTGGGAATGCAAGAAAGTGAAAGTCTTCTGGGATATGATATATAATGAGATTAAGAAAATGTTGAAAAGCATTTCTACTGGGAATTGTAGGTCCAGAAATTAACAGGCAAGATATTAAGCTTTTCCTATGCGCAACAACGGCAGCAAGAATTTTATTAGCACAGAAGTGGAAAGGAGGAATTACCGACAAAGGAAGAATAGCAATTGAAGCTAATGGAGTAGTATGCGGAACTGGCCAAAATGATGGGAAGAATCCGAGAACAGCGGGACCAGAAGTTCATCAACGACTGGACCAAATTTTTAAATTATTTGAAAGACAGTTGTATTCAATCAAATACATTGGTAGGATTGCAAGAAGCTTTGTACGGAAAGGTACAAAAACCACTGCAGATAAGAATGTATGATGTTTTAATATTTTTTGATTTTAAAGCAATGGTTAAATAGTGAAAATGCAGAAATTTGAAATGAAAGATAGAAAATCATAAGGAAGGTTTGAAGGAAGTCAGGGCCCTAAAAAGCCAAAATGTATAATATAAGAGGAGATATTGCAATGGAAAGTATTATTGTAAAACTAAAAAAAAAAATGATATTGGGGGGGGGGGATGTTCATTCCACACTGGCAAGGAATCAACCCTTAGCAGCAGCTAAACGCTGGAACTCTGTTATGGAAGATTGTTTAGCTTCTTTTCAACACCTGCTAACCCCCTTTTTCAAATCAAATCAAATCTTTATTACGGTCATAGACCAGCATAAAAGGATAGGAAACAGTCATTTAAAATCTGATAAGCGTTTTGGATAGCTAAAAGATATTTAAAACAAAAGGTGAATATAAAAGTCTATGAGAATTTAAAAGACGCTAAAAGAATCTAAAAGAAGGGATAGGAGCATTGGGCGGGTGTGGAAGAGCATAAAAGGTATCTTTTATCTTCTCATCCGTATGGCTGAGATCTGGACTACCATAAAAAACTGATCCTAAGACGCTCCAAAAGGGGCTTCAGCTTTTCCCTAGAAAGCTATTTTATTCTTTTTGTTTAAGCAAGCCTGCCCAGACATAACTTTGGCAAGTATTTTCACAACTATTTCCCCCCCCCCCATGTTGTTTTTATGGGTTGGCATCCAATTTCATTGTACTTGTACAATGAAAATAAAGAAATCTTATCTTATCTTATCTTATCTTATCTTATCTTATCTTATCTTATCTTATCTTATCTTATCTTATCTTATTAGGTATAGGTTTGTTTTTTCCCAAACTACTGGCTATATTTGAAATTTTGATAAACAGAACCTTAACGTTATACCCAAACATCCCTGTAACACTGTATTTGCTTTGTAACGTTTAAATGCTGACTGAGTTTATCAGTATTTTTAACTTTCATTTTATGCTGTTTTATGTAAACTGCTTAAGAGGCTTTGGTGGCTAAGCAGTGTAGAAATCAAGGGTCAGCAACATTTTTCAGCCATGGGCCAGTCCACTGTACCTCAGACCTTGTGGGGGGCCGGACTATATTTTGAAGGGGAAAAAATGAACGAATTCCTATGCCCCACAAATAACCCAGAGATGCATTTTAAATAAAAGCACACATTCGACTCATGTAAAAACACCAGGCAGGCCCCACAAATAACCCAGAGATGCATTTTAAATAAAAGCACACATTCTACTCATGTGAAAACACGCTGATTCCCGGACTTTCCGCGGTTGGGCCGCATCTGTCCCACGGGCCTTAGGTTGCCTACCCCTGGTATAAATCCTGTTAAATAAATAAATATTAAGAGCAGTATTTAAGAGGGCAAAAATGAAAAGGGAGAGTGCATGTGGTCTATGAAAGCAGCAGTTCCAGTCAACCTACTCTGTGCAGTTACAATTTGGCACTTCATCTCCTCACGTGTAACACAGCTAGAAGGATGAGGAGGGACAAAGGAACATGGGCAACATTTTAAGGAAGGGTCCCTGTCTGCATCTTCAGCAGCTGGAAAACAAACAGAAATCCAGGAAGGGAAGGTTACTGAGCTGCAGAAAGATTCGCCCTTCCCATTTTTGCCTGTTATCCAAGGGCTGCAGCAAATAATATTTTAAAACCAACACCCTCTCTTGGTTGTACAGTGGTACCTCAAGTTAAGAACTTAATTCGTTCCAGAGGTCTATTCTTAACCTGAAACTGTTCTTAGCCTAAGGTACCACTTTAGCTAATGGGGTCTCCTGCTTGTTGTTGTTGTTTAGTCGTGTCCGCCTCTTCGTGACCCCCTGGACCAGAGCATGCCAGGCACTCCTGTCTTCCACTGCCTCCCGCAGTTTGGTCAGACTCATGTTGGTCGCTTCAAGAACACTGTCCCACCATCTCGTCCTCTGTCGTCCCCTTCTCCTTGTGCCCTCCATCTTTCCCAACATCAGGGTCTTTTCCAGGGAGTCTTCTCTTCTCAAGAGGTGGTCAAAGTCTTGGAGCCTCAGCTTCAGGATCTGTCCTTCCAGTGAGCACTCAGGGTTGATTTCCTTCAGAATGGAGAGGTTTGATCTTCTTGCCGTCCATGGGACTCTCCAGAGTCTCCTCTAGCACCATAATTCAAAAGCATCAATTCTTCGGCGATCAGCCTTCTTTATGGTCCAGCTCTCACTTCCGTAAATTACTACTCCTGCTACTGCTGCACAATTTCTGATCTCATCCTGAAGTAAAGTTTTATTTGTTCAATTTTCAAAAGAGAAAAAAACCAGAACAGAACAAACAGTACAGACAAACACAAAACATAACTAAATACATAGATAAATGTTGCATCAGATTATACCAAAGCTGAACATTTTTCCATAATATATTAATTTCTTTAGTTTCAGCTAACAAAGTGTTTCTACACTTACACAAACCCACAATCTTATACATTGTTTTATGTAAATTTTTACTAATATCGACTTCCCTAAACCTACACTTCACCGCGTCCAACAATCATAAGTAAATTATCTCATTTTTTATACTAAGATCGATTATTTCTCATCTATTCAGTTTGCATCTATTTCATTTATAGCTTAACTTCTTGTTAATTATTCTACAGGAGCTATTATAAAGCGTAGAGCTTGTTCATATCGCACCTCGTTTTTAAGTTCTTTTAAAAAAACTGTCCCATTCTTCCACCACCCTATTTCTAGGGTAAAGTTCTTAACCTGAGGTACTACTTCCGGTCTGTAACCTGAAACATTTGTAACCCGAAGCGTTTGTAACCCAAGATACCACTGTACTCCAGAGAAGGCCAGTCCAAACCACTTTGGCAAGGACAGAAGCCAAGCTGATTTGCACAAACTGATCGTGGGAGAAAGATCTGGAGAGAAACTAGAGGAAGAGGAAGAAAATATAGGGAAGAAACGCAGTGACAAATGGAGGACATGAGAAAATACGGAGATTTGAATTCAGTTTTGAGGTGGGCAGAAAGAGAAAAGTGAGGCCCCAAACCTGTCACAAAAGCAGTAAACCCCATCCTCCGTCAGCGTCCCTTGAGTCCTCTGCGGAACCACTGTCCTGCCTCCTCTCCCCCAAACTAGGGTGAACTGCCCCTCACTGACTTTACCGCTTCTCTGTATGACTCAAAAGAGCAAAGTAGGGATGATGTCACCGTCATCACCTTCTCCCACCCCAGGCATTGCAGCCGTACCCCCAGCCAGGCATGCAGCTCAGCTCATAGGCCTTGGCAACACCAAAGGCTTTATTATAACGCTATATAGGGCAGCTCACCACATCCGTCCTGGCTGTGCTTTCGCCTGGCCTCTCTTGCAAGCAAAGAGCTTGAAGAACCTATGAAGCAGCAACACGGGGCTTAGAAGTGAGAAAGCGGAAGCAGGCAGCAGTTGCCGGCAGCAAACTCAAGAAGTCTGCCCGCAGACTGTCCCCCCAGAGTGGTGCATGCTCTGGTTTTCTCCCACTTGGACTACTGCAATGCGCTCTACGTGGGGCTACCTTTGAAGGTGACCCGGAAACTGCAATTAATCCAGAATGCGGCATCTAGACTGGGGACTGGGAGTGGCCGCCGGGACCACATAACACCGGTCCTGAGAGATCTACATTGGCTCCCAGTACGTTTCCGAGCTCAATTCAAAGTTTTGATGCTGACCTTTAAAGCCCTAAACGGCTTCGGTCCTGTATACCTGAAGGAGCGTCTCCACCCCCACCGTTCAGCCCGGACACTGAGATCCAGCGCCGAGGGCCTTCTGGCGGTTCCCTCATTGCGAGAGGTGAGGTTACAGGGAACCAGGCAGAGGGCCTTCTCGGTGGTGGCGCCCACCCTGTGGAACACTCTTCCATCACATGTCAAGGAAATAAGCAGCTATCCTATTTTTAAGAGACAGCTGTTTAGAGAAGTTTTTAATATCTAATGCTGTATTGTTTTAACGTTCGATTGGGAGCCGCCCAGAGTGGCTGGGGAGACTCAGCCAGATGGGCGGGGTACAAATAAGAAATTATTATTATTATTATTATATTAAGAAGAGAAAGCAGGGGCACGCGAATTAAAAAGAGTCCCATTGGATCAGGCCGGGGAGTTCATCTCGTCCAGTATCCTGCTCTTGCTGTGGCCAACCAGACACCCCTATGGGAAACCCAGAAGTTGACATCATCACACACAGGGGTCTTATTCTCATTCAAGTGGCCATGAGTAGAAGCCCCCTCCATACTCAACAAGGAAGGAAGAGGCTGGTTGGGTGAGGCAACCTTGCAAAGGGATGTCTGGCACTGGGCTGGCATGCATGCCCCTGCTCCTGTTCCCTATTTTATTATTTTATTAAATATATTTTATTGAAGCCTGTTCCCTGTTCCAATCTGAAGTGTGCATCTGCTGGGACATGGGTAGGCAAACTAAGGCCCGGGGGCCGGATCCAGCCCAATCGCCTTCTCAATCCGGCCCACAGACGGTCCACGAATCAGCGTGTTTTTACATGAGTAGAATGTGTCCTTTTATTTAAAATACATCTCTGGGTTATTTGTGGGGCATAGGAATTCGTTCCTCCCCCCCCAATATAGTCCGGCCACCTACAAGGTCTGAGGGACAGTGGACCGGCCTCCTGCTGAAAAAGTTTGCTGACCCCTGTGCTACTGGTAGGAGCAAAACCAAGCTTGCAAAATGAGCGAAAGGCAGTGAGAAGGAGAGGGGGAGGGAGCTCTTTTGCGACTGGCAGGTCTAACTTCTAATGAGATGGAGTGATATCGGCAGGACTCTCCAATCACGGCGCTGGGGAGGAGGGTTGTTGAATTCATGTGTCATATTCTGCTTCTCTGCTCTGTGCCGTGTAGGTCAGTGGCAATGCAGAAATAAATAATAGCAGTAACAACAACAGCAACAACAACAACAACACACCGGAACAACTTACAATAATTGACATAAGGCAGGCCCTAAAAATATACACCTCATGTGTCAAAAGCAAGGCAAAGAAGGTGTGTCTTTAGCATATACTGGAAGCTGCATATTGAAGGCCCCAGATGCACTTCTGGGGGGAGAGAGCTGCCCCATGGCTATGCTTACTCTCCAGGATTTGGGGTAGTTGGAGAGTCTTTCATTCTTTAGGGCTAAGGTGTGTGTGTGTATGGAATGATTATTTGCTGCCCACGTAGTCATAATCTCAGCGTCTAAAGCAGCACCTATATACTCTGTCTCTTTCATTTCCGTGTAATAAACCAATCTTTGTTCCACTTCCTGCTGTGACAAGTTCTTTATCAGAGACCTAAAGACTGAGGGCGGAAGGAGAAGGGGACGACAGAGGACGAGATGGCTGGATAGTGTTCTTGAAGCTACCAACATGAGTCTGACCAAACTGCGGGAGGCAGTGGGAGACAGGAGTGCCTGGCGTGCTCTGGTCAACAACATGGGTTAAGGGTATACATGCATTTTTTTTACAGAGCTTCTATTCTTCTCAAGAGTTCACGATGGGTCTACACAATGGTGTACACATGTGTGGGTTCAGGTATACCTCTTGTAACTGTAGGAATTAACAAGGAGGCAACAGAGCCCACATAATGACTTGTCTGAAGTTCTCCATTCTTCCGAAAGGTGGTAAACAGGTAGGGAAGCTGTGTTGTCCCCCTGTCCTCCCCGATGTTATTGAATTCTCATCATTGCCACCCAGGAGAGTCCTTGTCCAGCAATGATGGCCATTGTGGTCTTTCACCATCTGGTGGGTCCAGCCCTGATGGAAGGGCTCAGGTCAAGCTACCGTAGGAATGTGTGGGGCAAGTTGCCTGCTCCCTCGGCTCTGTCCAAGGTGCTGAACTGCTGGTCTCTTACTTTCCTCCTTCTCTGGCTCACCATCTTAGCTTGGAATGTGGAACCGGAGCCTGTTCAATGAATAAAAAGGTAAAGGGACCCCTGACCATCAGGTCCAGTCGTGTCCGACTCTGGGGTTGCGTGCTCATCTCGCTCTATAGGCCGAGGGAGCCGGCGTTTGTCCGAAGACAGCCTCCGGGTCATGTGGCCAGCATGACAAAGCTGCTTCTGGCAAACCAGAGCAGCGCACGGAAACGCCGTTTACCTTCCCGCTGGAGCGGTCCCTATTTATCTACTTGCACTTTAACGTGCTTTCGAACTGCTAGGTGGGCAGGAGCTGGGACCGAACAACGGGAGCTCACCCCGTCGCAGGGATTCGAACCACTGACCTTCTGATCAGCAAGCCTGTGGTTTAACCCACAGCGCTACCTGGTCCCTCGTTCAATGAATACATCAGCTCAAAACCACTTCCTGCACCAGCTTCCTCCCAACCTCTCCCTGCACTCCAAAGTTTATTCACTTAAAAATCCTATTGGCATGCCTGATAAGCTAAAAGTAATATTTTTTAAGAGTATTGTTTAGCAAAGGTCTATACCATTTTTCAGGGACGCAGGTGGCGCTGTGGTCTAAACCACAGAGCCTAGGGCTTGCCAATCGGAAGGTCGGTGGTTCGAATCCCCGCGATGGGGTGAGCTCCCGTTGCTCGGTCCCTGCTCCTGCCCACCTAGCAGTTCGAAAGCACGTCAAAGTGCAAGTAGATAAATAGGTACCGCTCCGGTGGGAAGGTAAATGGCATTTCTGTGCACTGCTCTGGTTCGCCAGAAGTGGCTTAGTCATGCTGGCCACATGACCCAGAAGCTGTCTGCAGACAAACGCCGGCTCCCTCGGCCTATAGAGCGAGATGAGCACGCAACCCCAGAGCCGTCCGCGACTGGACCTAATGGTCAGGGGTCCCTTTACCTTTTATACCATTTTTCATTTAGAAAGAACATACCAAAACTGTTCGCTTTGCAAAAACATAGCAATACTGAACAAACATTAACCAGCACCCGCAAAAACTTCCACCAGCCACAACTCATATATTAGTCCAGGAAATACAGATGCAATCAGCTTATATTGGAATTCACAAAGACTAAATCTCCCAAGCATCCCTAGTCAAGGTGAAGGCATAGAGCCTTCTTAAAGGCTGGATAGATTTCTGCATTGGATGCCTCCGGAGGAATCCCCTGTTTATCAAGGAGAGGGTGGGTTCCACATATCAATTCTTTCTTTTCTTCTAAACCAGAGGTGCGGGTGTGGCCCTCGAGATGTTGCCAGACTACAACCAGAAATGCCAGAAGCCAGCAATTTCCATTCTGTCATGTATTAATCACAATCAGTGCTGTTTCCATGCTGCTGCAGTTCGGCTTCTGCCAAATACTACATATTTCATCATGCTCTTCGCTAGTTACATAGCTTACATTCATTTCAATGTAAAGGAAATGTCAAAACAATACTTTTTTCAGTCAATAATTGGAGGTTGTGGATGGCGCTGCCGGGAGAGCGTGAGACACTTTAATGCCAAGGTCGTGAGTTCCAGACCCACATTGTGCTGTGAACCATCCTGAGACCTCCGGGTATAGGGCAGTATATGAATTCAATAAATAAATAAATAAAATGTATTGGACTAATAAAAAAAATGATAGGAATGAATACCAAACATATTCATTCATATGTTCCAGACCACAGATGAACATTCATACTGTAGCAATTTCCACTTCCTTTTCCATTCTCATTTTAATCTCCTGACATATCTAAATACAGCCCACCTAATCATCCCCTGGCCATTGACCATGCTGGCTTGGACTGATACATTTTGGTCCAACAACAACTGGAAGGCTACAGGTTCCCCCAGCCTTGTTCTAGGTAGAGGACAGAGGGCCTTCTTGGTAGTAGCGCTCTCCCTGTGGAATGCCCTCCCTTCAGATGTCAAGGAAATAAACACCTATCTGACTTTTGGAGGACATCTGAAGGCAGCCCTGTTTAGCGAAGTTTTAAAGACTTGATGTTGTAATTATGTTTTTAGATATGCTGTAAACTGCCCAGATGGCTGGGATATGAATAATAAAATTATTATTATTATTATTATTATTATTATTATTATTATTATTATTATGTAAAGAAAAGGAATTGCAATAGCTAGACATTGGAAGTTTATGTCCTTTGGCCTTGCTCGAGGTTAATCCAAGGATACAATCCGAGAGATTGCGTGTTCCAACATAGATGCAAAAATGCGAGAGTGTTGCAACATAAACTCTGCAACAGGTGGCGGCAGCGACTAATTTAAAAAATATGAAGAAGTGTGCATGCACACGAAAGCTCATACGAAAAACAAACTTAGTTGGTCTCTAAGGTGCTACTGGAAGGAATTTTTTTAAATTTAAAAAATATACTCTCAATACTTCAGCCAACCAGCAGGTGAAAGCCAAGAGTCTCCAACAGATCCTTCTGGTGTCTGAAGCATCAGCTAGTCAGAAACAAAAGCAGGATGGAGGACTTGTAAACGGGCATTTGTGAGGGATTGGCGGAGGAGACTGAAGAGAGTGAGCTTGTGTCTTTTGGATTAAGGCTGGTTGCTTGTCTGAGCTGTTTGGAGCCTTATTTGTGAGTTTGTTTGTGGGTGTGGCTGTGTGCTCTGCTAGAATTTCAATAGAGACAACTGTCAGGTTCTGACTTGGGCAGAAATAACCAGTTGCATCAGTATAAGCTGGGGGGCATCTGGCTTGCCAGGGGTACATGTGAAAAGGATCTAGGGGTCTTAGTAGACCACAAGCTTAACATGAGTCAACAGGGTCATACGGCAGAAAAAGAAAAAGAAGAAAAGCTAATGTTATTCTAGGCTGCATCAACAGAAGTAAAAAGGTAATGGGACCCCTGACCATTAGGTCCAGTCGCGGACGACTCTGGGGTTGCGGCGCTCATCTCCCTTTACTGGCCGAGGCAGCCGGTGTACAGCTTCCGGGTCATGTGGCCAGCATGACTAAGCTGCTTCTGGTGAACCAGAGCAGAGCACGGAAACGCCGTTTACCTTCCCACCAGAATGGTACCTATTTATCTACTTGCACTTTGACGTGCTTTTGAACTGCTAGGCGGGCAGGAGCTGGGACTGAACAATGGGAGCTCACCCCGTCGCGGGGATTCGAACCACCAACCTTCTGATCAGCAAGCCCTAGGCTCTGTGGTTAAACCCACAGCGCCACCCGCTTCCCCATCAACAGAAGTACAGTGTCCATATCAAGGGAGCTAATAGTAGCCCTCTTCTGCCCGGGTCAAACTCCACCTGAAGTATTGTGTCCAGTTCTGGGCACCACAATTGAAGAAGGATATCAACAAGCTGGAAAGTGGGCAAAGGAGGGCAACCAAGATGATCAAGGGTCTGGAGACCAAGGCTTAGGAGAAATCGTTTTGAGGGAGCTGGGTATGTTTAGGCTGGAAAAGAGGAGACTGAGAAGAGAGATGATCTTCTAATATCTAAAGTGCTGTCACATGGGAGATGGAGCAAGCTTGTTTTCTCCTGCTCTGTAGGGTAGGACCCGAACCAATGGCTTCAAGTTAGAAGAAAGGAGATTCTGACTCAACACCAGGAATAACTTTTTGAGAATAAGAGCTAATTTGACAGTGGAATGGGCTGCCTCGGGAGGTGGTGGGCTCTCCTTCACTGGAGGTTTTTAAGTAGTGGTTGGATGGCCGTCTGTCATGGATGCTTTAGTTAAGATTCCTATAGAAGAAGAAGAGTTTGGATTTGATATCCCGCTTTATCACTACCCTAAGGAGTCTCAAAGCAGCTAACATTCTCCTTTTCCCTTCCTCCCCCACAACAAACACTCTGTGGGGCGAGTGAGGCTGTGATATAGAATATATTTATTTCGGCTATTTGCCCATATATAAAACAAAACAGAACAAACGGTACAGAAGAAAACCATCACAACGTCAGGTAATATCAACACATGGTGATAATTCAATTTTCGAATGATAATACCATGACAAAAGACAAAGCAGGGGGATCAGATTTTTAAATAAAATAGTAATAGAACTTTCAATACTCAAACAGCATTCCAGAACATCTCTTATAGCCATGTTCAAATATATAAAAGGATGTCATATAGAGGAGGGAGAAAGGTTGTTTTCTGCTGCTCCTGAGAAGAGGACACGGAGCAATGGATTCAAACTACAAGAAAGAAGATTCCACCCAAACATTAGGAAGAACTTCCTGACAGTAAGAGCTGTTCGACAGTGGGATTTGCTGCCAAGGAGTGTGGTGGAGTCTCCTTCTTTGGAGGTCTTTAAGCAGAGGCTTGACAGCCACCTGTCAGGAATGCTTGGATGGTGTTTCCTGCTTGGCAGGGGGTTGGACTGGATGGCCCTTGGGGTCTCTTCCAACTCTAGGATTCTATTCTATGATTCTATTATGCGAAAGGACTGCAGTTAAAAACCTTGCAACCTGTAGGGTTCTATAGGGGTCCGTATCTTGCAGCATATAGGCAAGATGTGCCTCGACTGGCTTATCGACTAGTTTCTGTATTATCGGGTTTAATATACTGGTCCGAGCCGATCTGTACATGGGGCAACTGAACATTATATGCTGGAGGGATTGAGTTGACTTATTGTCACAAACACACAAAACAGAGACCTGGAGCTTGGTAAATCTATGTCTCAGCACATTTGATGGGAAGACATTAAATCTTGCTTTAATAAAGCAAGTCTGATGGTTTCCTCCCTTTGTTTTGGTAATGGGCGCAAAATGAATCGGCATTTTAATTTGGTTTTTAACTTGTATTTTAACTAATGGGTTTTATATTCTGTTGTGATTTTTGCTGTTGTTAGCCGCCCTGAGCCCGGCTCCGGCTGGGGAGGGCGGGGTACAAATAAAAATTTATTATTATTATTATTATTATAAAGGCAAATCTGTGTGACGCCACAGAGAGGGAAGTTAGGTAAGGTGGAACCTGATAAATAGGAGTGATGCCAATATTCATCAGCGAACAGACCCCCCCCACCCGTTAATAGATTTTGATATAGTTCTACCTCTTCCAATCTCTGTTTAATACCCTATATACTCGAGTATAAGCCTAGTTTTTCAGCACATTTTTTGTGCTGAAAAAGCCGCCCTCGGCTTATACTCGAGTGAGGCAGGCAGTGGTTCCTATGAAGCTTTCCCAGGTTTTTTGTGGTAAAATTGGGTGCCTCGGCTTATATTCGGGTCGGCTTATACTCGAGTATATACGGTAAGTCTTTTTGCTACGTCCAAATCTAACTTGAGGAGTTCTGATGGTGAGATCCCATAGGACAGAAATTTTGCGTGGATTTTACTAGTCCACTGATTTGCAAAATTGTCTCTCAATAAACATTGGTCGAGGTAATGGCCAGGTAATCTGTGCCAAAGGGATAGCCAGTAGTTAAAGACTCGCCTCCATAGCGATGACTCTATTGAGGGAGTCTTTAATTCTAGATGGATGGATGTGTTACTTACGCATGAGGGTAATTTTAGGAGTCAGCGTAAAGCGAGTGAGGCTGAGAGACTTCAGAGAAGTGTGACTAGCCCAAGGTCACCCAGCAGCTGTATGAGGAGGAGCAGAGACGCGAACCCGGTTCACCAGATTACGAGTCCACCGCTCTTAACCACTACACACACTGTATTGGACTCAGAGTTCCTTCCAGCTTTACAGTTCTAGGATTCTAGGATTCTATGGGCCACACTAAACAAGCTGAGCCTTCAGTGACTGGGTGTAGCAGAGAGGCATGTATAAAATGTACTTTTCACAGCCCCAGAGGAAGTGGGAGAAAGGCTACAAATAAGACTAGACATGTGACGGTGGTCAAGAGCTGTTGGCCACAGGCCAGACCACAATCATTTACAACATGCTTTGCACCAAATAAGCTGACATTTGGGGGTGTGAAGAGGGTGGAGGACTTGCTTAGAGACTTTTGTTGTATATACCGGTAGATAGATATAGATAGATAGATAGATAGATAGATAGATAGATAGATAGATAGATAGATAGATGATAGATAGATAGATAGATAGATAGATAGATAGATAGATAGATAGATAGGAGATATAGATAGATGAGAGAGAGAGAGAGAGAGAGAGAGAGAGAGAGAGAGAGAGAGAGAGAGAGAGAGAGATGATAGATAGAGATGATAGATAGATAGATGATAGATAGATAGATAGATAGATAGATAGATAGATAGATAGATAGATATAGATAGATGATAGATTAGATAGATAGATAGATAGATAGATAGATAGATAGATAGATAGATGATATATAGATGAGAGATAGATGAGAGATGAGAGATAGATAGATGAGAGATAGATAGATAGATGAGAGATGATAGATAGATATAGATAGATAGATAGATAGATAGATAGATAGATAGATAGATAGATAGATAGATATAGATAGATAGATAGATAGATAGATAGATGATAGATAGATAGATGATAGATAGATAGGTGATAGATAGATAGATGAGAGATATATAGATAGATGATGATAGATAGATAGATAGATAGATAGATAGATAGATAGATAGATAGATAGATAGATAGATAGATGATAGAGATAGATGATAGATAGAAAGATGAGAGATATAAAATCACATTGTCACAGACAAATGTTTGAAGCTTTCTTATTCCAGGAACTTAAGCTGGGTACTGACTTATACCTTCAAATCAAATTTGAAGAACATTCCTTCCTTCCAAGAATTCAGGTCACTGTATGGTTTGCTCAGGTTTGTGACTCTGTGAGAGGTGAACAGAATAATTTGAAGCAGATTGTCCGGGATTTCTCGGTCAGGGACATGCAAGCCATGCTTAATGGGAAGAGAGGAATGAAATGAGAAGTGGAATTAGGAAGTGGAGAAAGATTGCCAGCCTTGCCACTTCCCCCATGAAAAAGGCGTTGGCTTCAAGGACACTTCTTTCAACCCCTCCATCTGCTTCTCCTCCACGTCACCACTTCTTGCTCTTTGTGTGTCACAGAGCTGCCCCCCCCCCCAAAAAAACCAGCTTTCAAAAATAAGCACAAAAGAGAAAGTGAGGACCACAAACCAGCACGAAGACTCTTCCATCCTGTGTGAAGCTGTGCAAAATAGCTACGCCTCCATCCGGTGTGACGCTGTGTGGATTGCACTTTACATTTACAGTTGTAAATGAGTGTTTGTGTTTTTCAAAGATCTTTTGTCATCCCCCATTGACTTTAAAAAGCCCCATCTTCCCTGTGTCCCCTATGGCAGGTGCTAAAGTGCGCAGTATTTTATCAGTTACCCAGTTTCTCCCTGCTTCCACGTCTGCATTTGAGAGTGGCCATGACAGCTTCTTGCAGAGCAGCTCAGTGCTGCAAGGCATGCTGGGAACCCTTCTTGAGGCCACCCTGGTGGTCAGCCCCGTTTGAAACCAATGGTGCACCCATAATGCTCAGCGATGTCACTGTGTTTTCGAAAGATTACTATTTGCAGATGCATCAGCTCAGTGTTCCTTCTTCTAAACTCAGCCTTTGAAGCATGGAGCAAATTGGCCGTCTCTTTGCCCTCCTGGGTAAGACCCTTTTCTTCTCCCCTCCAACCCCACTCTTTCCCTTCTTCTGGAGCCTCCTATCTACACTTCCTTTCCCAGTTTGCACTGTCTGTGTTTACCCAAATCTTCTGCCTCTGTTCTCTGTTTCCAGATGGGTCTTTAGGGAGGGATGAGCAGTCTCAGGCAAATCTTTCACAGCATCCACACAATGCCACTGGCATGGGAAAGTGGGCTGTTTTTTTTTTACCTTTACCTTTCCTGCAAAATAAAATCCGATAAAAACTTGTTGCCAAAAGCTTGTTCACAATCTCTGAAGGACTGATTGACAATCTTGAGCCCTTGCTTGGGTTCACAATTTTTCTGGGGTTTTTTACAGGGGCGTAGCAACGGAGGGCGGGGGGGCGGGCCACCCCGGGTTCCACCCCAGAGGGGGGTGACACTTTTTTTTAAAAAAAAGTTTTTTTAAATTTTTTTTTTTTTAATTTTAACTTCATTGAAAAAAGAGATAATAGACACACACACAACCCCCCACACCTCACAAAGTGGCACCATCAGAGGGGGGTGACACTTTTTATTTTTTTATTTTTATCATTTTTTATTATTTTAACTTTATTGAAAAAGAAGAGATAATAGACACACACACACACACACACACACACACACACACACACACACACAAAACCCCCACACCTCGCAAAGTGGCACCATCAGAGGGGGGTGACACTTTTTATTTATTTTTTTAAAAAAATCAATTAAAGTGGTGGGGGGTGACAAAAAAAATTCCGCCCCCGGATACCACCTGGGCTTGCTACGCCTCTGGTTTTTTATTTCCACCAGGACCACTGATCAAAGCAGGTTTGTACAGTTCTTTTTTTTTTTTTTTTTTGCATCATCATCATCATCTTTATTGCTGTTGCTGTTTTTACTTTTATTATTTTAAAACAAAGAGTATTCTGGGGGAAAGTGTGCTTATCAATCCAGAAATGTGTCAAATTAGGGGGGATTGCTTTGCCAAAAAAGGGGGGGGGTATGAGGCTATTTAGGAGTCCAGATTATGAAACCTGAAATGATGCCTAAAGGTTTCCAAAAGGAAAGGTTGTTTTCTGCTGCTCCAGAGAAGAGGACACGGAGCAATGGATTCAAACTACAAGAAAGAAGATTCCACCTAAACATTAGGAAGAACTTCCTGACAGTAAGAGCTGTTCGACAGTGGGATTTGCTGCCAAGGAGTGTGGTGGAGTCTCCTTCTTTGGAGGTCTTTAAGCAGAGGCTTGACAGCCACCTGTCAGGAATGCTTGGATGGTGTTTCCTGCTTGGCAGGGGGTTGGACTGGATGGCCCTTGGGGTCTCTTCCAACTCTAGGATTCTATGATTCTATGTTATACATAATCTAAGCACCACATTTTTCTCCTCTGTTCTCTTTCAGCCTCATTTTCAACTCTTTCCTGGATGACGACCTTTGCAGGTAATCCAGACAATTAATATAACCTCAAGTACTGAGTGGTGGGGAGATACTGTCTGTGTGAACACATCTTAAAATTTAGATGTGGATATATTGTTGTGGCTATTTGTTTCTTATCCTGTCCATTATCTTGAAGTCCCAGAGCTGAAGGGTGTGAATGGTAAGTCAAAAGGATCACCCACACTTCCTTTCATGCTCTGCTTTCTAAGCACAGATCTGGGATTTCCAGGTCCAAATGGGTTTTTTGGGGGGGAAGGGGAGAAGGGAGGAGAGAGAGATTTTCAAAATCTGATTTTGAGTTTAAGAGGCATTGGAGTAAAGGGTGGAATGGGATGGGTTGGGACCGCCAATCCCAAGCAGTAATCGAAGTATTGTGGAAGGTTATAGGGATTCATGAATCACCTAATGCAGTGATGGGCAACCTTTTGAGCTTGGTGTGTCAAAATTCGCCAAAAGCCGAGCATAACTCGGGTGGTGTGTCACTTCGAGAAAAAAAACCATAATTTCACGATATGTATAGTTTAAATAACAAAAATGTATAATTGTAATATATAACTGTATTAACAAGGATGCACAACAGTAATAGTGGTGAAATGGAGTCTACACTATGCTGCAGGATGGCGTTCCTTATGTAAATTAAGATGGCTGCCGCTATTTCTAATGGCGGGAAACGGCACTTATAGCACAGGCCCTCGCCTCTCCCAGCCTCCCCCTCACTTATCTCAGTAATGATGGTCAATTAGAAATCAACGACACCCCAGAACAGTAGATTGGATGATGGTTGCTGTGGTTATGTGATTGGTGGTAATGGCGATCACAAGGCCCCCAGAGATGCGTCCCCTGCGGCATTCCACTGCTCCCTGCTCTGCCGGCTGGAAGTGAGGTCAAAGATCCCCTAACGGCCTAACCGGAAGTCCCAGAACTAGACACTCTGTGCCGGAGCTCTGTTGTTTTGGCCTACAGACCTCCGGCACAGAGTGTCTACACTACAGCAAATGTTTCATCCTCGGCTACTGCGCCTGGTCATGCAGTAGCCGAGGATGAAACGTCCTTCTCGGCATGCGGCCCCATACTTCTCTGTATACGGCTGCATGCGGCCGCGTGTCATCGAAAATGGTTATGTGTGTCAGTGCTGACACGCATGTCATAGGTTTGCCATCACTGACCTAATGCAATGGGGAGATCCTAAGGGAGTGGCCGGACTGTATTTTTATTGTATCTCCCTCTGTTTCTCAGATACTGTGGCTGCACGTCCATCAGGCCTTTGGCTGTCTCTTTCACCTCCACACAGCACCTTTGCTCGAGGAGAGCTGGCTTCATTGATATGCTCCCTCCCAGAAGGACAGAGGGCAACGCGGTTCTATTTCTATGAAAAGAGAGATGGTGTACCGGTCATGTATAGACAACAGGCACAAAGTACCTTGGAGGTTCCCACAGAATACCTGGAAACAAACAAAACATTTGTCTGTGCTTACCTGGGGATAAAGAGTGCAGGAGGATTCTTCCTGTCTTCACTGAGTAACGAGGTTGTGCTGTCCATCACTGGTGAGGAACGTACTCATCGTGACAGAATTGCACGCACAAAAGCTAAGCCAGCTTGGGGATCATGGCTCCTACTCTGCCCAAGCCATTTTGGTAGTTGTAACTGTGAGAGAGATCAAAGGAGCTCTGGCCAAGATCTCTCAGCATAGTCACAAAATGGCCACCATCAAAGTTCCTAGGGGAAGCCAATAGAGTACAATGCTGAAGATTGAAGTCTCTAGTGAAGATGAGCTTTAATGTGATGTAGCAAAGGGGCAGGATTATTTTAAGCAGTTCTTCAGTCTTGGGGGAGCACAGATATTGTTGCTGCTCTACAACTCCCACCATCCCCTGCCTGCTTGATGGAAGTTGTAGTTCAACAACATCTGGTGACCGAAGGTTCAAGAACTGTGTAAGCCTTTGCTTACGTAGCGGGAAACAGTGCTTGAGGAATATTCTGGTCTTCACCGAGGTGAGGAACATTCTCTTTGTGAATGAATTATACGTGCAAAGTCTGAACCATCTGGGTGATTCTGCCCAAGCCATTCTATTGTTTTTAATTTGCCAGGTCCAAGGAACACAAAGCAAGGTCCCTGAATATAGTCACAAAGTCAACATCCTCCTGGTTCCTTAGGGAAGGCGAGAGAGCCCAGGTCTTATAACATTGGTTTATGTTTCTAATATAGCTGAATGTTAAGGAGAGGTGCTGGAGGGATTGGTCCGCACAGTCTCAGATTGTAGCCCTAATCTCATATATGGTGAATTCTCTGCCAAAGATTCCTGGACCCCATGCAGAACATAAATCCCAACCGTTACCAGAGAATAGGGACCAGTGTTACTTCAATTTGAGTCTATAGCTACCAAAACTTCTCTTCCTTTCTCTCTCCTCCTTCAACTTCCCTTTCAGAGCTTCCTCGTGCTCCAGTTTTCTCTGTTTCTCCAAAGAAAGATGTCTATACAAGTGGGGAATCGGTAGAACTCAAGTGCTCCTCTTCCGAAACCAGTCATGTATCAAGGACCCAGTTTTTCAGGGACCAACAGGAACTGCATCCAGTCAATCCCTCCTCCTCCTCCTCCTCCTCCTCCTCCTCCTCCTCCTCCTCCTCCTCCTCCTCTCTGGGCAACATCACACACACCCTGCGCCTGGTTCTTCAAGATGGTGGAAATTACTACTGCAGGTACCACACTGTGGAATCCAGGCGAGAGATCGCATCCAGAGAGAGCAACTCCATCAGGATTTCGCTACCGGGTGAGGAAGTCTTCTTTTTTTTCCCCCAATACGGATCTCTTGGAAGTTGAAGTGGGAAACTGAATTGAGTCTGGGCAGTTTGGCTGGTCAAAGGGACAGGAGGGGGATTTTATTAACAGAATTTGAATATGTACAAAATTCAAATATCATCAGAAATTCTGTAGTCCTCCCAAAGTCCTATTTCCTTTTCTCATTTATCTGCTTGCTTATTGAGGGAGAAGAGAGATTGTTGGTCTACAACTCCCATCAGTCATCCACCAACCAGCTTGATGTGTGTTGCAGTCCAACAAACATCTGGCAACCCAAGGTTCAAACATGCTTGTTTAGGTGAGCTTTTCTCAAGAAATTATGCTTGTCAAAAATCGAAGGGTTTTGCTGAAAGGTTCCACCAGTTGATGGCATCGAATTATTGGAATGCTGTTTAGTGATTTATGATAGTGACCCCAAGTAAGTAGATTGTGGAAATCTGTGTGTAGCATTTGTTTAGTGCAGGACTGAGAAGGACCAAGGCTTTCTTGGCACAAAACAAGCATATATTGAACCAACAGCTCATTTAAAGAATTCGTGGATGAGAGACTACAGGAGAATAGCTCAAGGAAGGGGCTGAATGGCATTTCCCCCTTGCTCTTCTTCCCTTTCCCCAATGCAGTTCCGCCTCCACCAGCTCCAGAGCTGTCCATTATCCCTCCAAGACAGACCTTTCTCCAGGGACAACGGATCACGCTGAAATGCTCCCACCCGGAAGGGCAGCCAGCAGCCAAGTTCGTATTTTATGAAATGAAGGCAGAACGTGGGTGGACTAAACTCCAAGAAGAGTTCAAAAATACCCTGGAAATCACTGCAGAATTTCAGGAAATGAAGAAATCATTTGTTTGTGCCTACACGGAAGAAAGCAGTGCAGGACAACTCTCTGAGCAGAGTAACCGCATTGAGTTTTCCACCACTGGTGAGGAAAGTTCTGCTAGCTCATTAATTGAAGGCTCGATAAGTTGTCTTCATCTTACTAAGGGCAATCCAGAAATTCTGGCATATTTATGTGGGTTGCTACGTTTTTCTTTTTACTTGTGGAAAGAAATCATATACCATTTATTTTTTTTAAAAAATCTAAGCAATGTAGATTGTAAAGTTAACAATAAGACACAGATAAAAGTGTTTTTTATCTTAATGAGGGGAAAGGGTTTCTGTCTGTTTCTAAACTTAAGCCAGTTGGCTGCCACTGTTTTCTCGCAAGAAATGTTGGCAATATTAATTTTATGGAGGATATAGAGAACGCTAAAGAGGTTTCTCGCAAAACTTCAATTTCCCGCGTTCTTCAGCGAGGATCTATGCCAGGGGTAGGCAACCTAAGGCCCATGAGCCAGATGCGGCCCAATCGCCTTCCCAATCCAGCCAGTGAATGGTCCAGGAATCAGCGTGTTTTTACATGAGTAGAATGTGTGCTTTTATTTAAAATGCATCTCTGGATTATTTGTGGGGCATAGGAATTTGTTCCTCCCCCCCCCAAAAAAAATATAGTCCGGCCCACCACATGGTCTGAGGGACGGTGGACCGGCCCACGGCTGAAAAAGGTTGCTGACCCCTGATCTATGCTATTTAAACGGGGTGTTGTTGTTTTCTAATTTAATCCCCTGAAGGTTGTGTGATATCATTAGGAAGTCCAGATCTCTAGGGAGGATTTCAAAAGAAAATGTTTTTGCTGAACTCAACCTGCTATTCCACTCCATTAAGGGGTTACGGAGAAAGGCGATTGTTAACAAACATCCAACTTGAACGATTTTATATACAGTATATAGATTGTTCACAGATTTGCTCTCTCCTATCATTTATTATTATGTAGACTACTTGGGTATTAATTTATGCAAATGAAAAGCGGGGTAGAAATCTTTTAATGAAATGGAAGGAAACATACAGTATGTATCAGTCTTAGAAAGGAAATTGTGAGAAAACAGAAAACCTTTCCCTTTCACATTGTTCCCTAAATCTTTGGATGTTTCTCTCCCTCTGCTTCCTGTGGAACCCAGCATCCCTCCCACCTGCAGATCTTTTTCAGCAACCACAGGAACCTGTTTACAGTCCTGGAGAGCGGGTTACCTTGACCTGTTCAGCTCCTAAGGAAATAGACGTGGCAGGATTCAACTTCTACAAGGAACAACATGATCAGAACTACAAGGTGTTGCCAGATCAAGGGGGAGGCCCCCATACAGCATTCCCTGTGAATAAAAATACTTCTGGAGTATACAAATGCCTATACTGGGTGCAGAATTCAAGACAGATGATCGAGTCCCCAGTGAGCTCTCCCGTCTCTGTAGTCATGACAGGTGAGAAAGTCTCTTCTGCATGCTGATGGAGGAGATCCAAAAGGGCTGTACTGAGGAGGAATGGAGGGAGTCTCCCCCTCCCCCTGCTCCGGATCCGGATCCTGAATCTTCTCAGGAGCAGGAAGACAGTATAGATTTGGAACCATGGTTTGCAGAGGGACATAGTTCAGAAGGCAGAAGCTGGGAAATACTTGATGGGGAACAGCTAGGAGAAGAAATACTGGAAGGGAGAGATTCACAGTCTCTGGACAACATTCACCCCCCTTCTCCAAAGTCACAGACAGCTCAGAAAGTGGCAGAACAGAAAGCGCAGAGGGTACAAGCTCAGATTACAAAGTGTAGAAGTGACGTAGATTAATAGGGATGGCAGGGGGTGGTTTCCTTAATTGGGAGCACCACCATTTCTAGGAGAGATGTGTTCTTTATTTTCTCGCTGTGGTTATTAAAGAAGACTCCTTTTCCTTTGTTCTGATTATTTACTGCCACGGGGCAGGAAGCCAATTCCCTGAAGCCTGGCAGGAGTGGTCTCTTAGAGATTCCAAGACCCTGCCCAGAACCAGAGATCCCAAGGTTTACTGGAGGGATTATTGTTAAAATAATGTAACACTATAAGATGGGTATGCGCCAAATTCCTGAAACAGAGGTGTTTAACAAACAAAGATTGTTCTTCCTTTCTCTGTGCTCATTCTACTTCCTTCTCAGAACACCCTCGTCCCCCAGTCTTATCTGTTTCTCCCCCAAAAAAGAGCTACATAAGAGGGGAATCCATACAACTCAGATGTTCAGCTCATGAAAGGCGTGATGTATCAAAGGTCCAGTTTTTCAAGGACAAGTGGCAACTCATCAATGTCCCCTCCTCTCTGAACACCTTCACACCCATACAACTGCTTCTTCCTCAAGATGGTGGAGATTACTCCTGCAAGTACCACATTGTGGTATCCGGGCGAGAGTTCCCATCCAGAGAGAGCAACTCCATCAGGATTTTGGTGTGGGGTGAGGCGGCCTTCGTTTGCAATATGGATCTCTTGGAGGGGAAAATGGGAAGGTGGGCTGAGGTTGGGGGAGGTTGGGCAGGTGAGGAATAGGGCCAATAATTTTATTAGTAGAATATGTACAGAATTCGAAGATCACCCGTAATTTCATAGTCCTTCCAAACTCCTCTTTTCTTCTATTATTTATCAGCTTGCTTGTTTCTTGTCTGCCTTTGAAACGCATTGCCCCTTCCAGAACGACATCGAGAAACAAAGGCAGGGTTCCTGCCCCGAGGAGCATACAAGGGGTGTTGTCACATGGGGATCTCTTTTGACCTTGGGATGCTCTTTGAGTCTCTCTGAATCAAATCTGGTGAGCCAGTGTGGTGTAGTGGTTAAGAGCGGTGGACTCGTAATCTGGTGAACCGGGTTCGCTTCCCCGCTCCTCCACATGCAGCTGCTGGGTGACCTTGGGCTAGTCACACTTCTCTGAAGTCTCTCAGCCCCACTCACCTCACAGAGTGTTTGTTGTGGGGGAGGAAGGGAAAGGAGAATGTGAGCCGCTTTGAGACTCCTTCGGGTAGTGATAAAGCAGGATATCAAATCCAAACTCTTCTTCTTCTTCTTCTTCTTCTTCTTCTTCTTCTTCTTCTTCTTCTGCAGATGAACCACTTTCCACAATGCCTACAGTTTCCACCCCTGACCAGGCTGTTCTGAGTTTCCCCGCCACAACCAGGCCCCCTAGAAAGTTGACACTGGCAGCTTCATCACCCAGCTCTTCTCGCTCCATCGCCAAAACGCCCTCAACAAGCCCAAACCTCCTCTCATCAACCATCTTGTGGTCCAGCTCTTTGCAGTTGACTCTGCATTATAGCACCACAACCACCAGCACCAATACTCAGGAGAGCAGAAAATCATCCGCCTGCTGTGATCCCAAATCAACCACAGACCAAAAGAAGGACGATTCAGAAAAAGGTGAACACCTCTCGCGAGGCTGTTATTTTTAAGAAAGGGTAGTGGTTAAGAGTGGTAGACTCGTAATCTGGTGAACCGGGTTCGCGTCTCCGCTCCTCCACAGGCAGCTGCTGGGTGACCTTGAGCTAGTCAAAATTCTTTGAAGTCTCTCAGCCCCACTCACCTCACAGAGTGTTTGTTGTGGGGGGGGGGGAGGGAAAGGGGAACGTTAGCCAAATCCAAACTCCTCCTCCTCCTCCTCCTCCTCCTCCTCCTCCTCCTCCTCCTCCTCCTCCTCCTCCTCCTCCTCCTCTTCTTCTGCAGATGAACCACTTTCCACAATGCCTACGGTTTCCACCCCTGACCAGGCTGTTCTGGGTTTTGCCGCCATAACCAGCCCCCCAACTCAGGAGAGCAGAAAATCATCCGCCTGCTGTGATCCCAAATCAACCACAGACCAAAAGGACGATTTAGAAAAAGGTGAACCCCTCTCACGAGGCTGTTATTTTTAAGAAAGGGACCCTGTCTATTTTTATAAAATTGTGATTTTATAGGTTATAAGCCACCCTGAGTGCTGCAGTTGAGCTAGAAAGGAGCAAAATGCCCAAATAAATAAGTAAGGGTTGCACTGTAAATAATTCTGACCCATCTGATTCTCTCAGCACAGTGCGGAATATTATTTTTACCCTACGGAAATAAATGGAAACAGTGGTACTGCTGCCTGGTTTGTTTGCTTTTGTACAGTTATTATTTTTGTCTGATGGTGTTGTTTTTAATCTGATGGTACTGTAATGTTGTTTTATCATGCGTGGCTATGTTTTAGGTGATAAAATAGGAATTTTATGATGTTGCCATGCTTCCATTTGAGAGGGTCGGCCAGAAAGGCAGTCTATAAATACAGAATATGGATGGATGGGAAGAATAATATTTAGAAAGGGACAATCAAGGGACCTTCAGAGACCAGGGAGGGAAGAGGAAGGGTGAAAGATAGAATGGCCAAAGAGGGGAATATGTGGAGCAGCAAAGTTCATAGATACAAGCCAAGTCTTTGTTTTGTAACAATTGACTACTGTTCTCTGATCAATAACCCGTTCTGATCAACAGCAATTCTCTTGCAGGATCATATCCTTTTCTTCTCCCACTGGCCATTGGATGTGGCACCGGCGGATGTCTCCTCCTCCTGGTGTTTGTTGTCTGCATTTATAGGAGGAAGTACAAAGGTATTAGGGACGCGGGTGGCGCTCTGGTCTAAACCACTGAGCCTAGGGCTTGCCGATCGGAAGGTCAGCGGTTCGAATCCCCGCGACGGGGTGAGCTCCCGATGCTCAGTCCCTGCTCCTGCCCACCTAGCAGTTTGAAAGCACATCAAAGTGCAAGTAGATAAACAGGTACCGCTCCAGCAGGAAGGTAAACAGCGTTTCCGTGCACTGCTCTGGTTTGCCAGAAGCGGCTTAGTCCTGCTGGCCACATGACCTGGAAGCTGCTCCCTTGGCCAATAGAGTGAGATGATCCCTTATTTTCAAATCCGAAAGTTTTGAAAAATCCCTTATTTTCAAATCCGAAAGTTGACAGCTATGCTTCAGAGCCCTAAACGACAGCCATCCTTGAAATTTCACCCACAGTGTTGCAGCACTGTTCCGCAGCAAAGCAATGTAAAGTGTGGCATTCTGGAGGATATAGATGTGGCATTTGCCCATTCTTTTGGAAATGTCTGTACAGGGGGAGAGAAAGGGTTGATAGGTAGACCAATAGAAAAGCCCAGAGGCGGAGCCTACCTGTTTTCAAAAGGCTTAGCCAGAGGTTTAGACCAGAGGTTTAGACCAGAGGTTTAGACCAGGAGGTTTACATGCAGCAGCTAAAAAAGCCAATGCAATTCTGGGCTGCATCCATAGGAGTATAGCATCTAGATCAAGGGAAGTAATAGTACCACTGTATTCCGCTCTGGTCAGACCTCACCTGGAATACTGTGTCCAGTTCTGGGCACCACTGTTCAAGAAGGATACTGACAAGCTGGAACGTGTCCAGAAGAGGGCAACCAAAATGGTCAAAGGCCTGGAAACGATGCCTTATGAGGAACGGCTTAGGGAGCTGGGTATGTTTAGCCTGCAGAAGAGAAGGTTAAGGGGTGATATGATAGCCATGTTCAAATATATAAAAGGATATCATATAGAGGAGGGAGAAAGGTTGTTTTCTGCTGCTCCAGAGAAGCGGACACGGAGCAATGGATTCAAACTACAAGAAAGAAGATTCCACCTAAACATTAGGAAGAACTTCCTGACAGTAAGAGCTGTTCGACAGTGGGATTTGCTGCCAAGGAGGGTGGTGGAGTCTCCTTCTTTGGAGGTCTTTAAGCAGAGGCTTGACAGCCACCTGTCAGGAATGCTTGGATGGTGTTTCCTGCTTGGCAGGGGGTTGGACTGGATGGCCTTTGGGGTATCTTCCAACTCTATGATTCTATGATTCTAGGGGTCAGCAACCTTTTTCAGGGTCCACCATCCCTCAGACCATGTGGTGGGCCGGACTATATTTTGAAAAAAAAATATGAACGAATTCCTATGCCCCACAAATAGCCCAGAGATGCATTTTAAATAAAAGCACACATTCTACTCGTGTAAAAACACACTGATTCCCGGACCGTCCGCGGGCTGGATTGAGAAGGCAATTGGGCCGCATCCAGCCCATAGGCCTTAGGTTGCCTACCCCTGGTTTAGACAGTTGGGGAAAAGCAGTTGGAAAAGCAGTTGGAAGACAGTTGGAAATAGAGAGACAGTTGGTTCGGTTGGTTTCTTGTGGGTGGGAGGCATAGGAGTCAGAGTGAGATAGAGAGAGAGGGGAGACAGAGAGAGTGAATCGGATTACAGTGTTTCAAAGTATTTAAAACTTGTTTGCGTTCACAATAAGCTGAAATCTTTGCTAATACGTTACAACCTGACTGAGTACGAACGCCACAATTGTGCCTTACATGCTCTAAATGTGGGAACCCCTGGTGTCCTGTCTTTGTGTGGCAGTGGCCCAAAGGGCCATAATAAATGTGACAATGTGAACCCCTATAAATCATTGAAAGGGACCCAGGTGGCGCTGTGGGTTAAACCACAGAGCCTAGGACTTGCCAATCAGAAGGTCGGCGGTTCGAATCCCTGCAACGGGGTGAGCTCCCGTTGCTCAGTCCCAGCTCCTGCCAACCTAGCAGTTCGAAAGCACGTCAAAGTGCAAGTAGATAAATAGGTACCGCTCCGGCGGGAAGGTAAACGGCGTTTCCGTGCGCTGCTCTGGTTCACCAGAAGCGGCTTAGTCATGCTGGCCACAGGACCTGGAATCTGTATGCCGGCTCCCTTGGCCAATAACACAAGATGAGCGCCGCAACCCCAGAGTCATCCGTGACTGGACCTAATGGTCAGGGGTCCCTTTACCTTTTATAAATCATTGAATATGCCTCTAATATGTCTCCTTCTTCGTTTAAGAGTCACACGCATTCACGAACTTTTTTTCTTCTTTTCTCAGATAAGAGAGCGATCACAGCGAGGTGAGTGAGTACGAAAACTTGGGGGCCGGCAGTCGCCGGCAGCTGTCAGAAGCAGCTTCCTCCAAGCTGTTGGACATGACGCTGCGGTTTGTGTGGCCCGTCACCGGAGCAGCCAGGGGTGCTGTGCGCTTAAAAACAGAAGCGGGGACAGTCAGGAGCGGCAGGAGGCTGCAAGGGTGTGGCTGCCAAAAAAAGCCACCTCTTTGCAAGAAGATAAAAAGAGTTTTTCGCTGTGGGTTAAACCACAGAGCCTAGGGCTTGCCGATCAGAAGGTCGGCGGTTCAAATCCCCGCGACGGGGTGAGCTCCCGTTCCTCGGTCCCTGCTCCTACCCACCTAGCAGTTCGAAAACACGTCAAAGTGCAAGTAGATAAATAGGTACCACTCTGGCGGGAAGGTAAACGGTGTTTCCGTGTGCTGCTCTGGTTTGCCAGAAGCGGCTTAGTCATGCTGGCCACATGATCCTTCGGCCAATAAAGCGAGATGAGTGCCGCAACCCCAGAGTCAGTCACGACTGGACCTAATGGTCAGGGGTCCCTTTACCTTTAGCACAAGGCAAAGGGGATCCATTTGGCCCAGCCTCCATTTTCCAACTGTAGCCAGCCAGATGCCTCTGGGAAGCCCACCAGAAGGCCATTCCTAATTCCTGCTCCCCTGGTTTTCAGAGATAGAATCATAGATAGAGTTGGAAGTGATCCTGAGGATCATCTAGTTCAGGCACCCCCAAACTCGGCTCTCCAGATGTTTTTGATACTACAACTCCCATCATCCCTAGCTAACAGGACCAGTGGTCAGGGATGATGGGAATTGTAGTCCCAAAACATCCGGAGGGCCGAGTTTGGGGGTGCCTGATCTAGTCCAACCCCTTGCAATGCAGGAATATGCAGTTGCCCCATATGGGGATCGAACCTGCAACCTTGGCATCGCCGGCACCACGCTCTAACCAACTGAGCTATCCATACTGCCTCTGACCTTGGAGGTTACCATTTTGCTGCCATGATCCTTAACAGCCGCTGATAAACCTCTCCTGTGACTTTCTATAAGCGGCAGCCCCACATCCTGCGACAGCGAGACCCGCAAGTCAGGCGATGTGCTAGGTGGAGAAGCCGTTCCTTTAGTCTGCCCTCTTCTCCACAACTATGAAAGCCTTGTCCAGTGTCTCACCTGCCCATCCCAGGAGAGCTGACGCTTTTCTTTCCTGGTGGGCTTTTAGCAGGGCAGAAATTCTTATTGCTTATCAAACTTCACATGTTCAAATTCCAAGCAAATTCCCAGTAAAGATAAAGAAAGCCACCTGTTCTGTTACCTGTTTTGACTGACAGCAGGCTCTCAGGGGGCCTTTCTCTCTTCTCCAGTCCTGTGTCCTAGATCTTTTTACCTGGAGATGACGGGGCTAGAACCTGGGGCCTTTGGTGTGCAAGGCACGTGCTCTGTCACTAAGCCATGGTCTGTCCCCAAATGGATTTGCTTTGAGAAAAGACAGTATATTACCATATTAGTCCTCCCCGCCCCCAACATCCTCTTCATTTTTAGCTGCTTTTTGTGTGTTTAGTTGCTTCCTCTCCCCATTCCTTTCCAGCAGCTACTGGAAAACACTGGACATTCGGCAGTCCCTGCACAGACGGTAGGAAGGAGCCGAGCGTTCCCCTCTAGCGTGCCTCTCTTGTCTTCCATCATCTTGCAGGGGGGAGGACAGAGAGGGTAGGCGCAGCTAAGCTGGACTGCAGACCGAAATCTCAACTAGATTTGGGTAGACCTGGTGGGGGGACTTTCTCATAAGTAATGAAAAGTTGACTCACATTCAGTTCACAGTATGATCCCTGAAGGCAGGCTTTAGCTTGTAGTTACATATAACAGGTGTGTTATATGTTAACACACATATAACAGCGGGTGGCACTGTGGGTTAAACCACAGAGCCTGGGGCTTGCCGATCAGAAGGTCGGCGGTTCGAATCCCCGTCATGGGGTGAGCTCCTGTTGCTCGGTCCCTGCTCCTGCCAACCTAGCAGTTCAAAAGCACGTCCAAGTGCAAGTAGATAAATAAGTACCACTCCAGCGGGAAGGTAAAACGGCGTTTCCGTGCGCTGCTCTGCTTCGCCAGAAGCGGCTTAGTCATGCTGGCCACATGACCCAGAAGCTGTACGCCGGCTCCCTCGGCCAATAAAGCGAGATGAGCGCCGCAACCCCAGAGTCGGTCACGACTGGGCCTAGTGGTCAGGGGTCCCTTTACCTTTACCTTTACATATAACAGTGTGGCAGAGAGCCAGCAGAGCAGTCCAAGAGAAGAAATGGCATCAAAAGAGGAGGGTGGCTGCGTGTCTGGCCCTTTTACGGGGTCTCCCAGGGCCACGCCAATCTACCTGGTCACATGCAAAGGAAGGATGCTCCAGATCAGGTGTGACAGGTGTGACATTCCCCCTGTCTGTGTCCACTCTAGGGAAACAAAGAATGTTGGACTTGACTGCTCCAATGGATTACATCCCACAACAAATAGGTTGCCACGTTTGCACTAGCTCTGCTCCCGTGTTTTGAGCAGCAGTGCAATGCAGAGAAATTAAGCAGGTTTCCCCATAACATACCTCCACAGTAGGGTAATCCACGGCAAAGTTTCCCCTGCTAAACTTTGCATGCCAGGCCACTCCTGAAACTGAAAAGGCAACTGTCTATAAACGAACAATAAACATCCGTAAAAATGGCAAAAAGTAGTTCCTTTCCCAAATAGGTGTTATCTTAATCAACAGCAAACATAGTAAATAAGGAGTTCACTTGTAATATATCAGTGGTTCAGTGCTTATTTCTTCTCTTCCCAAAGTAGATTTTATCTTGAACTATTGCAAATGCAGTAATAGAGAGTCCACTTGTGTTATACCAGTGGTTCAGTGCTCAGACGTCATTCCGGTAATCTGATGTTTCGTCGCTAAAGTGTTTAGTCATCGAGCTTTGTAGTAAATAATATACAAGAGAAGACAGTATGTAAATGACTTAAATCAGGGGTATAATCTGTCCCCACCTGCATGTTTCCATCAGGAAAAGCATAGAAAGAAGACAACGTCCTTCAGTTTGTTTAACCTCCTCCTGCTCCTGAAGGCAGAGGAGCAGGGCCAGTTTTTAAAGTTGGCGGTCCCTGTAGCTCCCACCTGTTTTGGATTTCCTGCAGCTTCTACCCCCTGCTAAAACCTCTGTTCTGTCTTGCAGATGCAAAGACCCCGTTGGAGTCTCTATAAGTAAGTAAGACATTAAACTTTTCATCCTTATTAGGGCTCCAGAGAAGACCCAATGCTTTTTTTCTGGCAGGTCCCCTGTGTCTATAAGAGCCATGTGGCAGGCAGACATTAAAGCGGTGAAGCATTTCCCGCAACCCCTTTATGTTGGGAGGAAATGCACCTGTTGAATTTCTGCCTGTCATGCAGCTGTTGAAGGTGGCAGCCCTGCCACTATACCTGTGCCTCAGGATGCACCAGGTGTATTGCAACTCCCCGATGAGGAACAGTTGCAGCATCTGGGACTTCTTAAGATTCTTTTTGTTATTTCTTTCTTTTTCTTTCTCTATTTTTTTCTCCCCCCCCCCCCCCGCTTTTCTGTGTTTTCATTGTATCTAGATAAAAGTTTTGGTTTGGTTTTAAAAGGGGGAAATATATTAAGTTTTTTATTTTCCCCTATAAACCTTAATAACATTTATTTTTTAAAAAGAGGAAAACCCGTTATTTACTGCTGAGGAGGGCTTATCCACACCTTCTATTGTCCTGCTGCTCCCCCCACCCCCAGGGAAAACTGCTCTTTAGTGCTTAATCGGAGCAAACAGCAATTCAGGTTTTCTCTGGAGTGATGTTTGCTCCTCTCTTTAGAGTAAAAGAGAGGGATTTCCCTGGGAAAGAAAGGGAAAAAGCACTTGGACACATGCCTGGAAAGTGTGGGTCAAGCAGAAAACTGCTCAAAAAATCACCTTCACTTGGCGAAAAGGAGCTCTGCCTACAGGCCAACCAAAGACTTTCAGGTAAAAGGGTTGGGTTAAAGATGGGAGGAAGTAGATGTTAACCATGCTGGTTTTCATGCTTAGATCTCGAAGAAGGGAACGTGCCTGGTTGGATGCAGCCAGCAAGCGAAGACTGGGGGATCCTGCCAAAAGGCAAAAGCCCCATGTCAAAAGCCAGGCATCCATTAGAAAAGAAGAAGGCAGATGAAGACACCGACTCTGGAGCCGAATTCGAATTCCCCGTAAGTTTCAAATCCACTACTTCTTTGGCGATCACTTGTAGCCGAGTAAGATTGTCTTCCATAAACACGGTTTTAACAATGAGTCTGTAAGTGACTGTGGAGGCCAATTCTGGATCCACACGTCCTTCCACAGTGGGGACATTGGTTTCCGGGCAGGAGTTGATCACAGTGTGGATTTGCCAAGCATGCCTTCCTCTTAGTATGTTTCTCCCTTGCGTCCTGAGTTCGAGTGTCTTCAAAGCCCATGACACCTTTGGTAAAGGCTGTTCTCCAACTGGAGCGCTCGCAGGCCAGTGTTTCCCAGTTGACAGTGTTTATACTACATTTTTAAAGATTTGCCTTGAAAGTCTTTAAACCTCTTTTGTTGACCGCCAGCATTACACTTTCCATTTTTAAGTTCGGAATAGAGTAGCTGCTTTGGAAGATGATAATCAGGCATGACCAGTCCAATGAAGTTGATGCTGAGGAATCATTGCTTCAACACTCACTCGCTGGTTCATCACCTTGTTGTGGTGAGTGGGCTTGCACGTTCCTATGAACCTTGTGAGCGAAGCCGTTGGGAATCTCATACTCCCAGCAGGGTCACCCAAGGCTGTAAGGTCAAAGGGAAGGAGCTAGACAAAGAATGATCCAAGAAGTTCAAATTCACTATGCACACTCTGTCTCCATGGTCTTTTCATCCTTCTCCCTTATAACTCTTTCCTTGCATTTCCAGAGTGGCTGGCGCAACCTGGTCGGATGGGCGGTTTATTATTATTATTATTATTATTACTACTACTAGCTGACCCGGCCACACCTTGCTGTGGCTATGTGTGTGAATGCTGTGGTGTTGATGGCTGCGTCTGTGGGTGGTGGTAGGAGAGGAGAGGGCCGGCAGCGGCTGTGGGGATGGTGTCCAGCCTGCCTTTCATGGCAGCTGCGGTGGGGAAGTGGGCAGTGGCCGGCTCAGGCTGGCTCTGAAGGCGTCATCGTGAGCGGCTGTGGAGAAGGGCCGGGGCCTGCCTTTCACGGTGGCGGGGTGGCTAAGGGGCCTGGGCAGCGGTTGGGCTGGGCCTGCATTTGATGGCATTAACGGTGGCGACCCGGGCTGTGGTGACAGTGCCGGCCTAACTTTCACGGCTTTGTGAAACTGAAGAAGTTCCCCTGTTCAACTTCCGTCTGCCCCTTCTATGTCCCCACCCCTGTTTTCAATTACCTGTTTGCGAGCTTGCAAATGGCCGACGGAGCTCTGGGGTTTTGCTGTGATGTATAAAAGCTGCGCCATTGTTTTGCTTTTGTAGCTGTAGTACCAGTATAGCCGTCGCTAGAGGGCGCTGTTTTGTTGATGACATCTAATTGCTGTGACGGGTTTTTTTGCGTTTAAACTTTATTTTAGGTATGACAGGTGTGGTTTTTCTGAATTTTTATTATGCCAGATTAGTATGCCATGGTAATGGAACGCTGTGTCCTAATTTGATGCGATTTGGTCCAGCGGTTACGCAGCAAGGGTGTTTCGGACAAACGTGCAATGGGAACATTTATATATATATATAGAATATGATTATTATTGTTGTTTATTTCCAGGAAATTGATGCAACGTACTCACTTCTCGGCCCTCCCTGCTCCACATTCTTCCTGGAAGAAAACAACAGACCCTCGGAAGAGCCAGTCCCATCCCAGATTTTGAATACCCAAACCCTCACTGTGAAATGAAACAAGGCGGCCGTTTTTAGGAGCCCAAAAGGACAGGACAGTTCCCCAGTGGAGGTGTGAACCACGAAGGCCTGATCCACGAACGAAAAACCTCTTTCACAAGCTCCACTGAAATGAATGGGGAGCCTTGCAGCCCAGCCCACGAATGTTTATCTGCTCCATTGAAATGAGTGGGTGTGGTTACACACACAGTTCAACCAGGGTGAAGGAAATTCCACCTGGGTTGCTGTCTCAAGTTACTGGACCTCAGTGAGGAGAATCCCCGTCTTACAGACAAAGGACTCTGACTTTCCGTTCGTTTTTAAAAATATTTTTATAAGTTGTGTGTCCTGGTTGCTCAACTTGACCCTTTTACATGATTTTGTACGTTTTGTGGTATTTGTGCATTGTGATCTGCTGTTATTTTATTGATTATAGATTAGTAATTCTTTATTCTAATTGATAAGTGTGAATTGCTAGATTATTATTTGCTGATGTTTAATTTTACTGTTTAGTACTGGATCCTAATGGATTGTTGACTGTTGCTTTATTTGATATGTTGTTTATTTTAAAGCTATTGTGGCTTTTTATATAGGATCTGAAAGTTACTATTAATTTTTTGATGTTTTATTACTATTATTATTATGTGTGTCGGAAGCCGCCCGGAGTGGCTGTGGCACCCCAGCCAGATGGGTGGGGTATAAATAATAAATTTATTATTATTATATTATTACCAGCACCTGTTCATGTCTATGGGGCTTGCATGGTGGACTGTGCCCCCCTTTTAATTATTCTGCCTCAACACCAAAACGCCTTGGATTATCGGTCCAGATGCTGATCAGATTAGGGAACGAGGAACATTGTCAGGACTTGGTTATCCAATCCGAGAGTGTGTCGGAATTTGTACCTTCCATATGCTCCGTAGGTAGTATGACACATAAACCCATAAAACTAAAATAAGCGAACTGTTTTTCTGTCATGTCCGACTTTTGAAAGAATCTAGAAGTCCCACCCATTCCCCTATTGCAATTATTCAGTCAGCACATACGAAAGCAATGGGATGAATAAAAACTGGCCTTTCTCCTGTCATTTCTCATGTCAGTGTGGTGCTTAAAACAGACATCCCCAACCTTCGGTCCTCCAGATGTTTTGGACTACAATTCCCATCATCCCTGACCACTGGTTCTGTTAGCTAGGGATCATGGGAGTTGTAGGCCAATACACCTGGAAGGCCACAGGTTGGGGGTGCCTGGCTTAAAATGTGCTTCTTCCTGCCCCCCACCCCCACCCCTCCCAATACAGTCATACCTTGGAAGTGGAACAGAATCCATTCGGGAAGTCCATTTGACGTTCAGAACGTTCAGAAACCAAACGTTCAAAACGTTCAGAAACCAAAGCGCAGTTTCCAATTGGCCGCAGGAAGCTCCTGCGGCCAATCAGAAGCTGCGGAAGACCCGTCGGACGTTCGGCTTCCAAATATAGTTCGCAAAGCAGAACACTCACTTCCGGGTTTCAATCGTTCAGGAGCCAATTTCTTCGGGAGCCAAGGCGTTTGAGATCCAAGGTACAACTGTTTGGGCAACCTTTTTCCATAGAAAAGCCAGCTTGTGATTTAATGAACACCATTGTCAATTAAAAAAAGGGACGCGGGTGGCGCTGTGGGTTAAACCACAGGGCCTAGGGCTTGCCGATCAGAAGGTCGGCGGTTCGAATCCCTGCGACGGGGTGAGCTCCCGTTGCTCGGTCCCAGCTCCTGCCAACCTAGCAGTTTGAAAGCATGTCAAAGTGCAAGTAGATAAATAGGAACCGCTCCGGCGGGAAGGTAAACAGCATTTCCGTGCGCTGCTCTGGTTTGCCAGAAGCGGCTTAGTCATGCTGGCCACATGACCCGGAAGCTGTATGCCGGCTCCCTCAGCCAATAAAGCGAGATGAGCGCCGCAACCCCAGAGTCGGACACGACTGGACCTAATGGTCAGGGGTCCCTTTACCTTTATTGTCAATAAAACAAAAGGCGTTGTGTGCGCTTCTTCAGCCCTCCGGATACGTGAGCAAGAGTGCTGCCCCTTCGCAAAATCAAATCAGCTACAGTTCACCTGCAACAACCCTTGAAGTTATTCACTGGCGCTCCCTGGCCGTGCCTCCAATCACTCACTTTGGAGTTTGCTCCCGCCGGCCGACAACTCACAGCGCATGAGCCACATGGTCCAGAGTCCAGGCAGACAAAAACAACCCAGATTCCCCCTTCGCAGCTGAGCTACTGGCAAGAAGGCCTCTGTTACCTACAGATCCACACAACGCCCTCCTTGGACAAAATGGAGTACATAAACGCCCTCGTGCCATCGACATTGTTAAAGTGAGTACAGATTTATTTCTCTCTCCTACCTTCCTTTTCCAAGGAGCTCTAGGGTGGGGGGTGTACATGGTTCCCTCCCTCCTCATTTAATCCCCGCGAAAATGACCCTGCGGGGTAGGCTAGTCTGAGAGTCCATCCAACACTCTTAACCGCTACATGCTATTGGCATACCCTCCAACATTCTCTGATGAAAATATGGTTGTCCAATTCAATAATAATAATAATAATAATAATAATAATAATAATTGTATTATTTATACCCTACCCATCTGGCTGGGTTGCCCCAGCCACTCTGGGCAGTTTCCAACATACTAAAAACATAATAAACCATTAAACTTTTTTTTTTTTTAAACTTCCCTATACAGTGGTACCTCCGGTTACGTACTTAATTCGTTCCAGAGGTCCGTTCTTAACCTGAAAACGTTCTTAACCTGAAGCACCACTTTAGCTAATGGGGCCTCCCCCTGCCGCTGCCCAATTTCTGTTCTCATCCTGAAGCAAAGTTCTTAACCCGAGGTAATATTTCTGGGTTAGCATAGTCTGTAACCTGAAGCATATGTAACCCGAGGTACCACTGTACGGGGCTGCCTTCAGATGTCTTCTAAAGGTTGTACAGTGGTACCTCAGGTTACAGATGCTTCAGGTTACAGACGCTTCAGGTTACAGACTCCACTAACCCAGAAATAGTACCTCGGGTTAAGAACTTTGCTTCAGGATGAGAACAGAAATCGGGCAACAGCGGCAGGGGGAGGCCCCATTAGCTAAAGTGGTACATCAGGTTAAGAACAGTTTCAGGTTAAGAACAGACCTCCAGAACGAATTAAGTTCTTAACCCGAGGTACCACTGTATAAGTTACTTATCTCCTTGGCAATGTGGTCGCATAACTCCAGACCCTCCTGCATTTCTCCCATGAAAATAGGGATGTCCTAAGGAAAAGCGGGGCATTCCGGGATCAAATCAAAAACCGGGACGGCTTCTGTAAATCCGAGATTGTCCCTAGAAAATAGGGACACTTGGAAAGGATGCATGGGGGGGGGGCTGGATGGAGGCTTCTGGGTTTATACCATGGGCATGCAGTACCGGTACTTCCTACTATCCTTTCCCCCTTTCCTTACAATCCTTTTGCCAAACCCTTCTGCTAAGGTCTGCAGGATCTTTCGCCTTCTAACAGTAAACTCAGCTGGTGAGAGCAGATATAGCCAATATGCGGCCAATGGGAAACATGGGGGGGGGGAGAGATTGGAATGCTTGGGGGAACCCCAAGCTTTGTAGGAGTACAAAACATCTTAGGAGGGGCCTAAGGTAAAGGTAAAGGACCCCTGGATGGTTAAGTCCAGTCAAATTTGACTATGGGGTTGCGGAGCTCATCTCGCTTTCAGGCCGAGGGAGCCAGCGTTTGTTCACAGACAGCTTTCCGGGTTATGTGGCCAGCATGACTAAACTGCTTCTGGCGCAACGGGACACCGTGACGAGTGCCAGAGAGCATGGAAACGCCATTTACCTTTCCGCCACAGCGGTACCTATTTATCTACTTGCACCGGTGTGCTTTCGAACTGCTAGGGTGGCAGGAGCGGGACAGAGCAACGGGAGCTCACCCCGTCGCGGGGATTCGAACTGCCAGCCTTACGATCAGCAAGCCCAAGAGGCTCAGTGGCTTAGCAGCGACCTAAGATGACGACATCAGACCACAGAGCCTAGGGCTTGCTGATCAGGAGGTCGGCGGTTCGAATCCCTGCGACGGGGTGAGCTACCATTGCTCGGTCCCAGCTCCTGCCCACCTAGTAGTTTGAAAGCACGTCAAAGTGCAAGTAGATAAATAGGTACCGCTCCGGTGGGAAGGTAACCGGTGTTTCTGTGCGCTGCTCTGGTTCGCCAGAAGCGGCTTAGTCATGCTGGCCATATGACCCGGAAGCTGTACGCCAGCTCTCGGCCAATAAAGCGAGATGAGCGCCGGAACCCCAGAGTCGGACACGACTGGACCTAATGGTCAGGGGTCCCTTTACCTTTACCTTTTAAGATGACAACAGTCTGTTGCAGGGGGTTGGACTAGATGACTCTTGGACTCCCTTTCAACTCTACAATTTTATGAAAAATACAGGTCACTGAGGACTAAGCAGTGGCCCCAGAACCCCGACTGGGAGGGGCACAAAATTAGAGGTGAGGGAGGAAATGTAGTATCCAAGAAAGGGGCGCAGCTAGATGGCGCCCTGAACAAGACCACTCCACACTGCAACATTTTGCTGCAGGTCTCCCATTAAACACAAGCAACGGCGTTGTCCACAGAACAAAAACCCCTGTTTGAATTCGGCACCCTTTTATCTGACGTTCTGCCCAATGAATAAGGGGTTTTGCTTTATTTAAAGAGCTAGCTGTCCTGTGGGCTAGCATCAGAGCCCAAATCTGTTAGCACCTCCTTCACCACTTCCTCCTCCTGGAATTTGGACTTTGGCATCAACTCCCAGGGACCAGAAGAGACCGTGATAAGCATTTCCACATAGACCTAATAAATTGCATCTTCGTGTACTCTGGTTGCAAGCTGCATAAGGGGCCAATAACAGCTGGATAGCTCAGTTGATTAGAGCGTGGCACTGATAATGCCAAGGTTGTAGGTTTGATCCCTTTGTATGGGGCAGCTGCATATTCCTGCAAGATGATTCTCAGGGTCCCTTCCAAATTTGCAAGTCTACAGTTCTGTAACCCTATGGACTAAAGCAGGGGTAGGCAACCTAAGGCCCGTGGGCCGGATGCCGCCCAATCGCCTTCTCAATCCAGCCCGTGGACGGTCTGGGAATCAGTGTGTTTTTACATGAGTAGAATGTGTCCTTTTATTTAAAATGCATCTCTGGGTTATTTGTGGGGCCTGCCTGGTGTTTTTACATGAGTAGAATATGTACGCTTTTATTTAAAATGCTTCTCTGGGTTATTTGTGGGGCATAGGAATTCGTTCATTCCCCCCCCCAAAAAAAAATATAGTCCGGCCCCCCACATGGTCTGAGGGATGGTGGACCGGCCCACGGCTGAAAAAGGTTGCTGACCCCTGGACTCACCCTGTAGAATAAGAGAACAAGAAGAACATACGTTTAAAGAGGATTGGAAAATGCTTATTGAATATATGGGGTAAACTTGAAAAAGTTGGCAGCATTAAGATAAATTCAACAGTGTAAACAAGTTTTGACGGATGTAATAATGGATTACTAAATGGTTTATGTAAAATATGCAGGGATGTATGATATGTAAAATGAACCATGGAAAGAGAAGAAGGGAGGTCATTGACATTTTAAGGTTGTTTAAGTGAATATTCTAAATTGTAGAATAGAAAATTTATTGAAAATTATACAGTGGTACCTCTGGTTAAGAACTTAATTCGTTCTGGAGGTCCGTTCTTAACCTGAAACCGTTCTTAACCTGAGGTACCACTTTAGCTAATGGGGCCTCCCGCCGCCGCCGCGCAATTTCTGTTCTCATCCTGAGGTAAAGTTCTTAACCTGAGGTACTACGTCCAGGTTAGCGGAGTCTGTAACCCGAAGTCTTTGTAACCCGAGGTGTTTGTAACCCGAGGTACCACTGTACACACATTTAAAAAAGGGAAAGAAAGCAGGCAGAAACAGCATTTGCAGGCAGAAACAGCACAAGGTCGTGTATAACTGTCCTGATAACATCACAAGTGCAAATCGTCACAATCGAAAAGGCACCTGGGGGAACCCAGGTCATTACCAGAAGTTCAGTTTCTCTCTTTTTTTATATATATAATCTATTTATTGAATTTTCCAATACAAATCACAGCAAATCACATTGAAATTATTCCCAATTAATTTCAAATTACAATCCAAATTAATTATGCAAATCCCAATTAAAAGAAAATTTCCAATTATGCCTAATTATTATAATTTTTTTATATATGGACTTCCCATGCCTCGGACGCTGGAGCTTCCCTGATCACCTCCATCAATTGCTTTTCAAAATTCTTTCCAATATTTCCACAGCCGCTGATATATGCCAGCAAGCAGGCTAAATTATAATAAACAATGTCTCTGTGTGGATGAGGTCGATCTTCTTAATTCCAAATGCCACGTTCCAACCATCGCCATCTTCTCGTCCTGTTGTTCACTGAAGTTCAGTTTCTCTGTTAGGGTGTTGACTTTCTCCCAGGACACTTTGCACATGCTCAGAGGCATGCCATGGCAGCCAGGTCGGGACCTTCTGAGCAACCTCTCTGTCTGTCTCTTTCTCACAGGTCCGTGTCGAGTGCGAGCTCAGAACTCACCCGGCGTGTCTGGGCTCCGAGCCCCCCAACCCAGAGGCCATTCCGGGTCTGTGACCACAAGCGCAACGTCCGCAAAGGTCTGACTGCGGGGACCTTGCAGGAGCTGTTGGTCAAGGTGAACACCCCTTCCCTCCCGCCAATCTTCCAGCCTCCACTTCTGACGCCAAGTTTTAAGTTTTACTGCTTCTAATTTTTAAAATCAAATTGTACTGTGTATTTGTCCCAGTTCCGTTGTTCTTATGAGCTTAAAGCTGAAATAAAGTGATTGATTGACCCCTGCCCTCCCGCCAATCTTCCAGCCTCCACTTCTGACGCCAAGGCGCTGCCAGCCCACACTTGGCCGGCCTTGGTAAAGCTGCTCTGCTTCGGCCTCCCTTTTCTCATCTGCGAAATGGAAGCAGTGGCCCACATCACAGTGCTTTGCTTGACTTTAAGGTCTCTGCTTGTTTTGTTTTCTTGCTTCCCCAGGCAAGGGAGACCCTGCTGATCTCGAGCATCATTTCCTTGGTGCTGGAAGAAGATGGCACCGTTGTGGACACAGAGGAATTCTTTGACGTCCTAGATGATAACACGGCCTTGATGGTGCTGGAGAAAGGGCAGAAATGGAGCCACGCCAGGGTAAGCGGAAAGGGTGTTGAATGGAAGGCCAGTGGAAAATTACAGGCTAGGCTTCCTTTCCATAAGAATTCTAAGGCGTCATAAATGAAATGAATGTTCCTAAGTCACAAGATAAATACACATACGTGAGTACTGCATGTCTGAAAGAGTACAGGAGAGCGATCCTGAAGCCACTTTGACTCCTAATAATAATAATAATAATAATAATAATAATAATAATAATTTGTTTATACCCCACCCATCTGGGCGGCTCCCAACAGAAGATTAAAAGCACGATAAAATATCAAACATTAAAAGCTTCCCTAAACAGGACTGCTTTCGAAAAGTCAAATAGTTGTTCATTTCCTTGATGGGTGGGCGTTCCACAGGGCGGGCACCACCACCAAGAAGGCCCTCTGCCTGGTTCCCTGGAATCCCGCTCCTCGCAGGGAGGGAACCGCCAGAAGGTCCTCGGAGCTGGACCTCAGTGTCTGGGCTGAACAATGGGGGTGGAGACGCTCCTTCAGGGATACTGGGCCTTTGAGGCTGTTTAGGGCTTTCAAGGTCAGCACCAACACTTAGAAGTGTGCTCGGAAACATACTGGGAGCCAATGTAGGTTTTTCAAGACCGGTGTTATGTGGTCTCGGCGGCCGCTCCCAGTCACCAGTCTAGCTGCCGCATTCGGGATTAGTTGTAGTTTCCAGGTCACCTTCAAAGGTAGCCCCACGTAGAGCGCATGGCAGTAATTCAAGTGGGAGATAACCAGAGCATGCACCACTCTGGCAAGACAGTCTGCAGGCAGGGAGGGTCTCATCCTGCGTACCAGATGGAGCTGGCAGACAGCTGCCCTGGGCACAGAATTGACCTGCTCCTCCATGGACAGCTGTGAGTCCAAAATGACTCCCAGGCTGCGCACCTGGTCCTTCAGGGGCACAGTTACCCCATTCAGGACCCCAAGGGTCATTTAGTCAGTTTCACACAACGCAGGAATCAGGCCTTTAGTGTGGTGGCCCCAGCCTTTGGAATGCCCTCTCGTCGAAAATTAGACAGGCACCGCTTGGAAGAGAAACCCGGGCTGTGTAATCTGATACCATAGGGAGTGGCAAGCCTCAAGGAAATTCACAATATACGAACTTTTAATATAATCGGCAAACCCTCCTGGAAAGGTATAAGTGAAAAGCAGACGGGTGAATAATGGCTGTGGAAAAAGAGGTTTGGATGTTATCAGGACTGAATGAAGATGGTGACTGTCCGTGATTAGGCTTTTGGAATCAGAGTGTCAAGGGGCAAGGCGATTGTATGGTGGTGAAAAATGGACTTAAATCCACACAGGGACATTGTTTGTTTTGATTTATCTTGCTTGCTGGAATACATCAGAGGCTGTGACAATATAGGAAGGGTAAAAAGCAAGGGCAAATAGGTGATTAGATACCCTCCGGAGTTTGAAGCGTGGGAAACCTCCAAATAAATTTAAAAAATAATTTGGCAGAATTGGAACTTTTCTTTTTATTATTATTATTATTGGATTAATAATTTGGAATGTAATTTGGAATGTTTCAATTTGATTTTGTTGTATTGAAAATCTTAATAAAAATGATTTGACAAAAAAGAAAAAGGAAATTAGACAGGCACCGACTTCTGTTGCCTTTATGGCGGCACCTTCCTCTTTCAGGTTGCCTTGTAAATTTAGATCTTTCCCCATCTGTATGGAACTGTTTTTAAGATGCATTGACTGTTTGATCATTTGCTAGCCGCCCTGGGCAACTTTAGGAGGAAAGGTGGGGTATAAATTAAATTTAATAAACCTCTCTCTCTCTCTCTCTCTCTCTCTCTCTCTCTCTCTTGGGAGGTGATGGAGGTTTTTAAGCAGAGGCCAAATGGCCATCCATCAATTAGTTGAGATTCCTGCAATGTTGAGGGTTGGACTGGATGACCCTCGGGGTCCCTTCCGGCTCTGATTCTGTCTGTGTCGTACAGGGCAGCAGCCGGTCGTATGCGCTCAGCGGGGAGAAACCGAGGAACAGCCGTGACATTGCCCGCATCACCTTTGACGTCTACAAGCTCAACCCCCGCGACCTCTTTGGCAGCCTGAACATCTCGGCCACTTTCTACGGACTCTACTCCATGAGCTGCGACTTCAAGTGTCTGGGGCCCAAGAAGGTGCTCAGGTGGGTCTGGAAACCAGCTTCTCCCACATCTCCCCTGACAGATCGCCACCCAATCTCTGCTTAAAACCCTCCAAGGAAGGAGAGTCCACCACCTCCCAAGGGGGACACTCACTTCCACTGTCAGAAAGTTCTTCCTGATGTTGAGTCAGAAACTCCTTCCTTGTAACTTGAAGCCATGGGTTCAGGTCCTACCCTCCAGAGTAGGAGGAAACAAGCTTGTTCCATCTTCCACGCAACAGCTCTTCAGATATTTGAAGATGGCTATCGTATCTCCTTTCTCCAGTCCTTCGATGAGCTGGGAAACCTCTGAACCCTCCAGATCAGGCATCCCCAAACTCTGCCCTCCAGATGTTTTGGGACTACAACTCCCATCATCCCTAGCTAACAGGACCAGTGGTCAAGGATGATGGGAATTGTAGTCCCAAAACATCTGGGGGTGCCTGCTCCAGATTATGGGTGGACTTCAGCTCCCATCCCCAACACCAGCCAAACACCCTGTGGAGAGCCGCAAGTTCCCCACCCGTAGATTATAGAATCGCAGAGTTGTAGAGTTAGAAGGGACCCCAGCGGTCATCTAGTCCAACCCCATGAAATGCAGGAATTGCAGCTCAATCAGCACTTCCATCTTGCTGGGATAGACTTCGGTCCTTCGTAATTCTCCACTTCCTGTCCCAGCTGCTCCCAAGAAGTGTGGCTCCTGAGATGAAGTCAAGGCAGGGCCTCTTTGGTAGCAGCCCCCGGAATGAAACACTGCTTCATTCATAGGCGGCTAATCTGACCCATCCTTAATTGTCAACATTTGGTGGAGATCATCCTCTTCTGATCAGTATTAGTCAGCAGCTGTCCTACCAAATCACCTTGGCTGCATGGCTCATGGGGGGACGGGATCCTCCTGGGCATTCCTGCCCATTTTTGTTCTGATTGTCTATGCCCAGGTGGACTGCTAAAACGTTTTATTTGGTTTAATCTTTTGTTTGTTTGTTTAGATCGCCATACTGTTCTGCAAGTTTTCCCCATGTTTCTCCTAAAATAAGACACCGTCTTATATTTTTTCCCCTAAAAAACACACAGTATGGCTTATTTTCGGGGGATGTCTTATTTTAACTGCTCCGCGTCAGTACGCTGCATAGCCACGCCTATCCAGGCCGTCTTAAGGGAGAGGCGCCGCGTCACTGTGTCTTATTTTCGGGGTATGGCTTATATTTCACAAATGCGTAGAAATCCTGCTACGGCTTATTTTATGGCTACGTCTTATTTTAGGAGAAACATGGTATTTAGAAAACTTGCAGAACAGTATGGCGATCTAAAAAAACAAACAATAGATTAAACCAAATAAAACATTTTAGCAGTCCATCTAGCACACACACTGCGCCTCTCCCTTAAGACAGCCTAGATAGGCGTGGAGAGCGCAAAATATGGTCTGAAGCTCAACATCAAAAAAACTAAGATCATGGCCACTGGTCCCATCACCTCCTGGCAAATAGAAGGGGAAGAAATGGAGGCAGTGAGAGATTTCACTTTCTTGGGTTCCATGATCACTGCAGATGGTGACAGCAGTCACGAAATTAAAAGACGCCTGCTTCTTGGGAGAAAAGCAATGACAAACCTAGACAGCATCTTAAAAAGCAAAGACATCACCTTGCCAACAAAGGTCCGTATAGTTAAAGCTATGGTTTTCCCAGTAGTAATGTACGGAAGTGAGAGCTGGACCATAAAGAAGGCTGATCGCCGAAGAATTTATGCTTTTGAATTATGGTGCTGGAGGAGACTCTTGAGAGTCCCATGGACTGCAAGAAGATCAAACCTATCCATTCTGAAGGAAATCAGCCCTGAGTGCTCACTAGAAGGACAGATCCTGAAGTTGAGGCTCCAAGACTTTGGCCACCTCATGAGAAAAGAAGACTCCCTAGAAAAGACCCTGATGTTGGGAAAGATTGAGGGCACAAGGAGAAGGGGACGGCAGAGGATGAGATGGTTGGACAGTGTTCTCGAAGCTACTAACATGAGTTTGGCCAAACTGCGAGAGGCAGTGAAGGATAGGCGTGCCTGGCGTGCTCTGGTCCATGGGGTCACGAAGAGTCGGACACGACTGAACGACTGAACAACAACAATGCATCGTACTGACGCGGAGCGGTTAAAATAAGACATCCCCTGAAAATAAGCCATACTGTGTTTTTTTGAGGGGGGGAATATAAGACGGTGTCTTATTTTAGGAGAAATACGGTAGTAAAAAAGAAAAAAGGCTCCCTAATATAATTCATTTCTCTTTCCTTTCCCCCCCCCAAGGGAGATGTTGCGTGTGGCATCCACCGTCATGCAAGGCATCGGTCACATTCTTCTTGGGGCATCCCACTACATCCGCCGGCTCTTGGATGGGGGCGAGAACTGGCACTCGCATGCCCGCGTGAGCTACGAACGCTGAAGGCTGCCACCCTCCTCATCCTCCCTCTCCTGAGATGAGATTCCTTCCTGGCACCCGCTCTTTCGGCTCCAAAGAAACCCCAGATCTGTTTTGGTTGGGGATGTTAATTAAAAAGGGTACAGTGGTACCTTGGTTCTCAAACTTAATCCGTTCCACAAGTCTGTTCCAAAACCAAAGCGTTCCAAAACCAAGGCGCACTTTCCCATAGAAAGCAATGCAAAACGCATTCATCCGTTCCAGACTTTTAAAAACCCCTAAAACAGCAATTTAACATGAATTTTATTATCTAACGAGACCACTGATCCATAAAACGAAAGCAAGAATCAATGTGCTGTACTATAATAATAATAATAATAATAATAATAATTTATTATTTGTACCCCGCCCATCTGGCCGGGTTCCCCCAGCCACTCTGGGCGGCTTCCAACAAACACTAAAATACATTAAAATATCACACATTAAAAACTTCCCTAAACAGGGCTGCCTTCAGGTGTTTTCTAAATGTCAGGTAGTTATTTATCTCTTTGACATGGGATGGGAGGGTGTTCCACAGGGCGGGCGCCACTACCGAGAAGGCCCTCTGTCTGGTTCCCTGTAGCTTTGCTTCTCGCAGTAAGGGAACCACCAGAAGACCCTCGGCGCTAGATCTCAGTGTCTGGGCTGAACGTTGGGGGTGGAGACGCTCCTTCAGGTATACATAACAGTATTGTGGATGACAAAAATTAAAATTATTTTCTTTTCTTACCTGCACTGATGATAGTCAGCTTTTATCCATTTCCGCAGTCACACAATCAATCCATCAATCCGTAGCTGAACTGGGTCCCACACAGTCACAAAAACAAATGAACCGAAAAAGCCTCAGGAACAAAAACGCAAAATAAATAGCAAAAGCAAAGGCGCCAAACTTAATCCGTTCCGGAAGTCTGTTTGGCTTCCAAAATGTTCGGAAACCAGGGTGCAACTTCTGATTGGTGCAGACGCCCCTGAAACAATAGCCGACAGCCACATCGGACTTCCGAAAACGTTCAAAAACCAGAACACTTACTTCCGGGTTTTCGACGTTTGGGAACCAAGGCGTTTGAGAACCAAGGTACCATTGTATTTAATAACCAAGCACACAGGAAACCTTGAACCAGACCTTCCTTTTGGCACAGAGATGGTTGGGGAGGCGGCGATTCTGCCAGCTTAACAGAGATGAAGCAGGGATGAGGACATCTGTTGCCTGCTAGATGTTGCTGGACTACAATTCCCATCATCCCTGAGCGCCGTCTGGAGCCGGTGGAGAATTCTTTGCAATAGCTTCATAACAATAAGATCGTGTGAGCTTCCATAGCCCTTCGTTGACGTGTTTTACAAGCCATGGCGCTTGTTTTTGAACTTGAGTTTAGGTTTTTAACCTTTTGGATGAAGCAAGATTAGAATTCCTAGTTTGGATAATTACCTCTTAATAATAATAATAATAATAATTTATTATTTTTACCCCGCCCATCTGGCCGGGTCTCCCCAGCCACTCTTACTGTTTGGGAGTCTTCTTCTTCTTCTCTGAAGTTTCTTTAATCCTCCCCCTAGATTTAATAGCAAACAAGCTACTTTGAGTTATAATAAACACATTAACTTTTTTCCTTCTGAGGAAACTGATAGATCATAACAGTGAAATGAGAATCTTAGCCGGCAACTCATTAAGGTTATTTGTTAGTTTATCTTGAGTTATTTTTTGTTATTTGGAAGGTTTTCTTGAGTCATTTATATTTTTTTGAATCAGTTTATAACGTTTTGAGGATTTTTGCTTTTGAGCAATTCTACTCTTGAATCATTAAACATATTGTTTGTTTGAGTATAATTATATAAATATACGTACATCTTGTTTCAGGGATCTTTCACAGTGTAGATTTCCTTTGTTGTAATTCAGTTATTCCCGTGATTGTCTTTTTTGCCTAGGTGGAGAGTTCAAAAGAAGTAGGAGTTCTTGTTGCAATTTACACTAGAATAAATGTTCCCAAGAACTCAGGCTGAATGTTTTAGCATAAGAGTAAGTTTACTCACAAGTAGAATCAAACAAAATTCACTATTTCCTATTGGAATACAGTCTTAAACAGTAGTAATAGTTTTGCAAAGAAAAGTCTTTTGAAGATGAAAGTTGGGGCTTCTGAGATACGAGAACTGGAGACGCACAGAAAAACATAGAAAAACCTGAGAATACACACTGATCTACTAACCAAGACGTTTCATTCACCAAAGACTCAAACAAAACAGAAAGCATACATTACTCACATTCTGTTTAAAAAGACGAGCTGAAGAAGGCATCGTCCGAAACAGGGCCCTGTCCTGGGTTCCAGTTCTCGTATCTCAGAAGCCCCAACTTTCATCTTCAAAAGACTTTTCTTTGTAAAACTATTACTACTGTTTAAGACTATATTCCAATAGGAAATAGTGAATTTTGTTTGATTCTACTTGTGAGTAAACTTACTCTTATGCTAAAACATTCAGCCTGAGTTCTAGGTGGAGAGTTCAGCAGCCGGAAGACTCCTGCTGGTTTGCCCATTGCTGGTTATTATTATTATTTCTCCAGTGCTTCCCTCGCAAAACTGACCCAAAGCAACTCACAACACGAGCGCTAGAACCGATTGCAGCCAACAAACGAATAAAAACCTTTTTTTAAAAAGCATTTACACAAACAAAAGGTCTTAGAGAGGCCGAAAAGAGACCTTAGAATCATAGAATTGTGGAGTCAGAAGGGAAAACGAGGGTCAGCTAGTCCAACCCCCTTTTGCCCAACATGGGGTTCGAACCCATGAACCTTAGATTGCTAATCTTGCATTGCAAGGCTAGCATTTCATTGACGCTTAAAAGGGAAGGGCAAGAAAGAAATGACTCTCTCAATATATCTATTAAGCAAGAAAATAGAGTAGACTTTATTGAATCATCCCCACAAATGATATATATATCTTAAAAAAAACAAGATACATAACAACAAAAGGTCCATTGGGAGCAGACAAGAGGAGGAAAGTGCAGAGTGGCGGCATTTCCTCTCCTCTGAACAATACTCCGGGTTCTCTGTGGTTTGGGAGGGGCTCACAGCGCCCCCTAGAGGGCACCAGCCCCGTTTTCATTCAGCCCCAACCACCCGCCAACGGCATCTTCCCGATTCAGTCCTCCAGGATCTCGGAGAACATTTCGCGACGTTTCTTCTCCGCCTTCTGGTGGCGCTCCCAGTCCCGGCGGCGCTTGAGGAAGTGGGTCAGGGCGAAGTTGCGAACCAGGTAGTGCCCGAAGGGGTCGTGACGCAGCCGTGGTTCTTGCTCCGCTGGAATTTGGGGATGGGGGGGGCGGAGAGAGAAGAAGAGAAGCAGTCTTTAAGACAGGCATCCCCAAACTCAGCCCTCCAGCTGTTTTGGGACTACAGTTCCCATCATCCCTGACCACTGTTAGCTAGGGATGATGGGAGTTGTAGTCGCAAAACAGCTGGAGGGCCAAGTTTCGGGGTGCCTGCTTTAAGACCTAAAGAGCACAATGGGGCGCATCTCCAGGGTTAGGGTTGCATGAAAGGCCTAAAACCCTGGAGAACATCTGCCTGGAAGTTAAGGGGGGGCAGGGGGTGCCACATGTATGGAATTCATGACATTTCGTTTATTAGGCTTGTTAATCGTTTGTCACCCGAGGGTATCTAACCGATTCATAGCAAAGAAAGAAAAATACACATTGGTACCTTGGTTGCCGAACGTAATCCGTTCCGGAAGACTGTTCGCCTTCCGAAACGTTCGACGACCGAGGCGCAAAGGGCTGTCTGCAATTTCAATGGAGAAAATTTGGCGGGGGGAGGAGGAACTCAGCGGAAGCCGTTCGCCTTCCGAAAAGCATTCGAAAATGGAAGCAAATGGCCATCCAAAGGTAAAGGTAAAGGGACCCCTGACTGTTAAGTCCAGTCGCGGACGACTCTGGGGTTGCGGCGCTCATCTCGCTTTATTGGACGACGGAGCCAGCGTACAGCTTCCGGGTCATGTGGCCAGCAGGACTAAAACACTTCTCAGTATCCTATGCTGTGGCCAAGTTTTGCACCTTAGCCATCAAAAACCGTAAATCGCTTCTACTGGAAAATATACTATAAATTTTTTTTGCGCCATTGGTTTTTTCCCCTAACCCTTAGGATTTTGATGCCTGGTAGCGATACAGTGATCCCTCGACGTACGAATGCCCCGACTTCTGTATTTTTCGACTTACGAGGGATCAAAGCGGCCGCCACTTTAGATAGGGTTTTTTCGACTTGCAAAGATTTTTTCGAGCTACGAATGCGTTCTCCAACGCATTCCTATGGGGACTCCACTTACAATTTTTTCGAGTTCCGACGCTCCCGTCGGAACGGATTACATTAATAAGTCGAGGGTCCACTGTATTCTGATCGCTGGTTTGGAATTATACTGTACTGGTTTTTGCTGTAATAAACTGAGCTGAGTTGAGACTAAGCCGCTTCTGGCGAACCAAAGCAGCGCACAGAAATGCCGTTTACCTTCCCGCCGGAGCGGTACCTATTTATCTTATTTGCACTTTGACGTTCTTTCGAACTGCTAGGTGGGCAGGAGCTGGGACCGAGCAACGGGAGCTCACCCCGTCGCAGGGATTCGAACTGCCGACCTTCTGATCGGCAAGCCCTAGGCTCTGGGTTTAACCCACAGCGCCACCCGAGTCCTTACATAATACCTTAGGGGGGAATATTTCATATAACAGAACATCAATTTTAAACGAGCATATTCAACTATTAAACAAAGCAATAATCAGACCCATTAATTATCAAATGAACAAAAATAAACAAAGCTTCAACTTCCCCCTAGTCCAAAATTCATTCACATCAAAGCAACAATTCCCCCCCCCCGGTTTTTCCCCCTCCCCAAGCTACCCAGAGGTCCGGTGTCAATGCAAATCAGTGGTGCCCATTTCACAGAAGAAAAACTGGCAACACTCAGGGCCCTTCCCCCAAAACAAAGATCAAATAAAAAACCAGGGCGGGTAGGAGACCTTGGTGGGTGCCCTGGTGGGTGTTGGAGGATTCTACGTTGCACAAGGATGCCACACTGGGGTCCCCAGGATAATACTGGCAGCGATCACAGATTCATAGTAATGTAGAGTTGGAAGGGACCCCCAGCGGTCATCTAGTCCAACCCCCTGCAATCACAGCTGATCACAGGTGGATCAACAGTCTGGGCAAGAAGGCAACTGGGGGAGGAACGCTGCCTATGGCCAGGGGTCACTTCAAATGTCCGAAAAACAGGCACCCAAGTACATCCTTGTTCCCTGCACTGTCCGAAAAAGGAATTCTGCCAGGATGGGTGGGTGTGAAGGCAAGGAGAGGCTGGCACCTCTTGTACCATGAGTCTCTGGGCCAGGATGCAGCCCTTTCAGGGGCGGGGCAGGCAGGGAACAGGGAAGAACGAGGGACATTTCCACCAGAGACAGCTTGGGGGGGGAGAGATTGCCCACAGGGCAAACTGCAAAATTCGCAGCTGCGCTGTTGAATTTCACATTTTCTTGCGGGAGAGGAAACAAGAGCCATACCCAGTTCCTGCGCCATCTCTCGCTTGGCTGGCAGGGTGGCCTTGCTCCAAATGGCATCGAGGACTCGGCTCCCGTGTTTGCTGCAAGCCAGAGACACGTAGCAGCCCTGGAGATATAAAGAGGAGAGAGAGATTTACAGATTCTGCCCAATTCCATCTGCCCTGGTTCGTCCCAGGTCACCGAGGCCCCACCCTTTTGTCTCTTGAGTAAAGGTAAAGGGACCCCTGACCGGTAGGTCCAGTCGCGGACGACTCTGAGGTTGCGGCGCTCATCTCGCTTTATTGGCCGAGGGAGCCGGCGTACAGCTTCCGGGTCATGTGACCAGCATGACTAAGCCGCTTCTGGCGAACCAGAGCAGCGCACGGAAACGCCGTTTACCTTCCCGCTACAGCGGTACCTATTTATCTACTTGCACTTTGATGTGCTTTCGAACTACTAGGTTGGCAGGAGCAGGACCGGTGCTGGCAATTTTGGCGCCCTAGGCGAGGGGGCGGGCCACGTGACATCATTGCGTATGACGCACGTTGTGGAGCGGTGCCCCGCCCCCTTCCCAGCCGGGCGCCCCCCGCCGCCGCGGCTTGCTTGCTCCGCAGCTGGTTGGGGCGGCGGCGGGGGGCAGGCTGGCCAGCGCCCCCTCCATTTTGGCGCCCTCACCGCCGCGGTTTTCGCCCCAACCTGCTTGCTCCGCCGCTGGTTGGGGCGGCACCAGGCAGCGGCGGGGGGGGGGCGGGGGGCAGGCTGGCCAGCGCCCCCTCCATTTTGGCGCCCTAGGCAATTGCCTAATTCGCCTAAATGGACGCGCCGGCCCTGGGCAGGAGCAGGGATCGAGCAACGGGAGCTCACTCCGTCGGGGGGATTCGAACCGCCGACCTTCTGATGCAGAGCTTGCCCAGCCTGAAAGCGAGTGGCATTCCTCAGCAAGGAATGCGGCCCTTGGGCAAAAAGAGAATTCACACACACACACACACACACACACACACACACACACACACACACAATACCTGCCTTGGACCAGCCCGCCCAGCGCTCACCTTGAGCCGACGCAGCACCTTGCGCCTCTGTTTCTCGGGGACGGAGGGGCTGGCCAGGAGGGCGTCGAAGACGTGGCTGCCGGCCGCGTCGCAGGCCAAGGTGACCAGATCCTTGGGGGTCATGGCCGCCAGGCTCCGCAGCACAGCTGAGGGGTCGGCGAAGTGGAGCAGGTGCTGGAGCATCAGGGAGCCGTGGTAGGAGATGGAACTCAAGGGGCGGGATGGGCCGGCCTAGCGGGGAAGAGAAGAGTGAGACTAGGCGCAGCAAAGAGGAGCCAGCCCCCGTAGGAACATGAGGAGAGGCTGTTGGGTCAGGCCAACGGCCCACCTAGTCCAGCATCCTGTTCCCACAGTGGCCAACCGGATGCCTGCGGGAAACCTGCAAGCAGGATTCGAACCCAAGAGCGTCCTCTCCTCCTGTGCCTCTCACTGTGCAAGCAGAACGGAGCCATCCTGGCTAATAGCCATCAATAGTCCTCTCCTCTAGGTCGGTGGCCACCACTGCCTCCTTGTGGCAGTAAGTTCCACAGTCTAACTTATGTGTGTTGCCTGAAAAGTCCGGCCCCACCACAAGGTCTGAGAGACAGTGAACCGGCCCCCTAATGAAAAAGTTTGCTGACCCCTACTCCAGCGGTTTGACTTTGCCCCTGAAAGTGCACTCCATTGTCTCTGGGGAAAGATGTTGTATATGTGGGTCTCGGTTGGAGATCTCCTTTCCCCCACCTGTTGCTGAGACGGATCCTCTTCCTCCTCCTGCGGGGTGTTCTCCTCGTCCTCCTCCTCGCCGTAATACACCTCATAGGCCAAGACGGAAGCAATGAGAGGGACGCAGGCCAGCTGGCGGGACGGGGGCTCCCAGCAGTGGAAGGCCTGAGAGGAGCAAACAGCGGCCGTATCAGACACAGCAAGAAGATGTGAGTTTCAGACGGAGAGGAGGGAGGATTCTTACCTCCATGAGGAGTTGTAGCACCTCCTGCTGGTGAGAGGCGTGTTTTCTGCAGGCTCCCAGTAGCGCTGTGATCAGCCCCAAGTGCTCACAGGCCAAGATCTCTTCCACGCCGGGGCCCAGCTCCTCAAGGAGTTTTCCCAGCTGGAAGAGAGATGGGGTGGGTGGGGGGAGAGAAAGAGAAGCAGGCATCCTCAGTGGGGGGAGACCGTTTGGGGCTTTAGAGGGAAGGCGAGAAACCTGAGACTAAATCAAAGCATATAAAAATTATGCATGGAGCCAAGGGAGTTGATACAGTGGTATCTTGGTTCTCAAACGCCGAAAACCCGGAAGTGTTCCGGTTTTCGAACATTCAGAAGCTGTGCCTTGGTTTTCGAACGTTTCAGAAGTCAAACGGACTCCCGGAACGGATTAGGTTTGGCGCTTTTGTTTTTACTATTTACAGTGGTGCCTCAGGTTACATACGCTTCAGGTTAAGAACTCCGCTAACCCAGAAATAATGCTTCAGGTTAAGAATTTCGCTTCAGGGTAAGAACAGAATTTGTGCTCTGGCGGCGCAGCGGCAGGCGGAGGCCCCATTAGCTAAAGTGGTGCTTCAGGTTAAGAACAGTTTCAGGTTAAGAACGGACCTCCGGAATGAATTAAGTACTTAACCAGAGGTACCACTGTATTTTGTGTTTTTGAGGCTTTTTCGGTTCATTTGTTTTTGTGACTGAGTGGAACCCAGTTCAGCTACTGGTTGATTGACTGTGTGACTGCGGAAATGTATAAAAGCCCCCCATGCAAACGAAAAAAGGTAAGGGGGAAAAATAATTTTAATTTTTATCATCTACGATACTGTCTTATTTATTTTATAGTACAGTACATTAATTATTGGGACGCGGGTGGCGCTGTGGGTTAAACCACAGAGCCTAGGGCTTGCCGATCAGAAGGTCGGCGGTTTGAATCCCCGCGATGGGGTGAACTCCCGTTGCTAAGTCCCAGCTCCTGCCAACCTAGCAATTCAAAAGCACGTCAAAGTACAAGTAGGTAAATAGGTACCGCTCCGGCAGGAAGGTAAACGGCGTTTCCGTGCGCTGTTCTGGTTCGCCAGAAGCGGCTTTGTCCTGCTGGCCACATGACCCGGAAGCTGTACGCCGGCTCCCTTGGCCAGTAAAGCCGAGATGAGCGCTGCAACCCCAGTCGTCCATGACTGGACCTAATGGTCAGGGGTCCCTTTACCTTTTTACATTGATTACTGCTTTCATTTTATGGCTCAATGGTCTCGTTAGATAGTAAAACTCATGTTAAATTGCTGTTTTAGGGGTTGCTTTTAAAAGTCTGGAACGGATGAATCCGTTTTGCATTACTTTCTTTTTTCTTTCTTTTTTTTGCATTACTTTCTATGGGAAAGTGCACCTTGGTTTTGGAACGCTTTGGTATTGGAACGGACTTCCAAGTTTGAGAACCAAGGTACCACTTGTAGAGGTTTTTCCTGCTCTCTCGTAACGTGGGGAGCCGCAAGCATCCTGTGAAGCTGAATGTCGGGTGCTTCTTCGAAGGATGTATAGCTGCCGACTGTGGAACTCACGGCCACAAGATTAGAGGAATTCATGGGGGACAAGGCTACCTGTGGCTAGTAGCCACAACGGCTACGGAGACAGTGCGCCTGCTGGGAATGGCAACTGGGGAGAGTGCTGTTGCCCTCTGGGCTTCCCTTTGGGGGCATCTGTCTGGCCGCTGCGAGAACAGGATGCTAAACTGGATGGACATTTGGCCTGATCCAGGAGGCAGACTCTTCTGGTTAGGGAGGGGAACCTTTGTCCTTGAAGATGTTGTTCAACTACAAATCCCATCATTCCTGGCAGAGTCCAACCACGTTTCTGATATAGGCCTTCAACTGCAGGTTTTACTGGAGCAATCCGCCTAGTAATCTGAGCCAGGGTCAATATACAATATACAGTGGTTTAACCCACAGTGCCACCCATGTCCCTTTTCATAGGGCAGACATATTTTTATTTTAGTGGCTGACAGCCCTTCCCCTCAATCTCCCAATTTTTAATCTTCATTTCTCATCCAGTTTCAGCATCGTAGCAATTCCTCTCAATGACATCAGAGGGATTTGAAGCAAGCTACTGCAATGTGCTCTACGTGGGGCTGCCTTTGAAGGTGACCTGGAAACTACAACTAATCCAGAACGCAGCAGCCAGACTGGTGACTGGGAGTGGCCGCCGAGACCATATAACACCAGTCTTGAAAGGCCTACATTGTCTCCCAGTACGTTTCCGGGCACAATTCAAAGTGTTGGTGCTGACCTTGAAAGCCCTAAATGGCCTCAAAGGCCCAGTATACCTGAAGGAGCGTCTCCACCCCCATCGTTTTGCCCGGACACCGAGGTCCACCTCCGAGGGCCTTCTGGTGGTTCCCTACCTGCGATAAGCAAGGTTACAGGGAACCAGGCAGAGGGCCTTCTCGGTGGTGGCACCTGCCCTGTGGAACATCCTCCCAGCAGATGTCAAGGAAATCTGAAGACATCTGAAGGCAGCTCTGTTTAGGGAAGTTTGTCGCTTGTCCTCTTCTTGGGTTGCCTTTTACTCACATTTACCCAGAACCATGGATTTTCAACCAGTGTGCCGTGGCACCCTGAGGTTACTTGAGGAACATTCTGGAGAGCCCGGGAGGCAGGAGGGGGGCGGTCCTTTCATTAAGAGTGGCAAAAAAAAGGTGGGGAAATGCTTTTGCGCGACTGATTCATCTTCTAATCTTCCCACCACCAAAATTCCTCCCCAGCTTCAATTACTAACAGTTCTCCTTAGTTTTACACAGAGGGCTTGAGAAATGCAAGAAAATAGCAAAGTAGCTTGATGGATGTGTGTGTGCTCAATAAGGAAGGATTTGAAAATAACCCTGAAAATGAGGAGCGTCTTCTGTGTTTCTCTCTCCTTCTACCCCCAACATAGGTAAAGGTAAAGGGACCCCAACCGTTAGGTCCAGTTGTGGATGACTCTGGGGTTGCGGCGCTCATCTCCCTTTACTGGCCGAGGGAGCCGGCGTACAGCTTCCGGGTCATGTGGCCAGCATAAATAAGCCGCTCCTGGCGAACCAGAGCAGCGCATGGAAACGCCGTTTACCTTCCCGCCGGAGCGGTACCTATTTATCTACTTACACGTTGACGTGCTTTTGAACTGCTAGGTTGGCAGGAGCTGGGACCGAACAACAGGAGCTCACCCCTTCGCGGGGATTCGAACTGCCGACCTTCTGATCGGCAAGCCCTAAGCTCTGCAGTTTAACCCAGGCGCCACCCACCCCCAACACGCCTCTCCCCAATTCTCCCTAGGCAACCCCCCTCCTCCTTAAAAATCACCCAGCTTTATGGGGACAGGGAGAAGGTTGCAGGAAAGGACCGGTATCTGCATCCGTGTGCTGTGCTTTTTGCTTTTCTTCCGTGCCATAACAAGTATTTCTGCTTCAGATCTTAATCTTGTTTTGCCCTCTCCGCCCCCTGCCCCAAGTGCCCACCAATTTCAGCAAAGGCAGGCTGGGGCTGCAATGTGGCGTTTGTCGGCTCAGCCCTGCAGAGCAGCAGCAGCGCTCGGGTTCCAGTCGAAAAGGGACAGGGCAGAACAGGGAAATCCTCCCCTTACGTGTAACGTGACCCCAGTGTGGCTTGCGCAGGGGAGCCGCAGGAACAATGTGGTTGGTGGTCAAGGGAGCCGTGGACTCAGAAAGGTTGAAAACTCATAAGCCCCCAATGTAACCTTGCACGTTTGTGGTTTACTGCATGGGAAACATGTTGAGATGAGAGTCATTCATTCTCAGAAACGACAGCCTGTGTACATTAAACTGTGTGAAGTTTCCAGAAGCAGGGCCAAGCCGGTTTGCTTACGGCAGGTGCAAGGACACTCTGAATAATGCTTTCTAAACACGTGCCGTTTCCGAACTGGACAGAGAACTCTGCTATCATACTGTGAAGATATGAAGAGAGGGCGGGTCTGGCAGTTTTTAAGGCCCGGCCTGAAGCTTTTAAGTTGAACCGCTTATCAGGACTCCGATTGATCTATGTACAGTTTGTAACTTACGCTTAAGAACGATGGGAAATACTTCTGTCTATATTTGAACGTTTCCTGCGATTCGTTTCTTACACTCCATGCTAGACTTGGGACTCCCAAGCGGCTTCCGATTGGCCGCGGGAGCTTCCTGCACTCAATCGGAAGCCGCGTCGGACGTTCGGCTTCCGGAAAACATTCGCAAACCGGAACACTCGCTTCCGGGTTTGCGGCGTTCGGGAGCCGATTTGTTCGGGAGCCAAGCGGTTCGAGAACCAAGGTACCGCTGTACTTGGAAGGGTCTTGGGTTGCCTAGAAAAACTCCCAACAGGATGTTACAAATACAGTCATACCTCGTGTTGCGTACGCTCCGTGTTGCGTACATTCGAGTTACGCACCTCTGCGACCCGGAAGTCCTCACGGAACGGGCGTGATGCGCGGGTGCGCAGAAGCACAAAAAAACTGCAAACTTCCGGATTTTTTCTTTTTTTTTTGTTCGTTTGCGTTATGTACTCCCGGGTTATGGCCTAGGACCCTCGTACCTAAGGGACTGCCTCTCCTGGTATGCCCCGTGTAGGACCTTAAGGTCCTCAAATAATAACATTAGGCTGGCCTCAACTAGGGCCAGGGCCTTCTCAGTACTGGCCCCGACTTGGTGGAACGGTCTGTCACAAGAGACCAGGGCCCTGCGGGATTTGGCATCTTTCCACAGGGCCTGCAAGACAGAGCTGTTCCGCCTGGCCTTTGGGTTGGTTTCAGTTTAACCCTGATGTTTCATTCCTTCGTGGTTTGATTGGTGGGCTACTTAAAAATGAGGCTGCACTTTAAACTTTAAATCGTATTTTAACCTGCATTTTAATTGATTGTTTTGTATGTTTTGTTGTGATTTTATGAGTGTTAGCCGCTCTGAGCCCGGTCTTGGCTGGGAAGGGTGGGGTATAAATAAAAATTTATTATTATTATTACCGTATTTTCCAGCGTATAAGATGACTGGGCGTATAAGACAACCCCCAACTTTTCCGGTTAAAATATAGTTTGGGATATACTCGCTGTATAAGAAATACGACCCGGCGTATAAGACGACCCCCGACTTTTGAGAAGATTTTCCTGGGTTAAAAAGTAGTCTTATACGCAGGAATATACAGTATTATTATATTACGTGGCACGACCCAGAACGGATCGCGTACGTAACGCGGGGTACCACTGTATCCCTCCCCAACCAACCACACACACACACACACACACACACACACAAGGGCAAATCTTCCCGCTGGTCTGCATGTTGATGGCTGGCACGGTTTTGTTCGGCTCCCCCCCAACCCCAACCCCCCCATGGTGGCCGCAAGGGCTGTCACTCACCAATTTCCTGGAGGCTGCCTGGATGAGCCGCTGCAAGGTGAAGTTGGCCACCTTGTGGGCTGCCAGGGCGTGAAGCTGCCCTTTCATGTGGGCCTTATAGAAGGAGAACAAGGCCTTCCGGTCAGACACTTCCAGGACTTTGTCCAGCACCCGGCTGCAAGTGGCGTCCTTCAGAAACACCAGGAGGGGGCTGAGAGAGAAAGATGGCCCCCGGTCAGAGAAGTCCCAGGTGAGTTCATGTTGCTTCCCTAACCACGTTTTCTTCCCCACCCCCACTATCTTGGAAAGTCCCAAAGCCCACCCTTTAGGCCCCCAGAGCCAGTAAAAAGGAGGCAGACAGGAAAAGGAGTAAATTTATTGGTTCGTTTTTATTTGTTCCCCATTGGTATTTATTTGATAAAATTATATATATATACACAGCTTGGTTGTTGTTGCTTTTTTAAAAAACAAACAAACTCATAGTGGTTTACAGGGGAAAAACAAGGAAAATGAAACGCTACAAAACTCTCAAAAGTAACTGGAAGTCAACCACAAGCTGGAGAACCAGATTAAAACACAGTGTCGGCATCCTAGATTATCTGGGCAGGGTTGCCTGAACAAGACACGCTTTTAGCAGTCCCTGAAAAAGAGACACAGTTTAGTTTTTCAGCTCGTTGTTCTAGCAGAAGGCCGTGACAAATTTGCGGCAACAGCATTAATAACCCACAACATGCATATGGAAGCTTGACATCCACGATGTAAGAGAGTAGGTATCAGAGACCCCAACTAGCTTAAATCCATCTTAATTTCAGATTAAACCTCCAAAACACCCATTACCGTATTTTTTGCTCCATAATACGCACCTGAACATAAGACGCATCTAGTTTTTAAGAGGAGGAAAGGGGGAAAGCCCTGTTTTTTTTGAGGATCAGCTCAAAGTGGTGCAGCTTCTTTTGCAAAGGGAAAAGCCCTGCTTTTTTGAGGATCAGCTCAAAGTGGTGCAGCTTCTTTTTCAAAGAGGAAAAGCCCCGTTTTTATGGGGTTCAAATCACAGTTTGCAGCTTCTAGTCCTACAGGAAAGGGAGCCAGTTCTACAGTTTCCAGACAGATAATCTAATCAGCCAGTCACATGTCGCTGGGGAAACAAACAGCCTCCCTCTGCATTCAACAACGGAGGCCTGGGCAAGGGGCGGGGCTGGAAAGGGAGCCTTATCTCTCTCCCCGATCGCTTGCTAAACAGCTGTTCAGCGGCTTCCTTTCAACACCCTCTTCTCTCTTTGTAAAAAAAAAAAAGAGCACAATCTGCTTTTGGCCCCTAGGCAATTTGGCTCCAGGGACCATGCATTCGCTCCATAAGACGCACAGACATTTCCCCTTACTTTTTAGGAGGAAAAAAGTGCGTCTTATGGAGCGAAAAATTCGGTAGGTTTTTTCTAACTCCTTTTTTCCTGGGTATTTTTTTGCAGTCGGTGCACAGAGCACCACTGTGTGTGTGTTAGGAAGCCGTCATTGTCACTCAAAAGAAACCAAACCATTTCTGCCGGGCCGTAACCTGCTTCCTTTGCCCTTTCTCCCATGTTATAATCACAATAACCCGTGAGGTAGGTTAGGCTAAGGGACAGGGATGAGCTCCTAGGTAGGGCTGGGCGATATCTGGTTTTTAACACTGTGATAAATCACCAGCGAAGCATCGCAATATACCAATATATCACGATGGCTGAGATAAGGATGGAGTTTTGTCGAGGCAAACAGGAATGTCCTGGCTTAGGGGTCTAAAATGCATACATTTTTACTTACCTTTAGCATATTGTTACAACAGTTATTTGACAGCACTGATAAATTTTTTAAAATCGGCACATTTTCTCTAAAATTAAAGAATTAGCAGCATAGATATCAAAGGCAAGGTGAGAGAATGCCCCCCTACAATTCAATTACATTGCTGAACAAGGGGGAAAAAGCCTATTCTGCGTCACACTTTTAGGTATTTCAAGTATAGTTTTAGCTGAATGTGCATATACAGCCCACAACACCAGTTCTCTGACTGTTTTGTTCGTTTTGTTAAACCCGGATAAATTTTAACAGAGGAAAAAAACACCTCGTCAAACGAAATTTATATTTTTTGCCAGGAAGATTTGCATCTCGGCGTTCTCCGGCAAGAGAGACGCCTTTTGTTTCTGGAGGACGTTGCCAGCCGTGCTGAACACGCTTTCGGAAGACACACTCGTCCCCGGGATGGCCAAAAACCTCCTTGCGAGCACCTTCAACATCGGGAAGAACGCCTCGTTCGTCTTCCACCACGCCAGTGGAGAATCATCAAAGTTCACTCGGGGCATGGCCATGTAGCCTTTCAGCTCTTTCTCTGCTTTCAAGACAGACAGTGGTTCAAATCCATCCCCCGAAAGGTCCTCTTCTTCCTCCAAATCGAAAATCTTCGCCAACCCTTCCTTTTTCGGTGTATCAGGCGGGGCGTCTGGCTCCGCAGACAGGCTGCCAGCGTGCAAGTCGGCCATCTTTTGTATGGCCTCCAGCCTGACAGCCTCGGGAGCCTCCAAGAAACGCAGGCGGAACCGTGGGTCGCACAGCGAGGCTAGGCCCAAAGTGGTTACCATAGGCCCGCTTTCGTACTTTTCCGACAGCGCGCCCAAAATTTCATGTTTGATGTCCTGCAAGAGCGTGCTGTCTCCTTCTTCCGGCTGGAGACGCTTCTTAATTTGCCTATAGAGAGGCAGAACAGACGAGGCGGTGACACAACTGCTCCCGCTGAGAGTCGTGGTGATGTCCTCTAGCAGGGTAGCTGCGGAGACAAAGTCCTGCACGGCCGAGACGTCGCACCCTTCCAACATCAAGTGCTTTTTGGACGGGTAATCCATCAGCATCTTGCAAACCGGGAGCTGGTTTTCGAGAAACCTCCGGCAGAGCTTGAGCACGCTCCACCATTTTGTGGGGCAAGCGCTCGGCAGGCTCACTTTCTCCATCTGAAGCAGCTCCTGGGCCTTGCCAAGGTCCCTCCTCATCTTCCAACTGTGGCAAATGGTGTTCTGCAGGCTTTTCAGCCTCACTATCGCCCTCCTCAGCGGCGTCAGGTTCAAAGCCCGGCCGACGCCGGTGTTGATGTTTTGGGCAAAGCAAGAGATGTACTCCAAGCCCAGCTGCCGGACCGCTTTCAGAATCGCGCCGTTATCGTCCGTCGTGCTGCAAAATATGTTCTTCACGTCGATGTCCCACTCCGACAATGTGTCTGTGAGCATCTCGCAGAGGTTGTCGGAGGTGTGGTCCTTCAGAAAGTGCTTGCAGCCCAAGAAAGCATTGATCAGTTTCCACTCGTCGGAAATGAAATGTACCGTCACGGCCAGAAACGGGGTGCCCCCTACTGATGTCCAGCAATCGGTAGTGATCACCAGCTCGCTCTCCTTCACCCGGCCTATTTCCCTCCTCATTTTCTCCACCGTGTCGTTGTACAGCGTCGGAACGCCTTTGGTTGCAAAGTATTTTCTGCTGGGCAGCTGGTATCTCGGGTTCAGGGTGTTGACCATTTGGATAAATTTAGGGTGGTCTACTATGTTGTAAGACTGCATGCACGTAGCCAGGTACTCTGTGATGGCCTGGCTACAGGATCTGGGGGCCTCAAAATTGAGCGGCTGAAAATCCAACAGCGTCTTTTGCCGTTTCCTAGGAATTTCCGCGGCGGTTTTGGCCGGCTCGGCAGCGCTGACCGCGGCGGCGGCCGGAGGGTCGTCAGCATTGTCACATGAATAAACGGAAATGCCCGCCGATGAAGAAGGCAGCTCCTTAAATTTCTGGGGGTGGTGAAGCTTGAGGTGGCTAGTGAGATTGGTGGTGTTCCCGCCTTTCACCGATACGGAATGCAAACATATTTTACAAATGGCGATGTTATGAACCACCAGACGGTCACTTTCGTCGGCAGGCAAGCCAAAATGCATCCAAACGGGACTTTTGGTTTTCGGCTTGCCTACCAGATGGTGATATTCAGGGCGTTCCAAAGCACGGCGATGAGTCATAGTGAACGCAATTAATCTGGGAAAATATTGAACAAAGGTAAAAAAATCTAAACTTGACGCACATCATTCTATGAAAATTAACGATAGCACGCTTCAACGACACCACTGAAGATTTCTGGAGAATATGTTAATGTTGTGGACAGTTTGGGGGGCAAATTTAAAATTTATGAAAGCGGCCGATTTAGTAAAAATGTTAAACTTGCATATGATTAACGGTTAGTAATTTACTAGTGTCAAGTTTCATTTGCTTCCCCACCAGGGTGGATAAAAATCAATTATTATTATTTTTTAAATATAAAATAATCAGATTTATTTTTTTAAAATTGGATTTTTTAAATAAAATGCTTTTGGAGGAAAAATCTTTCTAAAGGTAGTTTTTTATTTAAGTTACATTATAGTCCAAAGGCAATATATTCATCAGGGAATAAGGATTTTAAAAAAGTTTTTCATGTGTGCTAAAAGTCAAGTCTAATTTAAAAAAAAACTGTTTAACCGCATCATTTAACAAACATGGATACATATGCTATAATGTTATTTGTTTTAGTTAAATGGTTTAAACTTATTAAGGAAATGATTATCTATTTATTTTTCTCCTTCCAATAAAGTACAGCAGAAAAGTCGTCCAAATATAAACAGTTAACTTATCAAACCTCACAATAATCTCATAATTATCGGTCTGTGTATTTCTGATAGCATAACCAGATCAGTGACTTTTGATACGGTATAACTGTAAAATCTACTCTGAAATTTTTTTTTATTCCAAAAATGAAACCTTCCTCTGGATGTAAATATTAAGATGATACCAGCAAGAATGTGTCTTTCTGTAATAATAGTAATAAAGATTTAAATCAAGTCTTACTGACTAGTGATGTAAATCGATTTGATTTAAATCAAACCCACCTTGTTCCCTACTCAGAGGGCCAAGTGAGTACTGTATTTTTCACTCTATAAGTTGCACCTGACCACAGGACGCACCTAGTTTTTAGAGGGGGAAAGCCCCAATTTTTTGAGGACCAGCTCAAATTTCTGTAGCTTCTTTTGCAAAGGAGAAAAGCCCCATTTTTGAGGATCAGCTCAAATTTCTGCAGCTTCTTTTGCAAAGGAGAAAAGCCCCATTTTTTGAGGATCAGCTCAAAGTTGTTGAGCTTACTTTGCAAAGGGAAAAAACCCTGTTTTATGGGGTTTAACTCACAGTTCTGCAGCTTCAGGAAGCCATTTCTACAGTTTCCAGACAGATAATCTAATCAGCCAGTCACATGTCGCTGGGGAAACAGCCTCCCTCTGCAAGGGGGCAGGGCTGGAATCTCTCTCCCTTATCTCTCTCCCCGATCGTTTGCTGAGCAGCTGCTCAGCGGGCTTCCTTTCAACACCCCCTTCTCTCTCTTTTTTTTAAAAAAAAAGCACGATCTGCTTTTGCCCCTGGGCAGTTCAGCTCCAGGGACCACACATTCGCTCCATAAGACGCTCAGACATTTCCCCTTACTTTTTAGGAGGAAAAAAGTGCGTCTTATGGAGCAAAAAATACGGCAAGTCCCACTAAGTTCAACTAAATCTACTTCTACTTTCCCGGGAGTAAGCCCCATTGGATTTAGCAGGGCTTGCTTCTGAGAAGACACGCCTTTGCTCCCACTGCTTAGTGACAAACACCTTCCATATTGTTCTCGCCTCTCAACTACCCAGCCTCCCATTTCAACATAAGGCAGCCAGTTCGACGACGTTCTTCCCCGGTCCGTCTCCCCCTATCGTGACACAGAAGGCCCCCCAAAAAAAGCCCTCGCCCCACCAATCTCCCCCTTTTTATCAAAGGGGGAGAAGGAGGGAGGGAAAGGAAGCCTGAGATAGCCTTTAAATAAGAATAATCGTAAAACCTGCCTTTTTAATAGGGGGAGGGGGAGCTATTTAAGGGGAGCCAACAACGTAAACATCACCAGGAAATAAAAATGAGAACAATTCCACACACACCCTTTTCATTTTCGCCGGTGGGGGTGGGAAAGAAGGAAAATGGAGGATAACAACAACAGAAGTATAGGGTTGTGGGAACCAATGTGTGAGAAAGCAAAGGGGGTGAGGGCAGGGCCGGATTTAGGTTTGATGAGGCCCTAAACTAATGAAGGTAATGGGGCCCTTTCTATGTCCAGCTGTCCTTTGTCAACAACAAATTCTCGCTGTTTTTTGGGTTGAATATATGCTACCCTATATACTCGAGTATAAGCCTAGTTTTTCAGCACATTTTTTTTGCTGAAAAAGCCGCCCTCGGCTTATACTCAAGTGAGGCAGGCAGTGGCTCCTATGAAGCTTTCCCAGTTTTTTTGTGGTAAAATTGGGTGCCTCGGCTTATATTCGGGTCGGCTTATACTCGAGTATATACAGTATATGGTCATTTATGGGCCTCATAGGTATCTCAAGCCATTTGCCCATGTTGCCATGCAACCAGTCCATGCAGAATGTAGGCACCCTATATATAGAAAGGAGCAAACCAGAGATATTTTAGGCAGCAGGCTAGCAGGTGGGGCCCATGACTTACATCAAGCATAGGCAAACTCAGCCCTCCAGATGTTTTGGGACTACAACTCCCATCATCCCTCACCACTGGTCCTGTTAGCTAGGGATGATGGGAGTTGTAGTCTCAAAAACATCTGGAGGGCCAAGTTTGAGGAAGCCTCGCTTACATCACAGGAGCCTACACAACACAAAACACTGTTGCTGTATGTAGGTTTTACTTTATTTGTTTTTTAATCTTATATTTTAAGATAAAATAGGGAAGAGTGGTGGGCGGGTCAGAGGTCAGCCTGTCCAATTACCCTCCTCCCCAAAGGCACTTGGGAAACCTGGCCAGATGGGTGGGGAATAAATAACAAATAATAATAAAAATTATTATTATTATTATTAAAAAGGTAAAGGGACCCCTGACCATTAGGTCCAGTCACGGACGACTCTGAGGTTGCGGCGCTCATCTCGCTTTACTGGCCGAGGGAGCCGGCGTACAGCTTCCGGGTCACGTGGCCAGCATGACTAAGCCGCTTCTGGCGAACCAGAGCAGCGCACGGAAACGCCGTTTACCTTCCCGCCTGTAGCGGTACCTATTTATCTACTTGCACTTTGACGTGCTTTCGAACTGCTAGGTGGGCAGGAGCAGGGACCGAGCAACGGGAGCTCACCCCGTCGCGGGGATTCGAACCATGCACAGTCTGATCGGCAAGCCCTAGGCTCTCTGTGGTTTAACCCACAGCGCCACCTGCGTACATCCAGTTTTTTCCCCCCTTTAAGTTTTTCTTGGGGGGGCCCAAGAGAGTGAGGCCCTAAGCTATAGCTTGTTTAGCTTATACGTAAGTCCGGCACTGGGTGAGGGGGAAATTGGGGAGAGATGAATGGTAAGGATGAGAAATTGGGGAGCGTAACAAGGGGGGGGGGGGAGACAGGCAATTCCACACAAAGGAGAGAAATGAGGGAGAGGCATCAACACATGGACCAGGGATGTCCAACCAGTAGATCGCGATCTACCGGTAGATCCCCGACCGATCCTGGTAGATCACAGGATCCTTATCATGTACAAAAAGTTACAGGGGGAAAGCTAAAAAACTCTGTGCAATCCTCCCCCCCAAAAAGCTCAACAACTCTGGGCAATCCACCCACGTCTCGCACGCTCCTCCTCCAAAGGCAATGGGTAGATCACTACCAGTTTTTTTACACTGGGAGTAGATCACAGGCTCTTGGGAGTTGGACGTGCCTGACATAGACAAATGGTTGCACACACAAATGCAGAAGGGAAAAGCGTCAACACAGGGAGACAAAGGCACACGTGTGGAAGAGAAAAGCAGGGAGGAAAGGGGCTTAAACAACAGGGCATGGTTTTTTGTTTAACTCAGAAGTCGATAACCCCCGTTTATTTTTTTTAAGGGAGAAAGGAAGGGGGGATGGGAACCCCAGCAAGAAGCCTGGAGCCAAATCAACTGGCATCTCCCTCAACCACCTACCAGATTGGCGCCGATCCTATACAGCGGTGCCTTGGTTCCAGGGTGGATTTGATTTAAATCAAACTGATTTAAATCATTATTTAAATCACTAGTCGGTAAGGCTCAGGGTGGATTTAAAAAAAAAAAAAGAATTTAAATAAAAAAATTGGATTTAAATAAAAAATTGGATTTAAATTTAAAAAATCGGATTTAAATCAAAAAAATCGGATTTAAATCAAAAAAATCCAATTTAAATAAAAAAATCTGATTTTTTTGATTTAAATCTGATTTTTTTGATTTAAATCGGATTTTTTTTATTTTTATCCAGCCTGAGCCTTACTGACTAGTAATTTAAATCGTGATTTAAATCAGTTTGATTTAAATCAAATCCACCCTCCTTGGTTCTCAAACAACTTGGAACCCAAACACTGCAAAGCGTTCCAGTTTGCGAACTTTTTTTGGAAGCTGAACGTGCTCCGTTTTGAGTGCCACACTTCCGTTTTGAGTGTTACGCTGAGGTCCTTCTGTTCCTGCTATTTGTTTTGCGTTTCCGTGGCTCTCTTTTTTGCGTGATTGTGCGGAACCCAGTTCAGCTACTGACTGATTGTGTGACTGCAGTAAACTGTTTAGCGCTTTCATTTTATGGAACGATGGTCTCGTTAGATAGTAAAATTCATGTGAAATGGCTGTTTTAGGCGGTGTTTTTAAAAGTCTGGAACGGATTAATCTGTTTTGCATTGCTTTCTATGGGAAAGGGTGCCTTGGTTGTGGAACGCTTTGGTTTTGGAACGGACTTCCGGAACGGATTAAGTTTGAGAACCAAGGTACCATGTACCGGGTACTTAAAGCAAGAACCACATGGCGTCTGAAGGCAGTTCTCTGCAGCTGCTTTCGTCAGCCCCTGCCCTTGTGGTTCGCTGTCCTCTGCAGGAGGCAGGGGAGAGCAGAGCCGGAAGAGTTAGCAGGGACTGCAGGAATAGAGAGAAGTATTGGCTGGCTTTCTCCGCATCGCGATTTCCGCAGAGCGCACGTCCAATTATCACGAAACAGTTATCACAATGTGGACTTCAAAAGCAGTTTTGGAAGATGATTCGATGCATCGCTCGCCCTCGGCAAGGCCCTCTAACCACTATACCACGCTGCCCAGAGAACCAACAGCGAACAACAGGAGGTGCTGGCGGGTAATATTTCGTAGTTGCAATCTGGGCAATCACAACATGCCCCTATAAGTTCACCTCTTCTTAAATGGAGTCCCCGCAAGTTTGCTAGAAGGCAGGGCAGCTCCACTCCAACCCAGCCAGATGGGCGTGGCATAAATAATGAAATTCTCGTTCATCATCTAGCGGGTGCAGCAATAAAACTGCCCGCAGATTTGCAGAAATAATCAGGGCCCGGTATGGTTTCAAATTGGAAGGGGGACTACGGGGCGAGATGCCTGCATTGCTGGGGGTTGGGCTAGATGACCCTTGAGCCCTTTCCAAGTCTACGATTCTGTAATTCTATTATCCTGTGTTCTAAATCCACCCAGAGCAGCAGCAGCAGCAGCTTCCAAATGAAATCACAGGCAGGATTTGAAATTTGAGCAACGGGAAGATATATGAAATAGAGGAAGATATATTAGAGGAAATGTAGAACATTATGCAGTATACCAAAGGGATGGATATAAAAACAGCATGAACAGGAAGTCAAATTATAAGAGAAATGTATAACAGATTTGAAATTAATTGATTAAAGTTATGAAAATCAAATAGAAATCAAAGGAAAAGCAGCAGCAGCAGCAGCAGCAGCGGCTTCCAAGTCTCCTCCCACCATCACCGCCCCCACTGCCCACGGCCAATCAGAGTGCTTACCTCTGCCCAGGAGACACATTGCGGGAGCTCAAGTAGCCAATCATCGAGTGGCACAGCTCTGAGCAGTCCTCCGGCAGCTTCCTGTGCAGAACCTCCAGCGCCACCTGGAGGCAGAGGCTGAAATACTTGTTGGTGATGAAACCTGGGGAGGGGGGAAAAAGATTTCGAAGGGAGACGTTTAGCTGGTAAACTTTAGCAAGGAGATACTGCAGGTGGGGGCGCCACCCGTCACCCACACCTGACATCCGTGCCCCTTGTTGCAATGAGTAAGAAGAGCAGGATGAAAAGTAATAAATAATAATAATAATAATAATAGCAATGCAACTAGGTAAGATGCCCCAACAGAGCAAAAGGCAAAGCTACATCGTATAAAAGCACAGCCCATCTCTTCAGCTCTCTCAAACACATCTGTTCATTTTTGCAAACGTAATCTGGGGTCTCTCGCCTTTTAAGACAAGGTTTTGCACTCTGGTCTACGCATGCAGACCATAAGAAGGCAAAAAGATGCCCACAGCAGTGGAACAGACTTAATGACTTCACAAAGCAAGTTGGGGACAGGAGGCAAGAAAGGGGGGGTGGAATCACATTTTGGAACGCCCCTTTGCATTTACAATCCTGCAAATGGAAAAAAGGCACGGGCTGTCCTCCCTTGGGGGTTTTGTGGCCGCTTGTCATGTATGATCTAGCCGAGATTCCTGCATTGCAGGGGGCTGGACTGGATGACCACCGGGGGTCCCTTCCAACTTGACGATCAGGTTCTAGACGATAGGCAATGAAAGAATGAAAGAACGACAGCCCCTCATCTCTCTCTCCCCCCTCTCATTTTCCCCAATTGTACTTTCCTTCGCTTATTTGTTTGTTTTGTAACACAAGAAAATCTGTAATAAAAAACTACTTTTTTGAAAAAGAGAGAATTGCACACAGCCCCCATCCACGGCATGGAAGTGGTACAGTCCAGTGTATCTCCCCAAGACCCTCCCCCCCCCCGTTTCCTAAAGCTGATGGAAGTGTCCGTCAGATCCAACAGCCCCTCCCCCCTCCAGGAGTCCCCAGGGTTGAGCTGGATTCGCATTGGCAGCAGGCGGCGCAGCCTCACTTGGAATGTGCTCCTGAAAGCTCCCTTTGAATTCGCCCAGGAGGGAATGGAAGGTGTCTGGGACCTCAAATTCCGAAGGCCCATCGCTCTCCAGTTTAGCCTTTTTGGCCCTGGAGAAAGAAGACCCTGGAAGGGTGAGACAGAAAGAGAGAGAGAGAGAGAGAGAGAGAAATGTTCATGAGACAGAGAAAAAACTGGCAGGGGAAGGAAGATAGCTGAACATTAAAACACCCTCACGGCACTCCTTTGCAAATGTTGAAAATGTTCTCCCCTGTATCACTGTGATAAACTTAGCACATATTGTCATTTATGGTGGAAATGCACCTTTTTGGAATTTAATGTTGACAGAAATGATGCACGCCACTAAAGGAACGACTGTTTGCTGTCCAAAATCAAATGCTAATGAATGGATGAATATTTTCGATGATACAAATGTAGATATATTGTCAAAAGAAACGGCCTTACGCACGATCTTGGCAGCTCAAATAATTATTGCAACTCAGCGGAAAGCAGCCCAAAAAATCTTACACCGCATGTTTGGCACCACTCACTCTGGGATATAGCTATAGTGGTGAAAATTAAACATAATTTTACATGATTTGGCATAACAAATATATCAGAACCATCCTTTTTAAGACAACCAGCGTCACAAGCCTGGCAGATTTTGAACCATGCTTGACAATGAAATAATATTAATATTCTTTTTTTGAAGTCTCACTTTTTTCATAACTTCACAATTTGCTAGTTACCCCATATGTAACTGTACTTATTCTAACATGCCTATGCTAGTTTTAGTTATTTTTATTTATCTCATACAATTTATACACCGCTTGACTGAAAAAACCCCAACAATGACCAACCTCACAGTCGTCTGAAAAAAGATAATGAAATTTAAAACAACAATTTAATACCTTCGAAAAGCTAAAACAACAATAGACTGAAAACAGATAAAAACTCACTTCAACTGGGTATGGTTGCCAAAACAAAAATGTGTCAAAAGAGTGGGGGGGGGGGGGGTTAAAAAAATTAATTTCCATCTGTTGCTTTAATTTCTCTATCTGTTTTATATACAGTGGTATGTCTGGTTGCGAACGGGATCCGTTCCGGAGGCCCGTTCGCAACCTGAAGTGCGCACAACCTGAAGCGCCGAATCTGCGCATGCTCGTTGCGCGATTCGGCGCTTCTGCGCATGACGTCATTTTGAACGTCTGCACATGTGCGAACCGCCGAACCCGGAAGTAACCCGTTCTGGTACTTCCGGGTTCGGCGGGTTCGTAACCCGTGTCAAACCTAACATGCAGCGTTCGCAACACGAGGTACGGCTGCACATTATAAAACAAAATTTTTAAAAGGGTATTGGTTTGTCGGTGGGTTTGTTTTGTTTTGTTATTACGTTACTCAAATCTACTCAGTTTATTACAGCAAAAGCCAGCAATATAATACAGTACAGTATAATTCCAAACCAGTGATCAGAATATCGCTACAAGGCGTCAAAATTCTAAGGATTAGGGAAAAAAACCAATGGCGCAAAAGAAAGTTATAGTATATTTTCCAGTAGAAGCGATTTACGTTTTTTGATGGCTAAGGTGCAAAACTTGGCCACAGCATAGGATACTGAGCTCAAAGAGTCTTCCGAAAGGAATTTGCGTAGGATTTCGGGAATAAATTCCAGATAATATTGCAAGGGTTTAAATTTTGATAAAAGGGGTAATATAAGTCGAGACCGTTCTTCACTGTAAAGTTCACAGGATAGAAGAATGTGAGTAACAGATTCCCCCTTATTGGTCATGCATGGGCATAGGCGCTCGTGGACAGGTACCCGCAGGAATTTGCCGTGTAGTACAGCTGTAGGCAGTGCCTCAAATCGGGCTCTGGAAAAAGCCCATCTGTAAGATTCATAAGTACCGTATTTTCCGGCATATAAGACGACTGGGCGTATAAGACGACCCCCAACTTTTCCAGTTAAAATATAGAGTTTGGGATATACTCGCCGTATAAGAAATACGACCCGGCGTCTAAGACGACTCCCGACTTTTGAGAAGATTTTCCTGCGTTAAAAAGTAGTCTTATACGCAGGAAAATAATGTAATATTAGATAAATCAGGGGCAGCTGAAAAGTTGGGCCAAGATTTTAGACACCTGTAATTCTCAGGAAGTAAGGCATCTTTTTGCAGTTCAATATTGAGAAGCCTCTGAGTAATAGATGTTTTTGCCTTCTTCATTGGTCCACTAAAGAGGTCTTCGGGGTTTAGGCCAATTTGTTTGATCTTGTTAACAATTTGCGTAAGCCAAGGTGGATAAGGGACTGCAGCCAGAAAGTGAGATAACATTCCCTTTGGGTTGTAGTGAATTTTCAACCATAGGAATATTGCCTGTTCCCAGACTTTTAATTCAACTCTGGGAAATCCTGCCTCTTGTCTTAATATTACGTTGTCTTAATATTACGTTACGTATTTTGCATTTTCATGTTGCAAACCGCCCCACGATCTTCGGGTGAAGGGGGGGGGATATAAATTTAGCAGGTAAAATAAAATCAGTAGCAAGCAGCGCTCACCTGACCCCGGGAGCCCCCGTCCCCCGTCCGACCTGACCCGGACCCCTCCGAGAACCTGCAGCAGCGTCCGCACCACGAAGCTGGCGTGGGTGTCCAGGGCAAAGGTTGGCAGCTCCTCCTGCACGGCCCTCGCCAGCTCCAGGACCTGGCCCTCCAGCGCCTCAGCATCCTCTTCCCCCTCCGCCATCAGGACCGGGGCTCTGAGCAGGGCGGCCTCCAGGATGTGAGCCCCGCAGGGGTGGCAGGCGGCCAGGCGCAGGGCGGGGAGGAAGGCCCGCAGCAGGCGGCTCAGGCTGGGCGCCGAGGCGGAAGGAAGGAGGGCCTGGAGGAGCAGAGAGCCGGCCGAGTCCAGGGCGAGAGGGAGGGCCACGGCTTCCGCTTCCACCAGGACGTTGCTGACAAAGAGGGCTGGGGGTGGGAAGAAAGGCGAGAGAACATTACGTCAATTCTGTGTCCAGGGCAGCTGTCAGCCAGCTCCATCTGGTACGCAGGATGAGACCCTACCTGCCTGGCCACCCAACCTCCGTGAAGGTCAGCCCACCTCCTTCTAAAGGAGCCTGATCCGCTACTCTGACCTTCAGAAAATTATTTCATCATCATCATCATTCTTTTATTCGACCGTCAGTCAGAAGAATACATTTGTACAGAATTAAAAGCATCTGAGAGAACTTTGAAAAAAGGAAACATAATCCACAATAGAATGGAACTAAACAAATAGCCCCATATCGATACAATCAATTAAAGTCTTGCGACGCTTAGAAGCTAAAAAAAAGAAATTTAGCCACCAGGGAGGCTGTATTTCTAGTAATATTATTCAGTAAATATAAGACCTGTCTTTCTCTGGGTAGAAAGCTAGATTGACGTAAAAGTGGAGTTATAAGATTTTGTCTACATAGGGAGGACAAGACAGAAGGATATGTTCGGTAGACTCAACCACGCCCATAGTACAATGACAGGTTTTCTGGGCGTATGGAACTCCCTTGTACCTTCCCCACAATACCGCGGAATCAAGGGCGTTTAGTCTGAAAATTATTTCAACCCAGCCTTCATCAAGCGTTTCGGACTACAACTCCCATCAGCGCGAACCGGCTGGGGCTGATGGGAGTTGTAGTCCAGTGGAGGGCACCAGCCTTCCATCCTGGGATGAGGTGCCATCCAGCCGGGTGATATAGAAGAAGGCCCACCCGTTTGTCTCTATGGCAACAGAGCTCGCTCTTTGAAGATACTATTGATGGTACATAGCTGCAGGGGCTGAGATTGCCTTATCAAAGGGAGTACAGTTTTGGGGGGACAGGGGGCGGGCGGGTGTGGGGGACTCCCTGGTCCTGAATGGCATAACTGTGCCCCTGAAGGACCAGGTACGCAGCCTGGGAGTCATTTTAGACTCACAGCTGTCCATGGAAGCGCAGATTAATTCTGTGTCCAGGGCAGCTGTCTACCAACTCCATCTGGTGCGCAGGCTGAGACCCTCCCTGCCCGCAGACTGTCTCGCCAGAGTGGTGCATGCTCTAGTTATCTCCCGCTTGGACTACTGCAATGCGCTCTATGTGGGGCTACCTTTGAAGGTGACCAGGAAACTGCAATTAATCCAGAATGCGGCAGCTAGACTGGTGACTGGGAGTGGCCGCCAAGACCACATAACACCGGTCCTGAGAGATCTACATTGGCTCCCAGTACGTTTCCGAGCACAATTCAAAGTGTTGGTGCTGACCTTTAAAGCCCTAAACGGCCTCGGTCCTGTATACCTGAAGGAGCGTCTCCACCCCCACCGTTCAGCCCGGACACTGAGGTCCAGCTCCGAGGGCCTTCTGGTGGTTCCCTTACTGCGAGAAGCAAAGCTACAGGGAACCAGACAGAGGGCCTTCTCGGTAGTGACACCCGCCCTGTGGAACACCATCCCATCACATGTCAAAGAGATAAATAACTACCTGACATTTAGAAAACACCTGAAGGCAGCCCTGTTTAGGGAAGTTTTTAATGTGTGATATTTTAATGTATTTTAGTGTTTGTTGGAAGCCGCCCAGAGTGGCTGGGGGGACCCAGCCAGATGGGCGGGGTACAAATAAATAATAATAATAATAATTATTATTATTATCATTATTATGTTTTGAAATTTTATCGTGTTCCTCAGAGTGGCTGAGGAAACCCAGCCAGATGGGCAGGATAAAAATATATTATTATTATTATTATTATTTTATTAAATAATAAAAGCAGAAATATTAGTATTTTTTACTCTGGGGGCCACTCTCCCTTCTGAGCAACCTTTTGAGGGCCACTTTGGCAGGGCCAAAGGGAACTGTGGGTAGAGCAATGGCTGTCACCGTTTATGTTTGTAGAGCAAGGCTAGCTGCTACACGCACTTCTCTCTATTTTCCTAGAAAACAGAGCTGAAGGACACTCAAGGAGAGTGTGGAGCAGGCCCAGAGAGGGATATGCCCTGGGGAGAAAGCCAAGGGCCAGACAGAGAGGGTTGGAGGGCCACATTTGGCCTGTGTCTTGGGTTCCCCACTCCTGGTCTCTGGGTTGGGCCCTATCTGCTGGAAGGAATAAATGGAGTTGGCAGCTGTGTTGGTACAATTACGTACAGTGATCCCTCGACTTACGAATGACCGACTTACGAGTTTTTCGAGTTGTGAGGGATCAAAGTGGCCGCCGCTTCCGAATTTTTTCGACTTCCAATCGGAAGTCGCGGCCGTTTTAAATGCGGTTTCGAGTTCCGAAGGTTTTTTCGACCTACGAATGCATTCTCCAACGCATTCCTATGGGGACTCGAGTTACGATGATTTCGACTTACGAGGAATCCGTCGGAACGGATTAACTTCGTAAGTCGAGGGTCCACTGTAGAAGCACTGCACTTAAAAATCAAGTACAGTGGTACCTCGGAAGTCAAACGGAATCTGTTCCGGAGGTCTGTTCGACTTCCAAAATCTTTGGAAACCAAAGCGTGGCTTCTGATTGGCTGCAGGAAGCAGCTCCTGCAGCCAATCGGAAGCCGCAGAGGATGTTCGGGTTCCAAAAAAGGTTTGCAAACCGGAACAGTCACTTCCGAGTACTAAGTCTTTCGGGATCCAAGGTACAACTGTAGACCCAAGCTGAAATATCTAGTCAGCCACGAAGCCTGCTGGGTGGGCTTGAGCTACTCATCTTCTCTCACACGGGTTGCTGGTTTTTTGCCCACCCTTCCTCCAAGGAGCTCAAAGTGACATAGAAAGCTGCCCCCTAATTGATTTGATCCTCACAACAACCCTGTGAGGTAGGTTAGGCTGAGGGACAATGACTAGCGGGACAACATTCCTGTTGAGATACGACAGGCCCTCACTGCCTGCACTGTCCAGAAACTACCGAAGACAGTTTTGTTCAGGCAGGCCTGCTCAGTTGGATAAATTGGTCTTCCCCATGAGTGGTTTTATTCTCATTTGTTACCGGTAGTTATCTTATATATACGCCATCTTGAGATGGTAGTTTAGGTGACGATGAATGAATCAATGGCAATAATAATAATAGTAGTATTTTTAACAAGACTTCTAAGCAGCTAAGGGGCCTGCATTTCCATGCTAGCCACAGAGAAATTATTCTGCAGGCAGAATAAAAAATGCTAGAATTTTAGCAGGCTAGCAAAATAAACATTGAGGACTAGCAACTTGTGTGGGCTTATTTACATGGCTGCCCATCAACGCCTCCTGCTCTTAGCTCACATAACCCAATGAACATCTGCAGCTTTGGGAACACCCACCCAGGTCCTTTACCTCTTTAGAAGACCCAACGCACACCAGAAGCGGTTCAGTCACCACTAGCCACATGGCCCAGAAAAGCTGTATGAGTGCCACACCCCATGGTGGAATTCGAATGGACTGCCCAGGGGTCCTTTACCTTTGACTTTTACCTTTTCATATACCCACACCATGTCTCCACCTGCTTCCCCATCATCACACCCAACCTACCTTTTTCCTCATCAGAGTCAAACCCGGATTTCAACGTCTCGTGAGCCCGACGGAAATACTCAGCTGCCGCAGGCTCCAATTTGGGCAGCGGTTCCCTCTTGCTTTCCTTGGGGCCCCCCTCCTGGGTTGAGGAGGCAGGCTCTCTCTTGTTTTCCTTGGGGCGCCCCTCCTGGGTTGAGGAGGCAGGCTCTCTCTTGTTCTCCTTGGGCCGCCCCTCCTGGGATGAGGAGGCAGGCAAGGTTCGTTTCCTCTCTTCCTTCTTCTGGGCTCCTTTTTGTGGTTGGGGAGGGACCCCCATAGCTGCAGGTGGGCAGGGGCGTCTCAACACACAAATCTGTCTGCAGTCAGGAAATCAACAGTTATTGAACTGGAGAGGTTTATCTACTACGCTTGGAGATCAGGTGCAAATAAAAACGCTGGTTAAGATACAAAAGCAGAATTGCAAGTGTGGCATAGTGGTTAACTGTCAGACCAAGACTAGGGGGAATGAAAGCGTTCGCCATGTGGCCATCTCTCTCGCCTTAGCCTATATAGCCTACCTTGCAGGGTTGTTATGACGATGGGGTGGGAAGGAAGAAAAAGAGAACATATTCTGCTCTTGAGTTTCTTAGAGGGAGCGTAACGGCAAAGATAAAATCGTGTTTTTTTTAAATCTCAGAAGTTTCAATTTTAAAAAACCAGATCCAAAGACATTTGGTAAGGGTGAAGAGAAGAAATAAAATGGCACGTGCTCTTGTTGCATCACAGGGTCCCTTTAAGGGCACATTCGCATCAAACATTTAAGGCAGTACGATACCCCTTCAGGCAGTCATGGCTTCTCCCAAAGGGTCCTGGGAGCTGCAGTCTGTTGAGGGTGCTGAGAGCTAACCATTTTCCAGAAGGGGCTTAACAGTCGAACGCTCTTGACAGGTAGCGTCGGGAATTGTAGCAACAGAGCGGCCTCCTAACCACGTTCAGCTCCCTGGACAAACTACACCTCCCAGAATGCTTTGGGGGAGGGGTGAAGCCACGAGTGTTTCAGGGTTAAATGCCTGGTGTGGCAATGGCTCGACTATCGCAGAATCACAGAACTGCGTAGAGTTGGAAAGGGACCCCCAGGGGTCATCCAGTCCAACCCCACCCCCGCAATGCAGGAATCTCAACTAGATCATACATGACAGCCTCTGTTTAAAGACCTCCAATGCTACTGCCTGGGAAGTAATTATTATTATTATTTTAAGTTAATAAAAAACTGATTTAAAAGAAGAAGAAGGATCCTCCACGGAAGGAAAGTCCACCGCCCTATCCCAACCCTAGGAGCACAATAAACATCACCTGTTGAGCTTCTGACTGCAACGCAGCTGAAAACTCAGGGAGAAAACCATCATTTAAAAAAATAAAATGGATAAAAAGTAAAAACAATTAAGCATTTGGTATAATTGGAAAAAAACAAGGGATCAAGGACTCGCCTTCTCCTGCTGCTGCAACCGGGTTTTTAAGCAGCAAAGGTGGGGAGCGGCTCGGCGGGGAACAAGCACCCGCCGCCGACCCTCCTTCCTGGGAGCCCAACGCAGCCTGGCAAAAAACGACGCATGGCGCCTGGCAGCTGCCTCCCAGCATGCACCGCGCACCGCCCCACCCCACCAACTCGCGTCCCCACAATGCAACGCGGGCAAGAAGCCGGAAGGGAGGGAAGGAGGGCTGCTCCGTCCCAGCGTGCTCCGCGCGAGGGAGCCCGCCTCCCATCCCAGAATGCCCCGCGCGTCGTTTGTTTGTTTGTTTGTTTGTTTTTAACCCCATGAAGGGATGTCGAGGCGCTTTACTTTTGCTTTGACGTGAGCGGCGCTGGAGGGCGCGCGAGGGAAGGCATGGTTAAAAACAAAATGAGGCGAAATAAACCAAGAAATCTTTAATAAAAATACGTTTCAAAACAAAGCAAAAAAAAAAAAAAAGAAAATAGCAGGATTGTCTCAAGCACACGCGCAGCCAGACATAATCCCAAAGCAAAATGAACCTGTCAATCATTTCCTCATATTTATTTATTTAATAAACTTATGGGTCGCTTCCCCCCCCCTTTTCCAAAAGTAACTCAAAGCAAACCTAAGAGCAGTAAATAAAAAACACGGACCTTAGAGCCAGCATAAATACAAAGCATGGGGGGAAGTATTTAAAACATAGTAAATAGCAAAACATAGTTTTTAAAAGTCTTTAAAACATAGTACAGTAAATAGAAAAACATAGTTTTAAAATGTCTGTAAAGGTAAAGGGGCCCCTGACCATTAGGTCCAGTCGCGGACGACTCTGGGGTTGCAGCGCTCATCTCACTTTACTGGCCGAGGGAGCCAGTGTACAGCTTCCGGGTCATGTGGCCAGCATGACTAAGCCGCTTCTGGCGAACCAGAGCAGCGCACGGAAACGCCGTTTACCTTCCCGCCGGAGCGCTACCTATTTATCTACTTGCACTTTGACGTGCTTTCGAACTGCTAGGTTGGCAGGAGCTGGGACCGAGCAATGGGAGCTCACTCCATCACAGGGATTCAAACCGTCGACCTTCTGATCGGCTCTGTGGTTTAACCCACAGTGCCACCCGCGCTTTATAATGTATCAGAATAAAATAAATAATCTAAAACTGAAGAGGAGCAAAAAGAAGAAAGAAGGGAAAGAGGAAAAGAAAAGAGAGGCAAAAATAGAAAAAGATAAGAAGGTTCTATGTCAGTTCAATATAGTATTCCCTCATTAATATCCAACTATTCTATTTTCTATAAGCCAATATTTTTCCAATCTTCAAATCCAGAGGTTCTCATCATTCCTAAGGTCATTTACGCCTGCAGTTCTAAGAGAATGAGCAGGAGCTCAACCAAAAGAGTATTGCGGCACCTTAAAGACTTTATTGTGAGGCTGGAGCCAACTTCATCTGTTGAGAATGATGCTTCAGGCAAGCAGTGGGTTCTTTGTCTACAAAAGCCAGGGCCGCCACAAATCAGTTAGTCCTTAAGGTTACACAGGACTCCTTGTGTTTTTTGCTGTGACTCACTGCCACATTTTCCACGGTAGTACCCCTGTGCAACTTGTTGAACACTTCCTTTATTGTGTAGGATTAAGCTTTTCCTGCGTTGCTGTGGCCACCCTCATCTTGGCATGCGAATGATAGCAGATATGAGGAAATGTGATTTATGGATCTGAAACAGAGCCATACAGAGTCATATCCCCGCTTGCTCCCCGTTTCCTTCAAGCAGGATCCGGCACCGAATCTCTGGGGCAGAGACCTAGATATGTCACTAGACACAGGTACACCTGTAGTTCCTCCCAGGCTCAGAAACAGCAGATCCAGGTGTCTCATATTCTCTTCCCAAAAGAAGCCATTAATCTTGAGGCCCGGATGAAATAATATTAATTATAATTACAGGGTGTCGGGATTCTCTAGGACTCAGACAGATTTAGCCCCTGGGTGTTCCCAGCTTAAGGAATATAACTCATCATCCTAGTTCAACTCTTTTGTTTTCACTTATTTTGACCTAGTTCTGAGCCAGATCTCCCCAGGGTGGGAAATCCGGTCACCAAACAATGTCTAGCCAAAGAGATTCACAGCACAATCCAAATACAGTACTCATCTCCTGAAAATATCTCATTGAGTTATATGGGGCTTACTGTTATGTACCGTAATTAGGTCTAGGAATGCAGCTTCAAATGATAAATTTTATAGGACCATAGTGGCAAGCTTCTGGATGCCACAAGACTCTTCAATGATTAAGAAGAAGCTCTGAAAAATAATGCTGTGTGACCATGTAACTTGGGGATTTGAACTCTCCAAAAAACCAAGCAGTGTGAAGTGTGACTCCTCATTGCTGGAACTGGTAATTGTTGAAAATGTGTTTGAGAGTGTGAGCTTGGGTCAATGTTTACAGATGTAGGCTGACTCAGGTATGAATGAGTTTATGGATACGATATTTGTGTGGCTATTGAGAGACTGGAAATGTACTGAATAAACAGAATCTATTTTTGTGGATTTTGATCTTTTAATGATGATGATACTTTTATTATTTGTACCACACCCATTTTACTGGGTTGTCGGTTTTAGCCTGTATTTAGTTTGCAATTGTTTTATATACTGTATTTTATTTTATTTCCTTTATAAATCACTTTGTAATCTTTCCTGATTAGAAGTGGTATATAAACATTTGAAGTAATTCTCTTTCAAAATTAACTCCGTGCATGCTCAAAGGCATTGCATTTTTCAGTACATTACATATTCCCAAACCAAGTTCTGTCACTGAAAAGCTATTCTGAGGCTAAGCTCTGGAAAATGATGATCTAAGAGGAGGCCGGAAAATAAGTAGGGGTGAAGCAGGTTTGCCATGGATTTTTTTTGGTATATCTTGTGGTTTCTCCTCTAAAGCGGTCAAGGAAAGGGAAACCTTTAAAAAAATATGCCTAAAATAGTCTTTTTTAGTTGCTGCAACATTTTTACTGTCAGCTTAACATCAGCACCCACCCACTAAAAGCAGCAATTATGAACAATTATTCATCCTTGACAATGTCACGCTCATGCTGTGTCACAGCAGGGAGGGCAGATTTCGGGTGAAAACTGGGACAACAGAAACTCATACTTTTCCAGAGAACAGTTGGGTTTCAGAAAACACCTGCACGATCCTGTTGCTTTTAAACCATTCCTAACCAGAGCGTAATCGAAAAACTTTTATTTCAGTGGTAGGGCTGACTTGTGGAGCCTGGAATGTCCTGGAAAAAATGCAGTGCTACTACTTCCCTGCAAAGAACCCAGGAGCCCCTGCCCATACATTCTCCCTAATAATAATTATAATAATAATTTTATTGTTTATACCCCACCCAAATGGCTGGGTTTCTCCAGCCACTCTGGGTGGCTTCCAGCAAAATATAAAAAATAATAAAATGTCAGACATTAAAAACTTCCCTGAACAGCCTTCAGATGTTTTCTAAAATTGGTGTAATTCTTTATCTCCCTGACATCTGACGGGAGGGTGTTCCACAGGGAGGGTGCCACTGCCGAGGAGGCCTTCTGCCTGGTTCCCTATAACTCCTTTCTTCTTTGGCGATCATTTGTAGACGAGTAAGATTGTCTTAGGGACCCAGGTGGCGCTGTGGGTTAAACCACAGAGCCTAGGGCTTGCTGATCAGAAGGTCGGCGGTTCGAATCCCTGCGACGGAGTGAGCTCCCGTTGCTCGGTCCCAGCTCCTGCCCACCTAGCAGTTTGAAAGCACATCAAAGTGCAAGTAGATAAATAGGAACCGCTCTGGCGGGAAGGTAAACGGCGTTTCCGTGCGCTACTCTGGTTCGCCAGAAGCGGCTTTGTCATGCTGGCCACATGACCCGGAAGCTGTACGGCGGCTCCCTCAGCAGTAAATCGAGATGATCGCCGCAACCCCAGAGTCGGACACGACTGGACCTAATGGTCAGGGGTCCCTTTACCTTTAAGATTGTCTTCCATGAACAGGGTCTTAACAGTGGGTCCGTAAGTGACTGTGGAGGCCAATTCTGGATCCACACATCATTCCACAGTGGTGACAAAACGTTTCTGGGTGGGAGTTGATCACGGTGTGGATTTGCCAAGCGTGCCTTCCTCTTAGCATGTTTCTCCCTTTTGTACTGAGTTCGAGTGTCTTCAAAGTCCATGACACCTTTGGTAAAGGCTGTTCTCCAATTGGCGCACTTGCAGGCCAGTGTTTCCCAGTTGTCGGTGTTTATACTACATTTTTAAAAGATTTGCCTTGAGAGAATCTTTAAACCTCTTTTGCTGACCACCAGCATTACGCTCTCCATTTTTAAGTTCGGAATAGAGTAATTGCTTTGGAAAACCTCACTGCTACTCCTCTCTTTGCAACCAGTCTCGGGCAGAGGCTCCCTTCTCTAAACTGCTATTAGGAGCCACATTAAACAATTCTGATTCCTATAAATAATTATTATTTTTTTAAAAAATTATATGCCGCTGCATCATTAAAATATACCACAGGGGCTTACAACAATATAAAAACACAGAACCCAATAATAACATCATAAAAGTAAAAAAGAAATTAAAAGCAAAAAGAAAATGTAAACAAACATCAATAGACCATCGTGGAGGATGTATACTCTTAATTGCCTGCGCAAGAGATTTTCCCACTGCCTTCCCTTAGAGAGAGAGAGAGAGAGAGAGAGAGAGAGAGAGAGAGAGAGAGAGAGAGAGAGAGAGCACTTCCCCTTTAAGAATGGAGACGCTCCGTCCGCTCAGAAGGATTCAACTCGATGCTCCTCGAGCGGCAATGGTACGTTCTATTTACACACCGCAACACCCCCGCCCTCCTCGCTCCGCCCCAGTTGGAATCGCCCTCAGGTGCCGAGGCTTGCTTTGCTGTGTCGCTGCGGACGAGACCACGCGGCCCAGGACGTTTCCATATCCACCCCTCTCCTCCGTGCGGGTTGGTATCGCCCCCTAGAGGCTTCTCGGATTAGCCCAGCGGCGCCTTTTCCTGAAACCCACCCTGTCCACCCCCGTGGGCCTTTTCGGGATGGTCTCGCCCCTTGGGAGCTTGGCCAGGTTTCCTCGGAAGAGACCATTTTCACCCCTGCCAAGGGGTGGGTAGCAGGAGGAGCAAAAGTGCTGGTGGTTTTGTTTTGTGCTTGCCTTAATTGCATTTTCAGTGCATTGCTCAGGAAAGCAGAGGGATGATCTGTACACCCAGGAGGGAAGGCTGAAGGGGTGGCGGCGGGTGCACAGAAGCCTTTCCCAGGCGACCCCTCCTGCGCATTCCCATGTTGCGATTTAAAACGGGCAGGCCAGAGAAGGTGACTGCATGTGGTCATCACGTGGGCTGGCTTGTTGGCCCAGGAAAGGGGTGCCATGCTGCTGAAATAATGCCATTTTGCTTTGGGCTTCCAATCAGGCAAAGGGTCTAGCTAGCGCCCTGCAGAGTTAACCTATGGAACTCCCTGCCACAGGAGGCAGCAATGGCCAACTTGAATGGCCTTAAAGCGGATTGCCACAAGTTCATGGAGGAGAAGGCTGGTTGGCCGCCGTGAGAACAGGATGCTGGACTAGGTGGGCTGCTGGGCTCTGGAAGCCCAAGAGCCCTCTCCCCTCCGGTCTCCAGCAACTGGTATTCAGAAGCATCGCTGCCTCCTACCACCTGCTGGGTGACTGAGCCTACCCAGCCCTTATTATTTCCCATAATGCCCAGAGTGGATGCCCGCGGCATCGTGGGCAACTGGAACCGTAGCTAGTCCCCGTTGCATGACGCTGCTTGGAGCGGCATACAAATAAAAGCTTATGGGGCAGGGGAGCATCAGCAGTTGTAGCCCAGAAGTTGCCCACGGGTGCCAGCGATGGCTTTGGTACACTGCAAGGCAGCCTTCGCCAACCTGGTGCCTTCCAGGTGTTGCTGGCTGGGGCTGATGGGAGCTGTAGTCCAACACCTCTGGAAGGCAACAGGTTGGCCAGACGTTTCTACGGGGGACTGCCCTTCTGACCGATGTGTGCGTCATTCAATCTTATCGGTTGCAGGTGACAAGGATGCTCAAATCCTCCCATAATGAGAAAACTGCTTTCTTTGTTGTAATAATTTATAATAATAATTTATTCTTTATACCCCGCCCATCTGGCTGAGTTTTGCCAGCCACTCGTTTTGTTAGAGCATGATGCTGATAAGGTTGCAGGTTCCATCCCAGCTACATATTATTGCATTGCAGGGGGTTTGGCTAGATGATCCTCGGGGTCTCTTCCAACTCTACAGTTCTGTGATTCCTGGCTATTCTTCCCTCACAGGACTGTTGCAAGGAAAACGCAAGGTGCCATTGTTTGGTCGCACACTTAAAAGGACAGGAGCGAGTCCCGGGATTATAAGTGGTGGTGCAGTGGTTAGGGGTGTTGGTCTAGGACTGGGAAGGGCCAGGTTTAAATTCCTGCTCAGCTATGAAGCTTACAGGGCACCCTTGGGCCACCAGTCGCTCTTAGCCTAACCTACCTCACAGGGTTGTTGTGTGGGTGGAAAGAGATGGGGTGACATTGAGAATCATGCATGCCTTAGGCTCATTGGGAGAAGAGTGGGGCTTCAAATTGTAATGAAGAGGAAAAGAAATTGCATCTGAAGGTGGGGTCCATCACTGTCCTATCTTACTCATCTTCATTTGTTTCCCCCCAGGATACATAATTAACTCCTCATTTTGCCTCTTGGAGTCATTTTTGCTGTGCAGTCAACATGGTGAGTAGCCGGGAGAGGTTGGTGAGTGTTGTTCTTTCTGTGATCCCTCCCAGGCATTTTCTATAGTCTGTCGATATTTTATTTATTATTTAAAGGTAAAGGGACCCCTGACCATTAGGTCCAGTCGTGGACGACTCTGGGGTTGCGGCGCTCATCTCGCTTTACTGGCCGAGGGAGCCGGCGTACAGCTTCCAGGTCATGTGGCCAGCATGACTAAGCCGCTTCTGGTGAACCAGAGCAGCGCACGGAAACGCCGTTTCGTTTTATTATTTACTGTACTTGTTTATTTAACAGAATTTGGAGGTTGCTTAAGTGTAAATAAGAGTTTCTGTTCACAAAGAACAGAAATTTGTCGAGAAAAGTCCAAAGTTAAAAGCAAGGTTTCTTTCCTTTAAAAAAAAATCAAAATATAAACAAAATCAAGAGATCCAAAATACATAATAGAACTGAAAACTACAGTGGACCCTCGACTTACGAATGTAATCCGTTCCAACGGGAGCGTCGGAACTTGAAAAAAATCGTAAGTCGAGTCCCCATAGGAATGCGTTGGAGAACGCATTCGTAGCTCAAAAAAATCTTCGCAAGTCGAAAAAACCCTATCTAAAGCGGCCACGGCTTCCGATCGGAAGTCGAAAAAATTCGGAAGCGGCGGCCGCTTTGATCCCTCGTAACTCGAAAAATACGGAAGTCGGGGCATTCGTAAGTCGAGGGATCACTGTACATGTCAACTGAGCAGACTTGTCTAAAGAAGACAATTTTTAGCAGGCTCCGAAAAGGGCATAGGGGAGGCACCTACTTAAATGTCAATGGCCAGGGAGTTGGCGAATGTAGGAGCTGCCTCACTAAAAGATTGGTTCCTGTTTTCTCAACAGCACGGCAGGCTGAAGGTTAAAACGACAGAGGAGCAGGCCGAAGCCAAGCGCATTGAGCGGGAGAAGAAGCTGCGCCAATACGTGACGGCCACAAAAGCCATCTTTGAGAAGGTAAAAGGGCTGGGCAGAGTTGTAGGGGCAGAGGAGGTGAGGCGGGTGCAAGGACCTTCTCTCCATTCTCCGCCCTTCTCAAACAACGGCAGCCTTCACGCTGTCATGGATCAATTCCACAAAGGCACCACCAAACAGGGGGGCAGCCAAGATGATCGAGGGTCTGGAAACCAAGCCTGATGAGGAACGGTTGAGGGAGTTGGGTATGTTTAGCCTGGAAAAGAGGAGGACTGAGAGGAGATATGGTAGCCATCTCAGGGGCTGTCACCTGGAGGATGGAGCAAGCTTGTCTTCTTCTGCTCTGGAGGGTAGGACCTGAACCAATGGTTTAAAATGACAAGAAAGGAGATTCCAACTAAACGTCAGAAAAACTTTCTGAGGGTAAGAGCTGTTGAAGAGTGGAAGGTGGTGGACCTTCAGGTGGAGGTTTTTAAGCAGAGGTTCGATGGCCATCGGCCATGGATGCTTTAGTTGGGATTCCAAAACACCAAATTGGCTAATAAATATTGAGAACAGTTTACTCAATCAAACATGTTAAAATGAACACATTAAGGTGCAGCGTGCAAATCCAAGCCTGTAAAAACTCAATAAACTGATGGCATAATACTGAGGCTAATGATAATGTCCTAGCGTAATCAAATTACGCAAAAGTGTTGCAAATGGTACTCTACTGAACGCACAAAGTCTTTTGTGAGGGAACGGTCACAGTCAGGCAAGAAATCGCGGTCATGCGGTAATCGCAGATAGGCCCTCCTCACTGTCCCTCAGCGAAAGTAGATCTGAAGACCTGAATCCCGGATATAATCAGGTTTCGCGGGAGCTTCTTCAGTTGATCGTGCTGTTTTTACAACAGCATACAATGAAATTATAGATTCTCACAGGCACTTGCTTACAACACCTGATACTTTTTTTTGTATGCTTAGTTGGGATTCCTGCATTGCAGGGGGCTATAAACCAACTGTGTCCAGTTCTGGGCACCACAGTTCAAGAAAGATACTGACAAGCTGGAACGTGTCCAGAGGAGGGCAACCAAAATGGTCAAAGGCCTGGAAACGATGCCTTATGAGGAACGGCTTAGGGAGCTGGGTATGTTTAGCCTAGAGAAGAGAAGGTTGAGGGGTGATATGATAGCCATGTTCAAATATATAAAAGGATGTCATATAGAGGAGGGAGAAAGGTTGTTTTCTGCTGCTCCAGAGAAGCGGACACGGAGCAATGGATTCAAACTACAAGAAAGAAGATTCCACCTAAACATTAGGAAGAACTTCCTGACAGTAAGAGCTGTTCGACAGTGGAACTTGCTGCCAAGGAGTGTGGTGGAGTCTCCTTCTTTGGAGGTCTTTAAGCAGAGGCTTGACAGCCACCTGTCAGGAATGCTTTGATGGTGTTTCTTGCTTGGCAGGGGGTTGGACTGGATGGCTCTTGTGGTCTCTTCCAACTCTACGATTCTATGAATTCACCCTTGTGGAATACAGGTGGTACATTGGTTCTCGAACTTAATCCGTTCCAGGAGTCCCTTCGGCTCCCGAAACCATTCGAAAACCAATGCGCGGCTTCTGATCGGCTGCAGGAGTAAGGTAAAAGTAAGGTAAAAGAAGCTGATCTCAATAAAATAAATAAAACAGAGAGAGAAATAAAAAGAAAACACCAAAGGAAAAAAATCCAAATCGAAGGATGATATTCTTAATCGCCTCAATAGGCTGGGCAGAATAGAAAAATTTTCAGCCAGCATTTAAAAGTTGGCACAGAAGGCAGCTGCTGAATCTGGGCCAATGACACTCAATAAAGACTCCGTTTCCCGTTGTTGGACTCCAGCTTTGACAAGCACACGTGTGTGTTCTCTCTTCTCCTTCAGAGGAAATTGGGGCAGCTGGACAAGGAAGCCTTGGAGCTAACCAGCCAGATCTTGGGCGCCAACCCGGACTTTGCCACCCTCTGGAACTTCCGCCGGGAGATCTTCCTTCACCTGCAGGAGGAGTGAGTGGCGTTGGAGTAGGGGGGAGAGGGAGAGAGAGAGGGAAGGGGTGAAATAGGGCGACAGGAGCTTTGTAAGCAAGGTGTGACTACACACTCCTCATTTATCCAGAATGCGGCAGCCAGACTGGTGACTGGGAGCAGCCGCCGAGACCACATAACACTGGTCCTGAAAGACCTACACTGGCTCCCAGTACATTTCTGAGCACAATTCAAAGTGTTGGTGCTGAAGTTGGAAGCCCTAAACGGCCTCAAAGGCCCAGTAGACCTGAAGGAGCGTCTCCACCCCCATCGTTCAGCCCGGACACGGAGGTCCAGCTCCGAGGGCCTTCTGGCGGTTCCCTCCTTGCGAGAAGTGAGCTTACAGGGAACCAGGCAGAGGGCCTTCTCGGTGGTGGCACCCGCCCTGTGGAACGCCCTCCCATCAGATGTCAAGGAAATAAACAACTATCTGACTTTCAGAAGACATCTGAAGGCAGTCCTGTTTAGGGAAGTTTTTAGTGTTTGATGTTTTATGGTTTTTTTATTATTCTGTTGGGAGCCGCCCAGAGTGGCTGGGGAAACCAAGCCATATGGGCGGGTATAAGTAATAAAATAATATTATATTATTATTATTATCTCCTCCATGCCAGGACCCCAGAGGAGATGCAAGCCCTCTGCAAGGCAGAACTATCCTTCCTGGAGTCCTGCCTGCGGGTCAACCCCAAATCCTATGGGACGTGGCGCCACCGCTGCTGGGTGATGGAGCACATCCCGGAGCCGGATTGGGCCCGTGAGCTGGAGCTGTGCAGCAAGTTCCTGGAGAGCGACGAACGCAACTGTAGGCCTTTTCCTTCCTCCTCACCTCATTCCGTTCCTAACGCCATATATCTGCCATGGGTGCTTTAGAACGGCTTAGGGAGCTGGGTATGTTTAGCCTGGAGAAGAGAAGGTTCAGGGGTGATATGATAGCCATGTTCAAATATATAAAAGGATGTCATATAGAGGAAGGAGAAAGGTTGTTTTCTGCTGCTCCAGAGAAGCGGACACGGAGCAATGGATTCAAACTACAAGAAAGAAGATTCCACCTGAACATTAGGAAGAACTTCCTGACAGTAAGAGCTGTTCGACAGTGGAATTTGCTGCCAAGGAGTGTGGTGGAGTCTCCTTCTTTGGAGGTCTTTAAGCAGAGGCTTGACAGCCACCTGTCAGGAATGCTTTGATGGTGTTTCCTGCTTGGCAGGGGGTTGGACTGGATGGCCCTTGGGGTCTCTTCCAACTCTAGGATTCTATGATTCTAGTTGAGATTCCTGCATTGCAGTCAGTCAGACTAGACCCCCGCCCTTGGGGGGGGGTGTCCTTCCCAACTCTTACCATCCCATGATGGCTCCTCCCTATCCCTGACTTTCCGCAGCCTGTAAAAGAAGACGATTGTAAAATTGCCTCCGAGTAACTCTTAATAAGGGACGCAGGTGGCGCTGTGGGTTAAACCACAGAGCCTAGGGCTTGCTGATCAGAAGGTCGGCGGTTCGAATCCCCGCGACGGGGTGAGCTCCCGTTGCTTGGTCCCAGCTCCTGCCAACCTAGCAGTTCGAAAGCACGTCAAAGTGCAAGTAGATAAATAGGTACCGCTCCGGCGGGAAGGTAAACGGCGTTTCTGTGCGCTGCTCTGGTTCGCCAGAAGCGGCTTAGTCATGCTGGCCACATGACCCGGAAGCTGTACGGTGGCTCCCTCAGCCAATAAAGCGAGATGAGCATCGCAACCCCAGAGTCGTCCGCAACCGGACCTAATGGTCAGGGGTCCCTTTACCTTTTTAATAATAATAAATAATAATAATAATAAAAAATAATTTTATTATTATTTATGTCCCACCCATCTGGCTGAGTTTCCCAGGCCAAAGTGCCTTTGCGGGAGGAGGGTAATTGGGCAGGCTGACCTCTGACCCGCCCGCCACTCTTCCCTATTTCTCTTTCCTGCCCCCTGCAGTTCACTGCTGGGACTACCGGCGCTTCGTGGTGCGGCAGTCTCAGGTCGCCCCTCTGGACGAGTTGGCGTTCAGCGACAGCCTCATCACCCGGAACTTCTCCAACTATTCCTCCTGGCACTATCGCAGCCACCTCCTCCCGCAGCTTTACCCTGATGCCCAGCATCAAGGCCGGATCACGGAGGAAATCCTGCTGAAAGGTTGACATCCTGGGGAACGATGGGTGGGGCGGATTCTGTGGGCCTGGAAGGAAATCCCGAGCTCCTTAACCGAGCTGCGTGGAAACAATTCGGTGTTCCTCCTGTTGTTGGGTTGGCATGGCAGGAGTCGGTGGGAGGAGTCCCCATAGGGAGACATGCTGTTTGAAAAGCATTTTTATCCCGCTCTCCAGCTGGGGAAAAAGGCTCCCAGAGTGTCTTGCACAATATTGGTGGTAAGTCCTGTTTGCGAGCTAAGAGACACCACACAAGAGGAAAAAGGAACTGGGAGGGAGGAGGAAAGCAAGCAAGCTTGGGCACTAGTTCCCACCGACTAGAGATCTTGTCGATTATTGATCATGGGCTCCTAAACTGCTGTGTCACATTGGATAATAGCTGGGATAGCTCAGTCGGTAGAGCATGAAACTGTTGATCTCAGGGTCATGGGTTTGAGCCCCAGTTTGGGCAAAAGATTCCAGCATTGCCGGGGGTTGGACTAGATGACCCTCGCGGCACTTTCCAATTCTACAATTTTACAATTGAATGAAAGTATGGGTTACAGTGCTCCTGGGATCTTTGGAAATAGAGAGAGAGAGAGAGAGAGAGATTGAGAAGCTCTGAATGGTGGTGTTGTTTTATTTTGTTTATTCATTAAATTTATATACCACTTGACTGTAAAGCAAAAGCAAACTCAAAGCAGTTTACACCAATCATATAAAAATGAAATAATCAGTTAAAAAACAACAACAGCTGGAAGCAACTATTTAAAACCTTCTAAAAAGCAACAACGTAAAAGCACGTGTCAGCATTCTATTCCGGTTGCTCTGTCCCAGCTCCTGCCAACCCAGCAGTTCGAAAGCACGCCAGTGCAAGCAGATAAATAGGTACCACTGCGGCGGGAAGGTAAACGGCGTTTCCATGCGCTCTGGTTTCCGTCATGGTGTCCCATTCCGCCAGAAGCTGTTTAGTCCTGCTGGCCACACGACCCGGAAAGCTGTCTGTGGACAAACGCTGGCTCCCTTGGCCTGAAAGCGAGATGAGCGCCACACCCCATTGTCAAGTTTAACCATCCAAGGGTCCTTTGCCTTTTCCTGTGTTTTTTTAATAGACTGGATAGGCTTAGCTCAACAAAAATAGGCTGCAAAAAGCCTACAGTGAAGGCACCTGCCTGATGTCAATAGGCAGGGAGTTCCAAAGTTTGAGTGCTGCCACCCTAAAATACCAATTTCTTACCAATTTAATGGTGCAGTCAGTGTGCACAAAGGACAGGAGGCAAGGCCCCATTCCGAGACGCTTGCAGTCTGAAATAGGCCTTTCGATGTTTTTAACTGGCTATTGAAATTACGACCTGCATGCAGAGCAGTCACTCTGTCACTGAGCTACATCCTCTGCTCAAAACATCAGCCTGCCTCGCCCACTGCTAAGCATTCCTGCTTGCTGGTTTCCCGGCAGGCCTCATCCAGCAAGCCTCTTCTTATGACACTTGGCAGCTTTCGGGCTGAGATTTCTCTCTGGGGCTGATGGGAGTTGTAGTCCTTTAAAAAAAAATTATTGATTTTACAATTTAATAAGGACATTACATCTCGGTTAAATTTTTCCATGCCTCCCCCCTCTCACCGTGGGAGGCTCGAATCCATCCCCCCTCTCACAGAGGTACACCCGTTCATTGTATCTTTAACCTTAAAAATAATATGTCTTAACTTTGCTTAGGCCTAGCCCCAATTTCCAGGCCAGGCCATTCTAATTTTCTCTATTTCATATCTCATGTGACTCCCTCACATCCCCACTATTGATTTCATAGTCTATCCTTTTATCAGGTTCATACTTCCTCTTTTAGATCATCGTCAAATAAATCATATTATATCTAAATTCATACTTCCTCTTTTAGCTCATCATCAAGTCATTATATCTAAGTTCATACCTCAGCATCCAGATACTTCTGCATTTTCCCTAAATTCATCTATTTGGTTCCCCCCTACCTCCCCTTAGTCTCCAAGTATCTAGCCCTGTTATTTCCTTTACTTATTCATTTTTTCTTTAAACAAAATTAATAATCCTTACAGATCACACACGTCATTAGCCGTATCCATATTCATTGTCTTAAAAACCAGAGAAATGTCCCATTCAAGTAAAACAAAGTCCTTCTTCACCCCACACCCGCTCTTTCCAGGCCCCAGCTCCACCAGTTCTCTTGCCTCACTGGGCCTTTTTCTTGCTCCCCTCTCTGCAGCTCCATCTGCTTTGTCTTTCCTGGGAGTTGTAGTCCTACAACGCCCAGAAGCCCGCCAGCTTGAGCAAACCTGCTTTGGGAGCGAGGGCAGCCAAGACTCTTGGGCTCTGTTCCCAGTTTTGGAAGAGGAGGCTTTGAAAGCAGGTCCAGCCCTTTCACCAAGGCCTCCGGAACTCTTCCCACCACCACCCCCCCAAGCGCCGGCAGGGAGTACGAGTCCGTGAATCACGGCGGCCATCCCCTCTCGACAGTCCTGGGCGCATCGAAGGCGGTGCAGGGCGATGACTTCGGCATGAGTAAAAAGTGTACACAGGGATTCTTCTCTCGGCTCCCCGGAGGCCCAGCCCTCACCTGGGCAGGTGAAATTCCAAGCGGATCAGGTGGAGGCGTCGCCCCTCTTTGCCACTCACGGCCTTAAGTCTCCCGCAGCTGCTTTTGTTTGGCCTGAGAGACAGGGCTGGGGTGTGGGAGCCTTGCCTGGAGCCAGCTCAGCCAAGAGAGAGACAGAGACAAGGGTGGGTAACTCCCTGCGGCTCGCAAGGAAGGATTCAGAAATGGAGCAGTCACTAACAAGGCGCCACCTGGACAGATGCAGATCTCTGTGCTAGGTGGTTTTCTCCTATCTTAGCCTATCTCCTGCTCTTGCCTTTCATGGCCAAAGGGCGACAAGCACTAGGCCTGAGCGATGTATTAATGCATCAGGCATGTCCAACAGGTAGATCGTGATCTACTGGTAGATCACTGGGCGTCTGTGGTAGATCACCGGTAGATCAGTGGCTCCCCCCCAAAGAAGCTAAAAAACTTTGGCTCCCCTAAAAAAACCTCAACATCTTTGCCCTGCACCCCTAAAATGACCTAAACCACCAAAAACAGGTCTTTCCTTCCTAAAAAAAAGCTTTCCTCTTCCCTTAAGAAGCTCAACAACTTTGACTTGAACCCCCCCCCCAAAAAAAGGGGGTAGATCACTGCCAGTTTTTAACTCTGTGAGCAGTCTCTTAGAAGTTGGCCACCACTGAATACATCACCCAGGACTGGTTTGAGGGCCAGAGCAAGGTGGCACCTTCACTTGGCAGTATATTGCGAGTATGCGACGTGGGCGGCGCTGTGGTCTACACCACTGAGCCTCTTGGGCTTCCTGATCAGAAGGTCGGCGGTTCGAATCCCTGTGACGGGGTGAGCTCCCGTTGCTTGGTCCCAGCTCCTGCCAACCTAGCAGTTCGAAAGCACAACAGTACAAGTAGATAAATAGATATGCTGCAGCAGGAGGGTAAACAGCGTTTGCGTGCACTCTGGTTTCCGTCACGGTGTCCCGTTGCACCAGAAGCAGTTTAGTCCTGCTGGCCACATGACCTGGAAAGCTGTCTGGGGACAAACGCCGGCTCCTTCGGCCTGAAAACGAGATGAGCGCCGCAACCCCATAGTCGCCTTTGACTGGACTTAAACATCCAGAAGTCCTTTAAAGGTAAAGGGTAAAGGGACCCCTGGCCATTAGGTCCAGTCATGACCGACTCTGGGGTTGCGGCGCTTATCTCACGTTACTGGCCAAGGGAGCCGGCGTTTGTCCACAGACAGCTTCCAGATCATGTGGCCAGCATGACTAAGCCGCTTCTGGCGAACCAGAGCAGCGCACAGAAACGCCGTTTACCTTCCTGCCGGAGCGGTACCTATTGATCTACTTGCACTTTGACGTGCTTTCGAACTGCTAGGTTGGCAGGAGCTGGGACCGAGCAACAGGAGCTCACCCCGTCGCGGGGATTCGAACCACCAACCTGATTAGCAAGCCCTAGGCTCTGTGGTTTAATCCACAGCCAACTGCAGTCTGCTTTTAATTTAACCACCACCACAACAACAATTGGGGAGCCCCCAGCATAATCTGCGGAGGCCAGAAAAATTTGCCTGGGAATGTGGCAGTGCAGGGCAGGGGACGATCTGGTCCCAGAGGTGGAGATTATCCAAAACCCAGTGTAGTGGTTAAGAGTATCAAACTAGGAATGGAAAGGCCCGCGTTCAAAGCTCGCTGGGTACCTCACTTTCATCCTAACCTTCCTCGCAGGTTTATTGTGAGGTTGAAGCAAGGAAGGGGGGAGAACCCCGCCTATAGCCCCGAGCTACTTTTGAGAGAGGGCAGGATTAAAATGCAATTATTCTTTACAATCCCGTGCAGAGAAGCTGGTCTCTTTCCCATGCAATCTGGTCTCGATTCTGCCTCTCCTTCTCCTTTCAGCTGGTCTTTTGTGGTGCCCTTGGACACCCCCCCCCTTAAAGAAAGGATCAAGAGATGAACAGAAGCCAAACGGCTGCGTCTTTGCGGTTTCCGCTTTGTCATGGGCCAGCGAGAAACTTCTGGGTGGTTTCTACAACTTGGAAGTTTCGGTTTATGAGGGAAGGCAAATAATCGGGCTGTTTTGGTGTGGGGTGGGACTGGGGGGGGGCAGAGGAGGCAGGCACAAACTTCCAACCCCAACACCGTGAGGTGAACTTCAAAAAGTCCTTGGAAAAGTCAGCTGTGTCTCAAGCATTTTTATGAGGTATTTTTTTTAAAAAATAAAAATATTTAAGTGGTATATAATTGCTTTCAAGGTTGTGTAACCACCATATACAGGGTGTGACTGGAAAGTTCGGTGAATGGTCACAGAAATCGGACAGCGAGAAATATTCAAACATACATGGCTTACAGGCCTTCAAAGTAGGCCCCCTCTGATACAATTCACCGTTGACAATGTTCATAGAACTGCTGGAAACTTCCGGAGAAGTCCTCTATTCGTACTGCTTTCAGTTCCCTCGTCACAGCAGCTTGGACATGTGAAATGTTGGGGAATCTGCGCGCTTTCAGTGCAGATGTCAGTTTTGGAAAAAGAAAGAAATCCGATGGGACCAGATTGGGAGAATATGGAGGGCAGGACAACTCAGTAACCTCGGTAACGATTTCACACGGATTATGCAATTCTTCCGTCATCGTTCGGACCCACAAATAAGTCACAAGCTCTGTCGACATTTGCTGCCCTTCACGGAAAGGCTTAAACAACTCAGTGTGGTGTAGTGGTTAAGAGCGGTGGACTTGTAATCTGGTGAACCGGGTTCGCGTCTCCGCTCCTCCACATGCAGCTGCTGGGTGACCTTGGGCTAGTCCCACTTCTCTGAAGTCTCTCAGCCCCACTCACCTCACAGAGTGTTTGTTGTGGGGAAGGAAGGGAAAGGAGTTTGTTAGCCGCTTTGAGTCTCCTTTGGGTAGTGATAAAGCGGGATATCAAATCCAAACTCCTCTTCTTCTTCCTCTATTTCTTCATACGCTGCCTTTCAAGTTACAGCTTCATCTCCGTGCACAATTGTGAGCATTTCATGGGTTTCCGATGCCAATTGTATGTTCGAATATTTCTCGCTGTCCGATTTCTGTGACCGTTCACCGAACATTCTGGTCGCACCTTATATTTATTTATATTTTTTTTTTAATATCATTTTTATTAGTTTCAATTTTTTACAATAATAACATTCACATACTTTTTTCACTTCTTATACCTTTTCGGCTTTTAATAGCCTTGACTTCCTTCAAACCTTCCTTGTGACCTTCTAATATCTATACCTTAATTTATATTTCTTATTTCTTCCGTTGTTTTATTATATCTCTCGCTACCTTAGTCACTATAAATTCATATTAACAACAGCATATCTTCCTTGATCTACAAAGCCTCTTGCAGTCCTACTAACATATTCAATTGAGTACTTTCTTTTAGGTAGTCTGCAAATTTTGTCCAGTCTTTGACGAACTTCTGGTCCCGCTGTTCTCGGATTCTCCCCGTCATTTTGTCTAGTTCTGCATAGTCCAATAGTTTCATTTTCCATTCTTCCATTGTCGGTATTTGTTCTTGTTTCCATTTTTGTGCTATTAACATTCTCGCCGCAGTCACTGCATATTGGTCGCACCTTATATTTAAAGCACATGTCTTCCCCCACAAATAATTCTGGGAAGTGTAGTTTTCACCCCTACACAGAGCTGCAATTCCCAGCAGCCTTAACAAACTACAGTTCTCAGGATTCTTTGGGAGGGTGCTTTAAATGTATGCTGTGTACACAGCCTTAATTTTTTTTTTTTTAAAGAAAAACTCTTCATCACAAATGGCAGTCCTTTCTTTTTTTCTTTTTTTTAAAATAATATTTATTGGTTTTACAATTTTATAAGCACATCACATTATATTTCGGTCAGGTTTCATTGCCCCCCACCTCTCACCTTGGAAGGCTTTAATCTTACCCCCCCTCTCACAGAGGAATACCTTATCTTATTTCCCCTGACCTTAATCAGTACATCATCTTGCTTAGATCTAACCCTATTACCGGGTAGACCATTCTTAGTTATACATCATATTTCCAATGACTTCCTCCGCACCTCCCCATTGGCTTCATAAATCAAAACATATTTCCCTTTCAGGCTCATAATTCACAATTACACATCATATTCATATATCTGTTAAATCTTAATTAATTCACACCTCAGCGTATATCTTCTAAATCATCTATACGTTTTCCCTCTAACTCCCCTTAGTCTTCAGGCTCCCAGCTTTCAAAGGTTCTTTACTTATTCATAACATAAGCCATGTCCGAAATTATTGTCAAAAAAAAAAATCCAAATACATAGTCAATCCCCAAACTACCGTTCTGCACCCCTCACCCCTCACCCCGTTTTTCTAAGGTCCATGTCCAAGTGCTTGCTTGCACTTGGACTTTTTCTTCTTCTTGTCTTCTCCGCAGCTCCTTCTCCTTTCTTTCAAAATATATCTTCACTGTTGGTACTTTCCTCTTCTTCCTTTTCTCCAGTCTAAGTCTCTTGCGTCGAAAAATGTTTTTCCTGCAACGAGGTTTGTCTTTGACCTTGAGGGGGACTGCTCCCCCTTCCTTCTTTGGTGCAGCTGGCTGAACATCACTCTTGTTTACAGTTCCTCTTATCCTCTCTGTCTCGGCTCGGAGTTCCTTCCTTATTTCCCATATTTTTTCAAGGACCTTCCTCCAGCCGCCAGTACACAAATCATCCGCCATGTTCAAGAACGTAGCTTTGCAAAGTTAAAAACAGAACCACTTCCAAGTTCAAAATCCAAGTTTAAAGTCAAGGTCCAACAGTTCCGATTCAAGTCCTCTTTATATCCACTTAATCAGCTAGTTGCCCCCACGACCAGGGGTGTCAGAGGGATTGAATCTCTGTTACAAAATTAAGTTTCCAATTACATTTCAGCCGCATCGGTAACAAAGTTCCTGATTTAGTGCCACAATGGCAAGGGACGGACCTCCATAATTTACATCCCAATGCCGCTCTAATTAAGTCCAAATTAAGTCCAAATTCCTTAGTTACTCACACTTTATAGATCAGATCTTGTTCCTTTTGGAGAAATCAGCGCGCTCGAGGGGGGAAGGTTTCCACAGCTTCCACCCGACGGGAGTTTACGATCCGTTGAGCTCCGCCACCCCCACTCGCTCTCGGCAGACCCTGCGTGGTTCTACCGGGGAGTAGGGCGGCGTTACGAGCTACCGCCGGATCTACGGTCCCGGGAACACCCTCCCGGGAGTTTTGGGGGCCACGTCGCTGTCGCGGGCTCCCCTTTGTCCGGTCGGGTCGGGGAATGTCAAGAGCGACATGTCCCCCCGACCTTCCCCTCCGGCGCGCCGACCGGAAGTCCACAAATGGCAGTCCTTTCACATCTCCTGTCAGAGAAGATTTTCTTCATTTTCTTTTAATACACCAAATTTTCCTGTAAATAGGTTTCGTGTTGTTGTTTCTCAAGCTGCTCTTGAGCGTTGCCTCCCATTCTATGTTGCAGAATTAATCCCAGGATTAGTCTCCGGCGTACCTGAAATGTGAGTAATACGTTTTGTAGAAAAAGCATGGAGCCAACGCTGTCTTCACCGGGGGCTTTTAAATAGATAAAACCATTCATATGCAGCTCGTGTACAAGAAAGGCAATATAGGAAAGGTACCGTAAACGCAGACTAAACTGTAAAACAAAGGCTGTAAAACCTAGGCTGAGAAATGCTTGCTGGAATAAATAAAAAACGTATTCGGTAGGTTCGACAGGAATCCATGCAGCCAAGCCGCAGGAGACCACAAAAAGTGCCTTCCCCAGGCTTCCGGTTGCGCTCTGCCTTAACGGATGCAGACCCCACAACAGCCGGAGATGGTTGGCGGAGGAAAAACAAGGATGATTTAGGGTAAATCATCCTTGCAAATTCCCTCCAGGGACGGGAGGAACGGACTTCACTTGCAGTTTGTGGTCCTTGGGTAAAAAAGTTAAAGGACTCCTGGATGGTTAAGTCCAGTCAAAGGCAACTATGGGGTTGCGGCCCTCATCTCACTTTCAGGCCAAGGGAGCTGGCGTTTGTCCCCATACAGCAGGGGTCAGCAACCTTTTTCAGCCGTGGGCCGGTCTACCGTCCCTCAGACTATGTGGTGGGCCGGAGTTTTCTTTTGGGGGGGGTGAACGAATTCCTATGCCCCACAAATAACCCAGAGATGCATTTTAAATAAAAGGACACCTTCTACTCATGTAAAAACACCAGGCAGGCCCCACAAATAACCCAGAGATGCATTTTAAATAAAAGGACACCTTCTACTCATGTAAAAACACCAGGCAGGGCCCACAAATAACCCAGAGATGCATTTTAAATAAAAGGACATCTTCTACTCATGTAAAAACACCAGGCAGGGCCCACAAATAACCCAGAGATGCATTTTAAATAAAAGGACACATTCTACTCATGTAAAAACACGCTGATTCCTGGACCATCTGTGGGCCAGATTGAGAAGGCAATTGGGACGCATCCGGCCCATGGGCCTTAGGTTGCCTACCCCTGCAATACAGCTTTCCGGGTCGTGTGGCTGGCATGACTAAACCGTTTCTGGCACAACGCGACACCGTGACGGAAACCAGAGCGCACGGAAATGCCGCAGCAGTACCCATTTATCTACTTTCACTTTGGCGTGCTTTCGAACTGCTAGGTTGGCAGGAGCTGGGACTGAGCAATGGGAGCTCACCCCGTCGCAGGGATTCGAACTGCCAACCTTCCGATCGGCAAGCCCAAGAGGCTCAGTGGTTTAGACCACAGCGCTACCCGCGTCCCTGGACCCAAATTGTTAAGGGCATTGTAAATCAATACTGTACTAGAACCTTGAACCTGGACCCCGATTTGGAGATATTGCTGTGGGATCCGCCACATAAAAATAGAAATATGCTCCATTCTCCTCAAAATACAACTTCAAAAAGAACAAGTTAAGGTAAAACAACTCCATTGTAGGTTACACAAACACTAAAATAACCTTCGAATATTCCCTAAGATGAAATGTAGGCTGCAGACAAACGTGAAGAATGCTCTCCAGTATTCTCCTCAGGGACCAAATGCCCACCGAAAGTAATCGCCCCGTAAATAATAATAATAATATATTTTATTTTATTATTTATACCCAGACACATTTCAACATGAAGTCCGCCTCAGTGGCCAAACCTTTGTAAGGTTGTCAGCTTCAGTATAAAAACTCGTAGGTCGGGTAGATGTGAAATGTATCCAAAGTCAAGACCGTGAAATCCTTTTTAGTTCTTAATTCCTTATCCAAATAAGGACAGTAATTATTTTCAAAAGACCTTAGGAAGCCATAGGGTAGCCTGGCTGCCTACAGAGTTAGCAGGAAGCTCATCGTAAAACCACGAGTCTCAAGCAGAGAAATCAAAACCATAAAGCTCCTTTATGTCTTTAGCAGCCGCAGGCTTTAAAAAATGGTGCTATCCAAACCCTCCTTGACAGTAGTGGCAGCTTGGAGGGGGTTGGATCCTGAGCAGGATTTGAAGGTATTGCTGAGGGCAGATGTACCAAATCCTAAACATCCTCCAGCCTGACAGATTCAGGGTCTCTCTATCTCTCTTAATATCTATCTCCTCCTTTTCCTTTATCCCTCTCTGAAGTAGGTTAGGCCGAGAGACTGCGACTGGCCCTAAGTCTGTGGTCGAGCAAGGATATAGAATTGTAGAGTTGGAAGGGACCGTGCGGGTCATCTAGCCTGACCCCCCCGCGATGCAGGAGCCTTCTTGCCCAACGTGGAACTCGAACCTACAACCCTGAGACTGAGAACCCCGTGCTCTACTGACCAAGCTATTCTGCATAGTATTTGAACCCTCGCCTCTCAAATCTAGCACTCTTAACCACTGCACTTTCCAGCTCCCCCCCCCCCCCAAATATGGTAGTTCTTGGAATTGTAGTTTGAGTACGATGCTGGGCATTTGCAGAAAGAGATCCGTAATCTAATCTCTCACACACACACACACCCAAAAAATATAAAAAAATGGTACCAGAATTCCCTGAGAAGATGCTCGGATCTGGATACTGGCTTTAATGATTACATGTTAAAACTGAGGAGTTTAGTAGTGGGATATTTAGCTAAAAATTTCAAGATCGGAGGGAGGTAAGGGTGTAAGAAGTAGAAAATTAGGAGTTTCAAATTAGGTTGGTGTAAGGGAATCTGATAAGGAGTGAGGGAAGGATCAGAAGTACGAAGATGCTGAGGTCTGAAAAAAGGAGTGGTTTAAGTAAAAGGATTTTTGTATTATAGGTTATTATGAAGTTTAGGAGTTTGGAAAACTGTTAGAGAGGATACATAATGAATTCAACAGAGGGGGACTTGAGGAAGTCAATCGAAATATGAAATTGAGGAATGCCTGGCCCACAGAATTGGGCCAGGCCCAAGCAATGATACTTAATAATGTTAGTGATGTTAAATGTACAATGTTTATGCCTACCCTGGTGAGAGAAGGGGGTGAATATTGCTTCTCTCAGTGAGAGGGGGGAAGAATGGAAAATTTAACAGTAATGGTATGTCCTTAAAATTGCTAAAATCAATAAATTTTTTGACCAAAAAAAATCAGAATTCCCTGAGAAGATGGAATGTCTGCTAAACTGGCCAAAGTCTATCAAGTTGACACGCCCCGACCCGAATGTACCATTGCAATATGGCTACTTCTTCAGTGGAGACCGATTTGTTCACCGGGGCCCTTGCTCCCCCCACTCTTCCCTTTCTCCTGACTTCCCTTTCTCTCTCCCAGAGCTGGAGTTGGTGCAGAACGCCTTCTTCACCGATCCGAACGACCAGAGCGCCTGGTTCTATCATCGCTGGCTCCTGGGCAGAGGTACGAAAGCCATGCGCGTTTCCTTGTTCAGTGAAGTGGGGAGAAACGGGGGGTCCCCACCGGGGAGGAGACTGGCGTTGTCAGGAGATCCCTGTTCCCCTTGCAGAGCTGCAGTGAAAAGAACAGGGAACCAGGGAGGTTCAGCTTTAGTAAGGCGATTCAGAAACTACAATTAATCCAGAATGCGGTTATTTTTTACACAGCGTCATAATAAATTGTCCTTTGTTTCCTTAATATCCTTCAGAGGGGGAAATTAATTAATTTATTATTATTATTATTATTATTATTATTATTATTATTATTTATTTGTACCCCGCCCATCTGGCTGTCTCTCCCCAGCCACTCTGGGCGGCTCCCAATTGAATGTTAAAACAATACAGCATTAGATATTAAAAACTTCCCTAAACAGGGCTGCCTTCAGCTGTCTCTTAAAAATAGGATAGCTGCTTATTTCCTTGACATCTGATGGAAGGGTGTTCCACAGGGCGGGCGCCACCACCGAGAAGGCCCTCTGCCTGGTTCCCTGTAACCTCACTTCTTGCCATGAGGGAACCGCCAGAAGGCCCTCGGAGCTGGACCTCAGTGCTTAGGGCTTTAAAGGTCAGCACCAAGACTTTGAATTGTGCTCGGAAACGTACTGGGAGCCAATGACTCTCCCAGTCATTCTTGCCAATTGGATGTCTCTCCTGTCGCCCCCACAGCCGACCCAGAGCCGACAATTCGCTGTGTCTACGTCGGCCGAGAAGACAACTCCTTAGCAGTCGCCTTCTCCCACCCTGTGGCAGTAAGTTTCAGAAGGACGGGAGGAAATTTGGACCCCGGTGCCGCCCGCCTAGCATCCTCGAGAGCCAAGGGTCTTCCTCTCTCTCTCTCTCTTTCTCTCTCGTTTTTTAGGTGGCACCGGCGTCTCACGACCTGATTGTGTTTGGAGACGAATCGCCCCTTGTCGTACGCTGGCGCACCCCTGATAGGAGAAACAGGCCTGGGTTTATGTGGGTATCCTACAGACCTCTCAGCAGCGAGAGTCAGGGATCAGAAACATCCTGAAGTGTACCGTCCACTTTGTGGGGAACAGGCAAACGTGGAGATTTGAAAATGAGTTTTATTTCACACAGGTCGGCTCCCTTAACAAGCCGCAGTTCCCAGAATTATTTTATTTTTCTTTCTTTTCTTTTTTCCCCATTATTGATCTTTGTTGGTTTTTCTTTTTCACCATACCAGACATAACATAATCATGTATTTTACGTTCTTTTTCTCATTTCCATCTTCCATTTTTGCTACTCAATTCTTTCCTCATTAACTTCTGATTACACACATTTTTCCTATTCCTCCGATGACTTCCAAATCCTCCTTAGCTGTCTTCTTTCACTCAAATTTTACATCGCTTTGTTTTGTTCCCAGAATTCTTTGGGGGAAGCCATGACAGTTTTTATATTTTTATTTATTTGTGTGTGTGTGTAAATTTATTTGGTTTTTCAAATTAAATTTTCCAGTCACATATCCAAGTTACAACATAAAAACAAGATTCCAAGGAATCTCCTCCCCTTTGTGGGTCCCATTGCTAATCATTTCCTCCCGCGTCTTTTACGATAACCCAAATCTTTTACCTCTCCGTCGTGTCCAAAATTCACCGTTAAACTACAAGTGATATTCCAGTCCTACTAAGGATTTTAACTGTTTGCAATGGTTTTTCAGATAAGTTATACCCCATTCCTTATTAAAATTTTGGCCTTCCAAAATTTGACAGTTTAAAAAGTGGTGTGTTGCTGCTTTCGGTGCAGATAGGGCCCTGCTCGGTGCCTAGGTCAAAGCACTCTGTACGTGGTCAGAGACCCTGCGGCTTCACTATTTGGTGGTGTTAACTTAGTAGTTAAAAGCAGGTTCTGAGGTCTGAGGAGGATGAGAGCCAGGGCTTCTTTGGATGTGACGGAGGCAGTGGAATAACCTGTCGGCTAAATTTGAGGGAAGGGGCTATGCCAGGAGCTCTTGATCCTGTGGGGTGAGGGGAAAGCAGCTGCTCTGCCAGTGATTTCGGTTTTCCTTAAATCGTGGCGTCTCCCAGCTCTGCGACTTGCCGGCTTCCGCCCTGAATGACCACTGGCCGCAGCACACTTTCCGGGTCTTATGGGCAGAGGGCCAGTCCCAGAAGGAGTGTGTCCTTTTTAAAGGTATGTATGTATTTACTTAATAGACGTCTTTCGCACTCTGCACCGTAAGTTCCCGGGGCTGTTTACAACCGCAAAGCATTATGGGTTGTGTCCAATGCTAGTCTTGTTGTGAACCACCCTGAGGTCAGCGGATGAAGGGCAATACAGTGGTACCTCTCTAGTTATGAACTTAATTCGTTCCGGAGGTCCGTTCTCATCCTGGGGCAAAGTTCTCAACTCGAGGTCACTCTTCTTCTTCTTCTTCTTCTTTTTTATTTTAGTTTATTGTTAAAATACACTTTATTTATAATTCTTAAAAACAGAACACAATTATACATACAAAAAAGAACCAAAACCAACAAAAATATACAAAAACAAACTAACACAATCTAACAAGAAAAAAGAAAAAGAATACCGTATACAACAAAAACAAACCGTATTAGAAAACATAAAAAAGGAATAACATTTAAAATATGACTTCAACTTGTTTGTACATCGCTTCTCTTTTTTCTACTCATTCCTCTTGCTATCTCTATTACATTTCAGCCTCATTTAATAATACTCTTCAGAAATATAAACTTATTACATATCTCCAATGTCTATATATCTATAATTATCTCCATTTCCATATGTATCTCACTCAAGACAAATCACTAATTCTGTTTTTATACCTTTTTTAAAAAATTCTTCTACATATTTCCATTCCTCCTTAATTTTTTGCTTTGCTATGTTTCTGATTGCTGCCGTCATCTTGGCTAGATTCGAGGTACCGTAACTCTTCCAGGTTAGCGGAGTTTGTAACCTGAGGCGTTTGTAACCTGAGGCGTTTGTTACTCGAGCTACCACTGTATACAGATTGAATAAATAAAGAAAAGACTCCGCTGGAGCTACTTGGCATAATTGACATTTAGCTGTGGTTGGGGGTTGGACTAGATGACTCTGCGGGTCCCTTCCAGCTCTACGATTCTGTGACAGGACTAACACGTATTAGACTAAGTGATACACTTTAGAGCAGGCTGGTCCAACCTGCGGCTCACGAGGCCTTTTTTGGCAGCCCTCTTCAGCATTCAAGAAAAAAACACCTTATAGCCTTAATTTTTTATTTTTTGTGTCATGCGTTGCTTTTGAAAGCGCATACATCGGTTTGTGTATTGAATTTCTTTAATGATTAAATATATCACATTTAATAACTCTGTGTTTTATATATTTAATTAAATGTATTGTGTATAATTTGAGACGTGGAAGTTTAATTCAGTGTGTGTGTCCCTCGGGTTCTGTGTCAGAAGTGCTCTTGCGGCCCACTTGGTCTGAGAGGTTGGACCCCGCCCTGCCTTAAGAGGTTTTTTAAAAAACACGAATATTCATTCATATCCATGGGTCTGAATAGGACTAACACTGGGAAACAACCCACAGTTAGAGAACCAAGTTTAGGAGGAGGGGGGTCCTTTTAACTGAATGATTAAAAGTAAAGGGACCCCTGACCATTAGGTTCAGTCGTGAACAACTCTGGGGTTGCAGCGCTTATCTCGCTTTATTGGCCGAGGGAGCCGGCGTACAGCTTCCGGGTCATGTGGCCAGCATGACTAAGCTGCTTCTGGCGAACCAGAGCAGTGCACAGAAACGCCGTTTACCTTCCCACCGGAGCGGTACCTATTTATCTACTTGCACTTGATGTGCTTTCGAACTGCTCGGTGGGCAGGAGCTGGGACTGAGCAACGGGAGCTCACCCTGTCGCGGGGATTCGAACTGCCGACCTTCCGATCGGCAAGCCCTAGGCTCTGTGGCTTAACCACCCTGAAGAGATGCTATTTTGGTGAAATGTGTAGTTTGAAGATGCCAAGTGCACCTGTCGGAGAGGAGATTTCCCAATTTAGGGGGCCAACACAGAATCCCGGGCTGTTGTGGGTGGCGGAACTATTACCCCATTCTTAACCCCGGAGAAGATCAATAGGAATAGAGGTGGCCTTTCACACGTTTGGGGGGCAAGAATGGTTCAGGGCTTTAAGCGCCAAGAGGAACATAGGAAGTTGACTTTCTGCCAAATCAGACCATTGGTCTGTCTATCTCAGTATTTTCTTCACTGACTGGCAGCAATGGCTGTCCAGGATTTGAGGCAGGAGTTTCTCCCAACCCTACCTGGAGATGCCAGGAATCGAATCTGCGACCTTCTGTGAGTCCGTAAGTGACTGCGGAGGCCAATTCTGGATCCACACGTCCTTCCACAGTGGGGACATTGGTTTCCGGGCGGGAGTTGATCACGGTGTGGATTTGCCAAGCGTGCCTTCCTCTTAGCGCGTTTCTCCCTTGCGTTCTGAGTTTGAGTGTCTTCAAAGTCCATGACACCTTTGGTAAAGGCTGTTCTCCAATTGGAGCGCTCTCCCCAGAGACCCCCCCTCTCAGGTTTCCTGCCAGCGACCCCACTCGCTTCCTTTCCCCAGTGCCCCCACACACTTCCTCACCTCCTCGATTTAACCCCTTGCCCCTCTCTGCCCCCCACAGGACACAGGGATTGCTGGAGCCAAGATTCAGTCACAGAGGAGCAAGTTTTCAGGTAAGTAGCCAGGGGCAGAGGGCTGAAGCCGGGGGGGAGGGGCTGGCTCCTATGGACAGGAACCTTTAAAGAACATTCTTCCAGGATCCACCGTATGTTGTACTTTGTTGTTGGCATCTGCCCGTCTCGAGAGACAATGGCGTGCGCCTCCCGGGGTGAAGTCAAACCACGGTGTTAGCAGCACCAAAGTGACCTCACCTGTGGAGGTCTTGGGCTGCCCAGACAGCAAGAACCCCATCTTGGTCTCGCTGATGTGGTCCAACGGAAATCAGAGCAAGAGCCAGTGTGGTGTAGTGGTTAAGAGCGGTGGACTCGTAATCCGGTGAACCGGGTTCGCTTCACCTCTCCTCCACATGCAGCTGCTGAGTGACCTTGGGCTAGTCCCACTTCTCTGAAGTCTCTCAGCCCCACTCACCTCACAGAGTGTTTGTTATGGGGCAGGAAGGGGAAGAAGAATGTGATCCGCTTTGAGACTCCTTCGGGTAGTGATAAAGCGGGATATCAAATCCAAACTCTTCTTCTTCAAGACGTTTGGCGCCAGCTTGGCTGCAGGAGTTGCTGGAAGGATGCGTACAAGGAGCCACGCAACCGACTTATTAGAGGCCCCGCTCCAAATTTGTGTAGGGTTTGCTCCCAAGCCTTTTCTTCTACTGAAGTTATTCTGCAAGGCAGAGGAGGTTGAGGATCAGAGTTCTCCTTCTCCTAGATGGGCTGCCTTGCCAGGTGGACGAGCCCCATCTCGATGGTGGCCACTTCCTTTTTCAAAAATAAGAACCAAGTCGCAGCAGGCAGGGCAGGCCTTAAACTGGCTCCTTGCTGCAATAGCTTGGGACGAACCCTCCATATTCAGGGGAAATTCCTGGAGATGAGCCACAGGGTACGCCTCTTTCATTTCTGTATTTATGTCCCACCAAGGTAGCCAACTATGGCGTCCTCTAGACTCCAGCTCCCATCATCCCTGAGTGTTGGCGAGGGTAGCCGGGGCTGATGGGTTTTGGAGTCCCAGCAATATCTGAAGGGGAACATTACAAAAAGCCTCCATCGCTCGTCCTCAATTGGTGGATCAGGACATACTACAAGGCACGAGGGCTGCACCAATAGGAGTATAGCATCTAGATCAAGGGAAGTAATAGTACCACTGTATTCTGCTCTGGTCAGACCTCACCTGGAATACTGTGTCCAGTTCTGGGCACCACAGTTCAAGAAGGATACTGACAAGCTGGAACGGGTCCAGAGGAGGGCAACCAAAATGGTCAAAGGCCTGGAAACGATGCCTTATGAGGAATGGCTTAGGGAGCTGGGTATGTTTAGCCTGGAGAAGAGAAGGTTCAGGGGTGATATGATAGCCATGTTCAAATATATAAAAGGATGTCATATAGAGGAGGGAGAAAAGTTGTTTTCTGCTGCTCCAGAGAAGCGGACACGGAGCAATGGATTCAAACTACAAGAAAGAAGATTCCACCTAAACATTAGGAAGAACTTCCTGACAGTAAGAGCTGTTTGACAGTGGGATTTGCTGCCAAGGAGTGTGGTGGAGTCTCCTTCTTTGGAGGTCTTTAAGCAGAGGCTTGACAGCCACCTGTCAGGAATTCTTGGATGGTGTTTCCTGCTTGGCAGGGGGTTAGACTGGATGGCCCTTGTGGTCTCTTCCAACTGTATGATTCTATTCTATGATTCTACGAGGCCTGTTCCAAGGTGGGCCGCAACTGGAGCAATATCACCACGCAAATATATGCTAATAGATGAAGAAATGGGTCCCCAAATGCATGCCTGGGTTAAAGGTGAGTCCTGGGCCTGAAAAGATTGGAGGCTACTGGTGCCCTGCCAATGTTGTGGACTACAACTCCCATGATCCCTGACCATGCTGGCTGCTGGGAGTTGTAGTCCATAACATCTGGAAGCCACCACATTGGCTACCCTTTGTGTCTGCTGCTCTTCTCCCCCGACCCCATTTCCCCCTCACAACAGCCCCGTAAGGTAGGCTTGGCTGAGCACCTGCAGACATTTGGGGCAGCAGGGCTCCGCGGGTGTTTAGATCTTCTTGATTGTATCTTGTCATTGCATTGGATGGCGGCTAACAGATTGAGGTTGAATCCTGACAAGACAGAAGTACTGTTTTGGGGGGACGGGGCGGGCGGGTGTGGGGGGTTCCCTGGTCCTGAATGGGACAACTGTGCCCCTGAAGGACCAGGTGCGCAGCCTGGGAGTCATTTTGGACTCACAGCTGTCCATGGAGGCGCAGGTCAATTCTGTATCCAGGGCAGCTGTTTACCAGCTCCATCTGGTACGCAGGATGAGACCCTACCTGCTCGCAGACTGTCTCACTAGAGTGGTGCATGCTCTAGTTATCTCCCGCTTGGACTACTGCAATGCGCTCTACGTGGGGCTATCTTTGAAGGTGACCCAGAAACTGCAATTAATCCAGAATGCGGCAGCTAGACTGCTGACTGGGAGCGGCCGCCAGGACCACATAACACCGGTCTTGAAAGACCTACATTGGCTCCCAGTATATTTCCGAGCACAATTCAAAGTGTTGGTGCTGACCTTGAAAGCCCTAAACGGCCTCAAAGGCCCAGTATACCTGAAGGAGCGTCTCCACCCCCACCGTTCAGCCCGGACACTGAGGTCCAGCTCCGAGGGCCTTCTGGCGGTTCCCTCCCTGCGAGAAGCAAAGCTACAGGGAACCAGGCAGAGGGCTTTCTCGGTGGTGGCGCCCGCCCTGTGGAACGCCCTCCCATCAGAGGTCAAAGCGATAAACAACTACATGACCTTTAGAAAATAGCTGAAGGCAGCCCTGTTTAGGGAAGTTTTTAATCTGTGATATTTTAATGTATTTTGATATTTGTCGGAAACTGCCCAGAGTGGCTAGGGAGACCCGGCCAGATGGGCGGGGTACAAATAATTTATTATTATTATTATTATTATTATTATTATTAATGATTATCTTCTGTTTTCATGGTGCCTTATTGTATATATTTACCACCCCCTTGACATTTTACGTGAGTCGGCAGTATAAACAGAAAAGGGTGCGAGGAGACATTGGTGAGTATTGGGAGGCTAGAGGGCTGAGTTTGGGTTTGGGAGATGCGGGCTGAAGCGTAACTCGGGACTCCATGGCCGCCCTTCTCCCCAGCCTCAGCCTTCCATCCATAAAATGGGAACATCTGCGATCTGCATCACAGAGTTGTGGGGATGAGCAATGCATAAATTACAAAGCAAATTAGGAGCGCTTGACATAAACGGCGGTTATTATTAATCATAGCCCAGCTCCTAATTCTTCCAAACCGTGCAGATTATGGCTCCGGGGTGCAGATCCTGCTAGCTGGCCTGCTTTTAGCTTATTTGGGGAGAAGGGGGCATTTTGTAATTGCTGGCTGCGCAGATATCCGTTGCATAGATCAGGAAGAAGTTGCATGCCTTAAGGCTGCGCGTGGGACTTACTTCTGAGTAAGCGCGTCCAGGAGTTATGAGACACCCTTTTCTGGCAAACCAGCAATCGCCTCGTGCAGATGGGGTTGACCAGAAATGCCCTTTTCAACTGAAGCGAGGGATAGGTAGCCGAGAGGGGAAGTGGTTTGGAAGATTCCTTCAAAACGGGGCCGGTCAGTCGGATGGGGGAAAGATGTTTCATAAGCGCGACTCCAGGAAGTGGTTTGTTTCAGCTGACTCACCCAAGTGAAAGGGAGACACAGCTCTGGGGTTAACGGGGCTGCCAAATGCGGTCGCTGCAAAACAACGCTGCGTGGGACACCATTTCCAGGCTGCGGTTTCATCACGGTCGAGGCACCCCACGCCACCGAAGTCGTTCTGCCCTCCCTGAGGGTTCAAGTAAAGGAGATCTGAGTGCAGGATGCCACATAGCAGGGGTGGAGAGCCTGGAGAATAATCACGACTCCCTATACCAGGCATCCCCAAACTGCGGCCCTCCAGATGTTTTGGAACTACAACTCCCGTGATCCCTAGCTAACAGGACCAGTGGTCAGGGATGATGGGAATTGTAGTCCAAAACATCTGGAGGGTCAGAGGTTGGGGATGCCTGCCCTATACCTCTTTAAAAGGTAAAGGGACCCCTGACCATTAGGTCGAGTCGCGGACGTCTCTGGGGTTGCGGCGCTCATCTCGCTTTACTGGCCGAGGGAGCCGGCGTACAGCTTCCAGGTCATGTGGCCAGCATGACTAAGCCGCTTCTGGCGAACCAGAGCAGCGCACAGAAACGCCGTTTACCTTCCCGCCAGAGCAGTACCTATTTATCTACTTGCACTTTGACGTGCTTCGAACTGCTAGGTTGGCAGTAGCAGACACCGAGCAACGGGAGCTCACCCCGTCGCGGGGATTCGAACCGCTGACCTTCTGATCAGCAAGCCCTAGGCTATGTGGTTTAGACCACAGCGCCACCCGCGTCCCTCTTTACCTGGCCCTTAGAGCTGTCACCAGGACACATAACCCCTTCCCGAAACTCACGGTTCCTGCATTGCATCCCAGGGGTTTCTCCAGCCGCTCTGGTTAGCTACCGACAGCTTATAAAACCACAGTCAAACGTCAAGCATTAAAAACTTCCCAATACAGGGCTGCCTTCAGATGTCTTCAAAAAGTCAGAGACAGTGGTACCTTGGTTCTCAAACGCCTTGGTACTCAAACAACCTGGAACCCAAACACTGCAGAGTGTTCCGGTTTGCGAATGTTTTTCGGAAGTCAAACGTGCTCCGTTTGGAGTCTTACGCTGAGGTCTGTCTGTTTCGGCTATTTATTTTGTGTTTTTGCTTCTGCGGCTCTTTTTCGTTTTGTTTTTGTGACTGTGTGGAACCCAGTTCAGCTACTGATGGATGGATTGTGTGACTGCAGCACATTGTTTATTGCTTTCATTTTATGGATCAATGGTCTCGTTAGATAGTGTAATTCATGTTAAATGGCTGTTTTAGGGGTTGTTTTCCAAAGTCTGGAACGGATTAATCCGTTTTGCATTACTTTCTTTGGGAAAGCTCGCCTTGGTTTTGGAACGGACCTCCAGAACGGATTAAGTTTGAGAACCAAGGTACCACTGTAGTTGTTTGTTTCCTCGGCATCTGACGGGAGGGCATTCCACAGAAGGAAGTGATGCCCACTGGCTGCAAAAGCTTTCCCCACCCATGCCATATATCTTCCTTTATACATAACATAAATGTTAGGGAAGGGGTGGTACCTAGGGGTGAGATACGTCCTGCCAGTGTGGTGTAGAGGTTAAGAGCGGTAGACTCGTAATCTGGTGCACCGGGTTCGCTTCCCCGCTCCTCCACATGCAGCTGCTGGGTGACCTTGGGCAAGTCCCACTTCTCTGAAGTCTCTCAGCCCCACTCACCTCACAGAGTGTTTGTTGTGGGGCAGGAAGGGAAAGGAGAATGTGAGCCGCTTTGAGACTCCTTCGGGTTGTGATAAAGCAGGATATCAAATCCAGACTCTTCTTCTTCTACTGGGGCGGTTTCAGGGGCGTAGCAATGGGGGGCGGGGGGCAGGCCGCCCCGGGTTCCACCCCAGAGGGGGGGTGACACTTTTTTAAAAAAAAATTTTTTTTTTATTTTATTTTTTTAAAAAATTTATTATTATTTTTAACTTCATTGAAAAAAGAGATAATAGACACACACACACAACCCCCCACACCTCACAAAGTGGCACCATAAGAGGGGGGTGACACTTTTTATTTTATTTTTTTATCATTTTTTTAAATTTTTATTATTTATTATTTTAACTTTCTTGAAAAAAAAGAGATAATAGACACACACACACACAAAACCCCCACACCTCACAAAGTGGCACCATCAGAGGGGGGTGACACTTTTTATTTTATTTTTTTTATCATTTTTTTTAAATTTTTATTATTTATTATTTTAACTTTCTTGAAAAAAAAGAGATAATAGACACACACACACAAAATCCCCACACCTCGCAAAGTGGCACCATCAGAGGGGGGTGACACTTTTTAATTTTTTTTTATTTTTTTTTAATTAAAGTGGGGGGGGGTGACAAAAAAAAATTCCGCCCCGGGTACCACCTGGGCTTGCTACGCCTCTGGGCGGTTTGTCCACCTTTGGTCCCCCCCCCCTCAGCTGTCACCTGTGGCTTCTACAAGCTGTCAGGATGCGACAGGATGCAACACACCCTGGGAACGGCTCCAACTGGCCAGCAAAACCAGGTGAGGGGAGCCGGTGGGTCTCAAACCTTCAGGGAGTTAAGGACTTCCTCTGCATGTGAAGATCTAGGCTGTGGCAGATGGAGCGGGCAAGACCAAGAGTGGGTCCAACGGTCAAGATGGCGGTTTCTGCATGTAGAGGAAAGTGAGGGGCAGATGGGGCTCGTCAGCCTGGGATGGTAGCTCATCTTGGAGAAGGAAAGCTCTGGTCCTAAACCTCTGCTGCCTTGTGGGACATCTTTGAGGGAGCCAGTGTGGTGTAGTGGTTAAGAGTGGTAGACTCGTAATCTGGTGAACCGGGTTCGCTTCCCCGCTCCTCCACCTGCAGCTGCTGGGTGACCTTGGGCTAGTCCCACTTCTCTGAAGTCTCTCAGCCCCACTCACCTCACAGAGTGTTTGTTGTGGGGCAGGAAGGGAAAGGAGAATGTGAGCCGCTTTGAGACTCCTTCGGGTAGTGATAAAGCGGGATATCAAATCCAAAATGCTCAGGAGTAAAACCTACACAAATCTGGAGTGGAGTCCCTCAAGGGGTTGGATGGCGCCTTGTACGCCTCCTTCCGGCAACTCCTGCAGCCAAGCTGGTGCCAAACATCTTGCTCTGCTTTCCATTGGACCACATCAGCCAAGCCGAGAGGGGGGTCTTGTCGTCTGGGCAGCCTGAGACCTCCAGACACACTGCCCAGGCTTGCGCCCCGGGGAGAAGATCACTTTGGGGTTGCGAAAACGGCGGTTTGACTTCACCCCACAAAGGCACACTCCATTGTCTCTCGGGCCTCCTTCCTTGGAGGTTTTTAAGCAGAGGCTGGGAGGTCATCTGTCATGGATGCTTTAGTTTCGATTCCCCCATTGCTGGGGGTTGGGCTAGATGACCCCGCCGGGTCCCCTTTCTACGATTCTGTCGCAGAGGCTACCTCCTTTCCTCTTTCTGAGAACTAGGATCAGAGGCAGGGGAAGGAGCAGAGTTAGTCATGCCAGGAACTGCAAGTAGTATTGGGAATTTTTGGTTTTCCTGCTGGCAAGGACCTCTCTCTTAGTCGTAGAACTGTAGAGTTGGAAGGGGACGCAAAGAATCAACTCATTCAACCCCCTGCCATGTCTTCTGGGCCTTCATTCAGAGATTGGTGGCTGAGGGGACACTGGTCTCTCTCTTTCTTTCTCTCTCTCACACACACCCCTTTCTGGTGCTTGCCTTCTATCACTGTGCCATTGAGAGCGTGCTGACTTATGGCTTATGTGTGTGGTACGGAAGCTGTACTACCAAGGACAGGATGGGGTCGTGCAGAGTTGTCAAGGCAGCAGAGAGCATTGTTGGCTGCTCGCTCTCCACCTTAGAGCAGATTTATGCCACCAGGTGCCACAGAAAGGCACTGGACATAGTGAAAGATCCATCGCATCCTGGTCACTGTCTCTTTGAACTTTTGCCATCGGGACAGAGATACAGGACGATGACAACAAGATCAAGCCGTCTTAGAAACAGCTTCTTTTCCAGAGCGATCGCTGCCTTGAATGGGAAGCCTGGACTTTGAAGTCATCTAATCTTACCTGTTATGTTTTATCATTGTATGGTTTTAATCAGTGTGTATGGTTTTAATCAGTGTTTTTGTAGTTGTTTTGTCTTTGCGTGGAGTGCCCTATCTGGGTGGATGGAGCAGCCAAGTAATTTCATTGTCCCCAAAGGGGACAATGACAATAAAATATATTCTATTCTATTCTATTCTATTCTATTCTATTCTATTCTATTCTATTCTATTCTTTCAAGAGTTGGCCATCTCCCTGACCTCCCACAGCTCCTCACTTTCCTTCTCCTGCCGCAGGTGTGAGCTATCCATTGAGAAGTCCACAGTACTGCAGTCGGAACTTGAATCCTGCAAGGAATTGCAGGCCCTGGAACCGGAGAACAAGTGTAAGTCTCTGGGCTGCTCTTGCATGTTCTCTACACCCTTATTTGTGTCACACTAAGGTAAAGGGACCCCTGACGCTTAGGTCCAGTCGTGGACGACTCTGGGGTTGCGGCGTTCATCTCGCTCTATAGGCCGAGGGAGCCGCCGTTTGTCTGCAGACAGCTTCCGGGTCATGTGGCCAGCATGACTAAGCCGCTTCTGGCGAACCAGAGCAGCGCATGGAAACGCCGTTTACCTTCCCGCCGGAGTGGTACCTATTTATCTACTTGCACTTTGACGTGCTTTCGAACTGCTAGGTGGGCAGGAGCTGGGACCGAGGAACGGGAGCTCGCCCCGTCGCGGGGATTCGAACCGCCGACCTTCTGATCGGCAAGCCCTAGGCTCTGTGGTTTAACCCACAGCGCCACACGCTAAACCAGCACATAATTCAACGGGGGGGACGGTTATCCCCAGCTCTGGCGGGGGGGCAAGAACCAGGATTTCGAGACGGATGTCCTTGGGCAACTGTCCCAGTGCTGTGTCTATATTCTGCGATCACACTGAATGCATGCAGAATTGGAACAGAATTCAGCATTCTAAGCACCAGCGACGTTAATGAGCTTTTTAAAAAGCAACAGCATCAACCATGTTGCTAGTCCTTAAGACTTGGGAGTGTCTGGGCAACAACCGACTGAAACCCCAGCAGCTGAATTTGGGAACCGGTCAGGTATAGTGGGGTGGAAACCATCCTATGATTAGCAAAAGCATGGTAGTTCTTTTAAATTGGTTTTTTTTTTAATTAATTTATCCTTTTTGTCCCCTAACGTGTATTGTTTTTGTTTGCCATCCTCGGTTCCTTTGGGAGAAGGTGGAAATTTAATGAGTAAATTATGCAGAAAAAATAAATAAACGAAGGTGAACACAGGTCACAGAATTCCGCTTTGCCTCCGCACAGAATTCTTCTCTTCAGTTAAGGTGGGGAACCAGTTCCAATTTTTCTTTTTCTCTCTCTCTCTCACACTCTCTAGGGTGCCTCTTGACCATCATCCTCCTCATGAGGGCCTTAGACCCCTTGGTTTATGAGCACGAGACCCTCAGCTACTTTACGACCCTGAAGGTGAGCTGGGGGGGGGGGGAGAGAGCAGAGCGGAATTAATTCAGCTGCACCCCAGATATCCTGTCCCCCTTCTGTATCAGCAGAGTCGGTTTGCAGAAGTGTTTGGAAAATAACATTTAGGGGGGAAACACCCCACGTACTCACAGACTTATTTGGAGTGTGAGGCGGGAAATGGGGCCGGAATGGAGTGTCCTTACAGAGGCCATGACTGGCTGGAACCCTGAACAGGCACAGCCCACAGAAGCACACTGCGTTGTTTTGTTGCTGGCCCCACTTGTCCACATTTACTGCCCCCCACCTCCTGGTTGAAGGTTATCTGGTGACAATGGTGTCTCTAAGCTTGTGTAGAAGTGCCCTTTGTTCCTCAGAAGTCCTCCCCGAATTTGACACACACACACACACACACAAACACACACATATGCAGGGCAGACCAGGCAACTGGCTCTAGAGGCTCTGTAAGCCTACATTGGCTCCCAGTACGTTTCCGAGCACAATTCAAAGTGTTGGTGTTGACCTTTAAAGCCCTAAGGTAAAGGTAAAGGTACCCCTGACCATTAGGTCCAGTCGTGTCCGACTCTGGGGTTGTGGCGCTCATCTCGCTTTATTGGCCGACAGCCGGCGTACAGCTTCCGGGTCATGTGGCCAGCATGACAAAGCCGCTTCTGGCGAAGCCCTAAACGGCCCTAAACGGCCCTTAAAGCCTTAAACGGCCCTAAACAGCCTCGGTCCAGTATATCTGAAGGAGCGTCTCCACCCCCACCGTTCAGCCCGGACACTGAGGTCCAGCTCCGAGGGCCTTCTGGCGGTTCCCTCCCTGCGAGAAGCCAAGTTACAGGGAACCAGGCAGAGGGCCTTCTCGGTGGTGGCGCCCACCCTGTGGAACGCCCTCCCATTAGATGTCAAAGAGGACAACAACTACCATACTTTTAGAAGACATCTGAAGGCAGCCGTGTTTAGTAATAATAATAATAATTTATTATTTGTACCCCACCCATCTGGCTGGGTTTCCCCAGCCACTCTGGGCGGCTTCCAACAAAGATTAAAAATATATTAAAATATCACACATTAAAAACTTCCCTAAACAGGGCAGCTTTTAATGGGAAGCTTTTAATGTTTGATTGATTATTGTATTTTAATATTTTGTTGGAAGCCGCCCAGAGTGGCTGGGTGGGGTATAAATAATAAATTATTATTATTATTATTATTATTATTATTATTTTATTACTAAACAGGGCTGCCTTCAGATGTCTTCTAAAAGTGTATGTCAGGTGGAAGTCAACACAAGATAATGAACAAGATGATTGATGTATAGTTAAATTTTAATATCTGAACCCTTGCATTGTAAGACTGTTTATATGAAAATATACACATCATTTTTTTCTTGTTTTCTTTTTCCCTGCTCTTATTCTTTTTTCTTTCTTTTTCTTCTTTTCTTTTTTTTCTTTTCTTTTCTTTTTCTTTTTTTTATTGCTGTTATATTGTGCTTGTGAATTTGAATTTTGGTTTGAATTGGATTTTGTGTTTTTGTTGTGTAATGTTTAAAAATGAATAAAGTTAATTAATTTTTTAAAAAAATTTTTTAAAAAATTATTATTATCATTATAATTATCATTCGAGAATGCCCGCTGACCTCTGCTTCCGTTCTCCTTTACTCACTTGACCCTCCCCAGGCAGCGGACCCCATGCGCTCGGCCTACCTGGACGACCTCCGCAGCAAGTTCCTTATTGAAAACAGCATCCTCAAGATGGAATACGCCGACGCCCGTGTCGTGGACTTGTCCCAGAGGGTAGGAGGCCTGGGAGGGTGGGGGCTGGCAGACGGAAAGCAGAGGAGGGACCAGGAAGGAGCCTGAGGAGGGGAGCGGATTCTGCGTGGAGTGCCAGGGAATAGCCGGGAAGCGGGGAGATTGGGGGCAAGGTCCTGGTACGTCCCATTGTTAGGGACAAGTCGGACGCGGGAGGAACCAGCCGGGAAACCTCCAGGGGAAGACAGCTCAGAGCCCGGGGATTGGACAACGATGAGCGGACAGAGGAAGAAGACGGGGAGGAGGAGATGTTGGAAGCTGGGGAGGCAACAGGGTTTAGTGAGCGGGGAGAGTCTGTGGCAGAGAGAAGTCCAGAATCGGAGGCAGAAGATGAAGCAGGAGGGGGAGGCAGAGGAGGGTCTGGCTGGTGAAGAGTCACGGGTGTCTCGACTTCCTGTAACAAGCTCCCCTCTCTCCTGGTCTCCCAGGACCAGAAGAGGCATGAAAAGGACAGAGGAGAGGTTGGCTGCAAGCAGGCACAGTCTCAGATTGCTTAGGGGAAAACCCTGGAGAGGAGGGGACCTTCAGTCTCAGCAACTGCTTCATGGCAGCAAGACCTGCCAGAGAGGCGTTGCAGTGCTCACTGGGCCTGACAATCCTGCGCAGATCCTGTTTTTACAAATAAAGAGCTAACTCCACTCACGGCGTGTGATATACGGCTGGCTGGCTTCTGACACTCCTTGAGCCTGCCTGTTGGTTCCACCAAGACTTGGAGTCGCCCAGTGAGATGGACTAAGGTCCGGCAGGCATCTGTTTGGCCACTGGGGGGGGGGGACAGGATGTTGGACCAAATGGCCTGATCTAAGACGCTCTTAAAGAAACGTCCACCTTGAAATGGCAAATAGTTCGGATGCTCGGATGCAGAGTTCAACAGAGCTCCTCTTCTCTAAGTGGCAAGAGATTGTAGAGTTGGGACCCCGAGGGTCATCTGGCCCAACCCCTTGCAACGCAGGCATCTTCTTGCCTGATGTGGGACTCGAACCCACGACCCTGAGATGAAGAGTATCGTGCTTTACTGACTGAGCTAGATGGCCTGAAAGGTGGGAGAGGAGTGTCTGCTGGGCAGAGTGGGGGATTAGCTCGGATGTGCGAGGACTCCCCATAAATGTTCTTTCCACCACCCCACCCTCTTTTATTTTCATCTCCCCAGGGCCTCACCATTCTGTGCCACCTGGAGCACCTGCTTCTGGTCACTCACATGAACATCTCTGAGAACCTCCTCCACTGCTTGCCCCCCACACTGGCCATGATGCGCTGCCTTGAGGTGAGGCTGCCCCACCCCCAAAGTGCCCAGCCACGGGTGCCCGTCTCTTAGGACCCCCGGCCTTCCTTTGAAGCCCTGTCTCCCCCAACACCTTGGCTCAATAACACCTTCAGGCAGAGGGCACACCGTGCGCGGAACCTCGGGGAAGCCACAACTATTACATTCAACGGAAAGGGGGCAGATGTTGGTGTCGCACGTGGCACCACTGAAATTAGAGACCCCCCAGGTCCACCGCTGCTTCAGGGCTCTTCTTCCGCTCTTAACGCCAGGCCAAGCGGGCCTCTGGTATTACCGTATATTCCGGCGTATAAGACGACTGGGCGTATAAGACGACCCCCAACTTTTCCAGTTAAAATATAGAGTTTGGGATATACTCGCCATATAAGAAATACGACCCGGCGTATAAGATGACCCCCGAATTTTGAGAAGATTTTCCTGGGTTAAAAAGTAGTCTTATACGCAGGAATATACAGTATTTATGGGCCCCTGAATTTCCATGGCCACATTTCAAAGTTGGGGCTGTGGATTGCGGTCTGACTTGCGGGGGGACGTGGACCGGGTTCCTGATCCCTCGCTCCTCTTGACGCTCCTCCTCTGAGAGCCAGTGTGGTTAAGAGCGGTGGACTTGTAATCTGGTGAACCGGGTTCGCGTCTCCGCTCCTCCACATGCAGCTGCTGGGTGACCTTGGGCTAGTCACACTTCATAGAACTGCTAGAAACTTCTGGAGAAGTCCTCTATTCGTACTGCTTTCAGTTCCCTCGTCACAGCAGCTTGGACGTGTGAAATGTTGGGAAATCTGCGCCCTTTCAGTGCAGATGTCAGTTTTGGAAAAAGAAAGAAATCCGATGGGGCCAGATTGGGAGAATATGGAGGGCAGGACAACTCAGTAACCTCGGTAACGTTTTCACACGGATTATGCAATTATTCCATCATCGTTCGGACGCACAAATAAGTCACAAACTCTGTCGACATTTGCCGCCCTTCACGGAAAGGCTTAAACAACTCAGTGTGGTGTAGTGGTTAAGAGCGGTGGACTTGTAGTCTGGTGAACCGGGTTCGCTTCCCCGTTCCTCCACATGCAGCTGCTGGGTGACCTTGGGCTAGTCACACTTCTTTGAAGTCTCTCAGCCCCACTCACCTCACAGAGTGTTTGTTGGGGGGGAGGAAGGGAAAGGAGAATGTGAGCCGCTTTGAGACTCCTTCGGGTAGTGATAAGGAATAAGGAAAAAAATTTTTGGCAATGTATCAATCATACTTGGAATTTTGCATCGACTACATTGCAATGTAAGAAAAACGTACCTCATACAAACACTATTCCCCTCACGCTACAACAGCACAACAAAGGAACCCCATACCACCAACTGACCTCCCTTCCGCACACAACTACAAATTCAACAGTTTGATAGCACAAGGAAAAAAACTATTCCTGCGCCTAGACGTTTTTGTATATAAAGTCCTGTAATGACGTCCGGATGGAAGTAAAGCGGGATATCAAATCCAAACTCCTCCTCCTCCTCTTCTTCTTCGAGAAGGATACGGACAAGCTGGAACGTGTCCAGAGGAGGGCAACCAAAATGGTCAAAGGCCTGGAAACGATGCCTTATGAGGAACGGCTTAGGGAGCTGGGTATGTTTAGCCTGGAGAAGAGAAGGTTAAGGGGTGATGTGATAGCCACGTTCAAATATATAAAAGGATGTCATATAGAGGAGGGAGAAAGGTTGTTTTCTGCTGCTCCAGAGAAGCGGACACGGAGCAATGGATTCAAACTACAAGAAAGAAGATTCCACCTAAACATTAGAAAGAACTTCCTGACAGTAAGAGCTGTTCGACAGTGGAATTTGCTGCCAAGGAGTGTGGTGGAGTCTCCTTCTTTGGAGGTCTTTAAGCAGAGGCTTGACAGCCACCTGTCAGGAATGCTTGGATGGTGTTTCCTGCTTGGCAGGGGGTTGGACTGGATGGCCCTGGTGGTCTCTTCCAACTCTAGGATTCTATGATTCTTCTTCTCTGTTTTGCCTCAGGTGCTGGAGGCTGACGACAACCAGATCGAGACCCTCGAAGGCCTGCCCCCGCTCCCTCGCCTGGAGGAACTCTCCCTCTGCAACAACCGTATCCTTGGCGCTGTGCGGGTTCCGGGGCCAGTGGGGGTTCGCTCGGGGCGGGGAAGGGGTGCTCTCTCTTTGGGAAAGGGGAACCCCTCTCCTCCCCCCTCTCTCTGGCCACAGTTCTCCTTGACTCCGCTGCCCCTCCCTCAGGCATCCAGCAGCCTTCCGGGCTCCGCGCCCTCGCCTCCTTCCCCAAACTCGCCCACCTCAACCTGCAAGGCAACCCTCTGTGCCAAATCCCCGGCGTCCGGTCGGAGCTTGCCGCCTTGCTGCCGAATGTGGGGACCATCCTGACCTGATGGGTTTTGCAGAAGACCCCCGCTCGACACACGCACACACACACACACCGTCACCCCCCCACACACACACACAGTTCCTCCCCATGCACACACTGACCCCCTTTTAATTTATTGGCATGAGGGAATGATGAAATAAAAGAGGTAATTGTTGCTGTGAGTCGTACCGATGTCCAATCCATGCAGCAGAAAGCGGGGGGTCCCAGGAATGTCCCCCCGTTCCTGCTGCTGCTCCCCTCTCTCACGCACACCACAAACGCATACAGTGGTACCCCGGCATAGCTGTCAACTTTCGGATTTGAAAATAAGGGATTTCCCCCAACTTTCGGATTTGAAAATAAGGGATGCCAAGAGGGTGGTGCAATGGCACCAAGTAGCCTCGCCACCCTGCGCTCCAGAGGCTGCGTGCGAAAGAGCGAGCGCGTAGACGGCAGGCAGGCTGTCTGTCTGGTTGGGCGTGAGGGTCTGGCTGCACAAGGCATGCAAGCTCCGCCCCCAGTCGGTCTCAGACTCCTTATTGGCAGCCGAGCAACGCAGCTGAGGAGCCTCCCTGGCCAGCAGGGAGGGAGAGGAGCTGCTTCCTTTGAAATCTGGGAAATTTAAGGGATATCAACAATCCGGGAGAGCAGCGGGAAACGGCATTGGAATAAGGGAGTTTCTCGCAAAAAAAGGGAGGGTTGACAGCTATGTACCCCGGGTTGCGCACTCAATTCTGGGGTGCCATTCGCACCCCGAACAGTGCGCAACCCAGATGGCGCTTTTGCACATGCGCGGGAGCACATGTGTGAAGTGCGCAGAACGTTTATGCGCATCCACGGACCGCACGGACATGCGCAGAAGCGTCCGCGCTCCGTGTTACACTTCCGGGTTTGCGGAGCGCGCAACCCGAATGTACGCAACACAGAGCGTACGCACACGGGGTACGGCTGTATTGAATGTAGCTGAGAAAATGTGCAGCCTCAGAAATAATATCCTCACAATGGCCGGCCATAAAAGCCCAACAATTCCTGAATGATCTCCCAGCGAGAGACCTTGGCAAGCCTTTTGTAGAGGACTGGAAGTTTCCGGGACTCCAGCTCCCATCAGTCCCCAGCCTGCGTGGCCGGTGGTGATGGGAATTGTAGTCCAGGAACAAGTGGAGAGCGAAACTCGTCGTCATCCCTGCCTTAAAAGTCCCAGCAGTTTCTAGATGATCTTCCAGACACAAATCTGGTATCCGCTGATGAAACCTTGGCCGGTGAATCATGAATACGCATTCAGGCAAGAACAGAAATTGTGAAGAAGGCCATCACGCTTTCCTTGGTTATACGGATGAGAGGCTTGTGTGTGTCATTTTAAAAAGGAAGTCTTTCCCAACCACCAGCACTACCTCATCTCTCTCACCTAGGGGACGATTCCTCTGCTAGGACGGTCCCTGCCGTCTATAAAGTATGAAAAAATAAATATTTCACTTTTAAAAGTGCAGGTCGATTTAACCCACCATTTTCAGTCTCTGTTCTTTTTTAAAAAGTGATTTATCCGACCTATGTCTACCTGGTACCTACCAGGCGGACAGAGGCTGGATTAATCACTTGAAAAGGAAAACTTGCTCATTTATTTAAACCTGCAATTCTAAATACACTTCCTCATGAGTAAGCCCTGCTGAACTCAGTAGGTCACAGTTTCTAAGCCAGGCATCATAGGCTTCTGCCAAAAATGCCGCAGCCCAGCCTAGACCCATTTTAACCTGGGTTCACATTTTGTAGCCGGAGATTCTAGGAAGAACTGGGGTCAGTTCTTTGGTTGTGAGCCAGGAACCCACACTCTAGAGCAGCCCCATAGAAATCAACGACCGGGAGGCCTGCCTTAAGCCCATCAGCTCCAACGGATCTACACATGAGTAGGACTTAGTTGAATACACCCTCTTGTCCAGGCACAGGCAAACTCGGCCCTCCAGATGTTTTGGGACTACAACTCCCATGATCCCTAGCTAACAGGACCAGTGGTCAGGGATGATGGGGATTGTAGTCCAAAACATCAATGGTTGAGTTTGCCTAAGCCTGCTCTTGTCCCTAAGTTGTGTGGAAGCCGGCAATAATACTTTACTTGGCCAGGCTTCAGAATCGACAGGCGACTTGACTGCGACTCCAGTTCCCGCTTCTTCGATCCACCCAAGGCTTCCTTGCGCCTCGCCCGCCCGCCTGCCTCCAACCACCCGGAGCCAGAGGAATCTGCTTTGACTTGTCCCAGCCAGGGAGAGCGCAGACACCTGTCAGCAGCCTTGACATCTTGGCTGCTGCTCTGCATTCCCCATGCGCAGGGTCCCGCGACAACCAGCCTTAGACGGCTTTAGGAGAGAGGGTTGGACGAATTCGTGGGTCATAACGTTCTCAATAGCTGCCAGCCGCCAGGTCTGTGCTTTGCCTACACGGTTGATGCCTCTGAAGGCTGGTGGTTGGAAACCTCAGCGGGTGAAAGTGTTGCACCTTTGCTCAACGTCATGGACTGACTGGGTGCAGAGCGGTGGCAGCAGCTGGGGAACCCCCAGGAGAAGAAGGCTCAGAGCCTGGGGAGCGGTGGTGGGACAATTGCGAGTGGTCAGCTAGACTGGTGACTGGGAACGGCCGCCGAGACCACATAACACCGGTCCTGAAAGACCTACATTGGCTCCCAGTACAATTCCAAGTGTTGGTGCTGACCTTGAAAGCCCTAAACAGCCTCGGCCCAGTACTCCTGAAGGAGCATCTCCACCCGCATTGTTCAGCCTGAGGACACGGAGCTCCAGCTCCGAGGGCCTTCTGGCGGTTCCCTCCCTGTGAGGAGTGAGGTTGCAGGGAACCAGGCAGAGGGCCTTCTCGGTGGTGGCGCCTGCCCTGTGGATGTGAAGGAAATAAACTACAGTGGATGCTTGGGTTGCAAACGCAATCCATGCGGGAGGCACGTTTGCAACCCGCAGCATTCACAACCCGTGCCACTGCATCTGCGCATGCGCATGATGCAATTGGGCGCTTCTGTGCATGCACAAAGCGCGATTTGGTGCTTCTGCACATGCGCGAGCGCCAAAACCCAGAAGGGCCTCAGAAGATGATCTCGGATCCCAGGTCTGTTCATATGGAAAGAGGCGGTCCTTGAGGTATTGCTGTCCTGAGCTGTTTTAGACTTTATCGGTCAAAACTAGCACTTTGACCAGATTGGCTGTTGGCCTGATCCAGCAAGCCTCTTCTTGGCATTCTTCACTCCATTAAAATAATAATCATTTCCCTTATTGGTCCCGCTGTTGCTTCACTCGCCTCCCGTGGAAACTGTGACCCAGATGATGAGCGCATCATGCAACAGTTTGCCACATCTCCTGCACGAGGCTGTTTGCTAAGAGGCAAAGAGTTCATTGCAGCAGCATCTCAGGGGCACGCCATGGAGCAACTTATTTTTCTGTGTCAGCTGTGGGTTTCCCCTCCTTCCACAAGTTCTTGTGAAAGCCTCGCTTTCTTTTTATTTTCTGTTTCTTCTTAACTGCATAATTGGCAGGACATGACCCGCCACGAGGTACGTGCTGGAAGGAAAACAGAGTTTCCACTCAGCTCTGACGCTTAAAATGATTCCTCCCCCCCACCCCCGGTCCCTGTTGCTGCTTAATCAATGCTTTGAGTTGATTAATCTACCCATTAAGGCCATCCTGACAGCATACAGTGGTACCTCGCCTAACGAAGATAATGCGTTCCGACGCGATCGTCGTTAGGCGAAAAAATGCATTCGGCGAATCCCCATAGGAACGCATTGGGGAAAAATTTGTTAGTCGAAGAAATCCTATTCAAAAATTCGTTAGTCGAAGAAATCCTATTCAAAGCGGCCGCGACGTCTTTTCTTAAGTCGAAGAAATTCGTTTCCGGCGGCCATTTTGTTTTGCCGGAAGTCATTCGTTAGGCGAAAAAGACGTTAGGCGAGTTATTCGTTAGGCGAGGTACCACTGTACATTCAAAGCACTATGATCCAACCTTAAGAGGTCCTGGTTTCCCCCCAAAGGATTCTGGGAGCTGTAGTTTCTTAAGGAGACCTCCAGTCCTCTTAGAACCATAGAGTTGGAAGAAACCGCCCCCTGCAGTGCGAAAATCTTTTGCCCAATGTGGGGCTCGAACCCACAACCCTGAGATTAAGAGCTTCAGTTCCCAGAGTGGCGTAGACAATACTGAGCTAGATGGACCAAGGGTCTGATTCAGTATAAGGCATGTTCCTCTGTCCAAGCGTCCCTTATTGCTTCCTTGGATTAAGTCAGAGAACATCGTTCCCATCGTTTTAGCACACCCAAAAACTTAAACAAATCCTTATTTCCTAATGAATAGCCTTTGGACAATAAGGTAACTTAAATAGAAAACTTATTCTAGAAAGATTTTTCCTCCCAAAGCATTTTATTTTAAAAATCAGATTTAATTTTTTTTTTAAATCCGATTTTTTAATTATTATTTTTAATTTAAAAAATCATTGATTTTTATCCACTCTGCTTCCGGCAGGGTTGGCGATGTGAGACCCCTCTCACACAGAAACCAAGCAGGGTCAAATTCCCCACTTACTGGCTGAGGTGTGGGGAGCTAAATCCTGCTTTCTGCGTGAGCAGCAAAGCCTAGCCATGTTTCTGCTTCTGCCCCACCTTCCGACATCACATACAATGTCAGATGTGGGGCTGCTGGGCGTTATTTGGGGGCAGTGCCGGATTTATGCATAAGCTAAACAAGCTATAGCTTAGGGCCCCACTCTCTTGGGGGCCCCAAAAAATTTTTAAAGGGAAAAAAATAACCTGGACGTACATTTCCAAAATATAAGATAAAAAAAACCAAATAAAATAAAACCTACATACAGCAACAGTGTTTTGTGTTGTGTAGGCTCCTATGATGTAAGGAATGGGCCCTGCCTGCTAGCCTGCTCCCTAAAATATCCCTGGTTTGCTCCTTTCTATATATAGGGTGCCTACATTCTGCATGGACTTGTTGCATGGCAACATGGGCAAATGGCTTGAGATACCTATGAAGTCCATAAATTAGGTAAAGGTAAAGGGACCCCTGACCATTAGGTCCAGTCGTGTCCGACTCTGGGGTTGCGGTGCTCATCTCGCTCTATAGGCTGAGAGCCGGCGTACAGCTTCCGGGTCATGTGGCCAGCATGACAAAGCCGCTTCTGGCGAACCAGAGCAGCGCACAGAAACACCGTTTACCTTCCCGCCAGAGCAGTACCTATTTATCTACTTGCACTTTGATGTGCTTTCGAACTGCTAGGTGGGCAGGAGCTGGGACCAAGCAACGGGAGCTCACCCCATCGCAGGGATTCGAACCGCCGACCTTCTGATCAGCAAGCCCTAGGATCTGTGGTTTAACCCACAGCGCCACCTGGGTCCATAAATTACCATATAGCATATATTCAGCCCAAAAAAACAGTGACAATTTGTTGTTGACAAAAGGACAGCTGGACAGGGCCCCATTACTTTGAGTAGCTTAGGGCCTCATCAAACCTAAATCCTGCCCTGGTTGTTCCATATACTGTAGTTAGTTGGTTCTGTCTACACTGACTGACAGCAGCTATCCTGGGTTTCAGACATAATGTTTTACAGGACACCAAGGATTGATTCTGGTTTGCATGCACGCCACTGAACTGCAGCCCTTTCCTCCGTCCTTCCTTGGGTGGGCATAATATGGGAGAATGAAGACACTTCCTGGTCACCTACGGCGCTCAAAGTTCTCTTCCAGGCGAACAGGGAAATGAAGCATCACCAAATGCTTCCTTCCCTATTTTATTGTTAAATGATTAACACAAGAATGCCGGGAATGCAAACGGCGTAGTAAAAATTCCTGGGGACTAATAACATTGGAGATTTAATTGCCAGGTTGACATGTTCAAAATACCTTTCTTCCTCCTAATACTTATCTGTCTACAGTTGCAAGAAAACCATTAATGGCTATGTTAGCAACTCGGTTTGAAAGAGGGATATCCACGTTCTGGGTGTATGCTTCCCGTTTTCGCCTTGGGACATGCAGGGGGTTTTTTTTTGGCAGATTTCTTTGCGGTGTTGCCCAGAAACCTGCAAATCCTGTCCGATCAGAGCTGACAGCAAGAACAAAAGACTTGGGCTGCAGACAGAGTCAGACCACCATCCATGCGGCCCACTATTCTCCATTCTTCACTGACAGCTGCTCTCTGGGGATCCCTCGATTTTTCACGCCCCATTACCTGAGATACCTTTCGGGTGCGGGAAATCGGACCCGGGCACATCTTCTCCCGCCGAGCTGCGACTCTCTGTGACGTGGGCAAGAAATATCAAGTTAAATGTCCTTTAAAACTAGTCTCCAGCCCACCTCTCTGTCGGTTGCAGGTGTACTGAACCGTCATTTGGCCCTGCGGCCGCGATTTTAAACCGGCAGGGCAAAATTTCCAAACGCTTACGAAGGGGAAGCCTAGCTGGGAAAGTGTGCTGCTGTGTTTCTAGCCAAAATATGTGCACCACGAAAATCAGGAGCTCCCCAAATCATGAGTGCTTTTTTTCTGGGGGGACACAGAGGTACGCATACCCCTAAACATTTTGTGAATCTTTGTACTTTTGTCCATTTACTGTATTTATTTTCCCCGATTTGAACTATAAAAGGGTGATTTTCTTGAGTCTGTAATAAAAAAAAGTAAGGTCTTATATATATAATAAATGTTTATCAATGTACAGAGGCGTAGGAAGGTCAGGTGGTACCCGGTGCGGAAAATTTCTTGTCACCCCCCAAAAATTGATTGATTTTTTTTTGTCTGCAAAAATGGTTTTACGTTATTTCATATTTTCTTACAAAGGAATAATAATAAGTAAAAATAAACTTCTATTTATATCCCACCCTCCCCGGCCGAAGTCGGGCTCAGGGCGGCTAACATCAGATACATAACATTAATATAAAATCAAACAATAATTAAATTACCTCCTAAAAATATGTCAAAATCCACTTAAAGTCTAATGAGATGGCTTTCCGCAGGGTTAGGGTTGGGAACAGTAAGTGCTCCACTGAATTGGAATTTCAGCCTTCACGACATAGGAAAACGGCCAATTAAACAGCTATTTTCGTGGAGGAGGGTCAAGATATTAACTGATGTGCGTGAAATTTCATGTATAGCTATATAATCCCTAGTGTAGTAAGATAAGACCTTTGGAGCAGGCATTTTCAAAAAAGAAAAAAGTTTTTTATGAACCACCCTAGTAGGGCAGTAATTGTTCCTTGATAATTTGGCACCCCCTCCATGATGGAACCTGGGGCGGACCCCCCCCATCCCCAATTCCTACGCCTCTATCAATGTACCAAGCAAACACATACATAAATATATAAACCACATGTCTGAAGCAGCACAGGAAGACAGTCCTGAAACCATTTTGACTCCCAAACTGACCAAATGTTTCTCTGCAAGGGTGTGTGTGTGTGTGTGAGGGAACCTTCCCATTGTCTCAGGAATTAAGTGATTACCATCTCAAAGAAATTGCCAGACTACCAGGAAAGGCAATCAGATAAGGCATCAGATAACCTGGCAGACAAGAGATAAACAACGCACTCAGATTTCTGTTGTAGACCGCCTTTTCTATGATGTAGGTATGATGTATCTGGGGGGGGGTCTTGGGCTACACCCCTTCTGAGATGTATGTATGTATGATGTTTCTGGGGGTGGTCTTGGACTCCAGGGCGGGCAATTTAAATGTCTATAGAAGGGCAGGCACACCTTTGTTCTGGGTCCTCCTCCAATCTCCTGTGTGTGAGGGGACCACCCTGTTGCAACAGCTTTAATAAAGATCAGGCTTCCTAGCTGCTTTGCTTCTCAATATTCTCTGGTTAAAAAGGTAAAGGGACCCCTGACCATTAGGTCCAGTCGCGGACGACTCTGGGGTTGCGGCGCTCATCTCGCTTTACTGGCCGAGGGAGCCGGCATACAGCTTCCGGGTCATGTGGCCAGCAGGACTAAGCCGCTTCTGGCGAACCAGAGCAGCGCACGGAAACGCCGTTTACCTTCGCGCCGGAGCGGTACCTATTTATCTACTTGAACTTTGACGTGCTATTGAACTGCTAGGTGGGCAGGAGATTCTCTGGTTGGCCTCTCTGTTGTTTTCTCCTATCGATGGAGAACCTACAAAGGACTCCTTAAGGGTTCTTGTGTACCCGTAAGGGAATAAGGGCAGATTTTGTTTGTTGTTGTTGTTTAGCCGTTCAGTCGTGTCCGACTCTTCGTGACCCCATGGACCAGAGCTCGCCAGGCACGCCTATCCTTCACTGTCTCTCGCAGTTTGGCCAAACTCATGTTAGTAGCTTCGCAAACACTGTCCAACCATCTCATCCTCTGCCGTCCCCTTCTCCTTGTGCCCTCAATCTTTCCCAACATCAGGGTCTTTTCTAGGGAGTCTTCTCTTCTCATGAGGTGGCCAAAGTACTGGAGCCTCAACTTCAGGATCTGTCCTTCTAGTGAGCACTCAGGGCTGATTTCTTTAAGAATTGATAGGTTTGATCTTCTTGCAGTCCATGGGACTCTCAAGAGTCTCCTCCAGCACCATAATTCAAAAGCATCAATTCTTCGGCGATCAGCCTTCTTTATGGTCCAGCTCTCACTTCCGTACATTACTACTGGGAAAACCATAGCTTTAACTATACGGACCTTTGTTGGCAAGGTGATGTCTTTGCTTTTTAAGATGCTGTCGAGGTTTTGTTTACAACAAGTCAAAATGAAAGTACCCCTAAACAGTTGTTTTTTTAAGGAAAAAAGCACTGCTCCCAACCCTTATGCCCTCCCGTCTGCAACCTGAACCCCCAAATCCAAACCCAGACTGACTCCCTGCCCCCCCTCTCTCCTCGCCCCCCCTTCCATCCCAACCTGCTCTCCCTGACGCTATTCCGGTCCATCCAGCTGATTAATTCCCCAGCCGGCGTGGCCTGGGTGGGGCACCCTTGGGAGAATTTCAGATTGAAGGAGATCCACGAGGCTGTTCTTCTAACTTCCTTTTCCTCTGCACTCTCCCTGATCCAGAAGTCAAAACCAGCTCCTCCCAGTGCACACAGAGAGAGCTTGCGGGAACCTGTTCTGGAGTGACACCCCAGCTTCTCCCCTGGGAATGTTTTGCTTCCTTCTTCCACTTGAGTCAGGGGGTGATCAGCAGGGATCTCTCCAGATCTCCGGCCGCACCAAGCAGACCCTCTTCCCTTCATTTCCTCCTCACTTCCAGATTTCAAAGCCTGGGTCCATTTTTGTGCCTGCCTCACTTTTCAGATCTCTGGAATGGGCTGAACTGCAGGCCACAGTTAAGCACGCCATATTTTTAAAAGTGCATTTGATGTGCAATTTAAAGCACATGACTTCACCCAAGGGATCCTGGGACCTGTAGTTCCCCCCTCACAGAGCTACCATTTCCAGCACCCTTAGCAAACTACAGTTCCCAAGATTCTTTGAGGGAAGTCATGTGAATTAAATGTGTGTTGGATATACTTTGCATTATTATTATTATTATTATTATTATTATTATTATTATTATTATCCCACCCTTTTCTCTTCCAAGGACCTCAAGTTGGGGTACATGGTTGTTCCCCTGCCCTCATTTAATCCTCACAACAACCTTGTGAGGTAGGTTAGGCTGAGAGACAGTGACTGGCCCCGAAATCACCCAGTGAGCTTCATGGCCAAATGGGAGATTTGGAGCCTAGCCTCTCCCAGGTCCTTGTCCGACACTCTAACCACTTGGCCACACTGCCTAAAAAATTTTGCTTGCTTGTTTCATTTGTGAATCGCTTCCGATGCGGCACTCCAAGGCGATTCGCAGCAGGATAAAAACATACCTTAAGCAGTTACCTGTATAAAAACAAAGTCACTGCCTTTATGAAAACATTTTAAAAAGCAATTATCTATGTCTTCTGCCGGGTGGCGGCTGATAGGAGTTGTAGTACAAATTGGCTTGAGGGCGCCGGGAAGGCGGAAACAACAACATCCATTCGAATCCAATACAGATACCAGCTGGGATAAAGATCTCCCTTTGGGAGGCTTATGGAAAGAGGAGTGCCTTTAGAAGGTGCCGAAAAGAAAACAGAGATGGCACCTGTCTGGTGTGTAATGGGAGGCAGCTCCAGCACTCTGCAGAAGAACATGAGAAAAGCTCTGCTGGATCCGGCCAGGGGCCCATCTAGTCCAGCATCCTGTTCTCACAGTGGCCAACCTGTGGGAAGACCAGCAAGCGGGATTCGAACACAGGAGCCACTCTCCCCTCCTGTGGTTTCCAGCAACTGGTACCCAGAAGCATTGCTTCCTCCAAATGTGGCGTCAGAGGACAGCCACTGTGGCTGCTAGCCATCAGTAGCCCTCTCCTCCGTGAGGTTGCCTAAGCCTCTTTTAAAGCCATCCAAGTTTGTGCTTCCTGTGGGAGAGAGTTCCGCAGTTCCACTCTGCACTGTGTGAAGATGGACTTTCTCCCGGCATTCAGCTTCCTTGGAGGTCCACAGATTCTCGTATTATGACATAGGGAGAAGAAACTTTCCTCTGCCCACTTTTCTCCAGGCCAGGCATCATTTTGTAATCCTCAAATATCTCAAGGGCTGTCACACAGAGGATGGAGCAAGCTCGCCTTCTCCTGCTCCGGAGGGTAGGACTCGAACCCATGGCTTCAAGTTGCGAGGAAGGAGAGCTCAACGAAACACCAGGAAGACTTTTCTGAAGGCAAGAGCCGTTCGCCAGAGGAACGGACTCCCTCGTGAGGTGGTGGACTCTCCTTCCTCAGAGGTTTTTAAGCCACCTGCCATGGATGCTTTAGTTGAGATTCCTGCATTGCAGAAAATGATTCACAGATGGTATTTAACTCACAGAGTTAGGTCCAGTCGTGACCGACTCTGGGGTTGCGGCGCTCATCTCGCTTTATTGGCCGAGGGAGCCGGCGTACAGCTTCCGGGTCATGTGGCCAGCATGACTAAGCCGCTTCTGGCGAACCAGAGCAGCGCACGGAAACGCCGTTTACCTTCCCACCGGAGCGGTACCTATTTATCTACTTGCACTTTGATGTGCTTTCGAACTGCTAGGTTGGCAGGAGCAGGGACCGAGCAACGGGAGCTCACCCCATTGCGGGGATTCAAACCGCCGACCTTCTGATTGGCAAGCCCTAGGCTCTGTGGTTTAACCCACAGTGCCACCCATGTTAAATATGCAGGGATTTATGATATGCAAAATGACTAGATGACCCTCAGAGTCCCTTCCATCTCGACGAATCTCTGATTCTATCACGTTGCTTCTCATGCATTTTTCTCTAAGCTCAAAGTCCCAAATGTCTCCATCACCTTGACCATTTTGCATACCCTTTTCTGAACCGCGGAGCCCACTTCCTGGATCCGGCCAAAGGCACATTGAGACCAGCATCCTATTCTCATGATGGCCAAACAGATACCTCTGGAAAATGCCCAAGCAAGACCTGACTACAGCAGCACAGAAAACTATCTTATCGGGCATTATCTCCAGGAGGACTTCTCTCGCAGAACAAGATCACTTGGATATAAATGAGGGGTGAGATGATCACATGGACGAGAAAGTGTAGCGGGCAGAGAGTTGGACTAGGATCTCGGAGAGCTGGGTTCGAATCCCCGTTCATCCATGAAGCTCTCCGGGTCAGACGCACTCTTCGTGTAACCTACCTCACAGGGTTGCTGTCGCAAGGAGAAAATGAGAAGCGAGAGAGTCCTGTGTATTGCGCTCCTTCGGATCTAAGCGCAATAATAAGATTATGTAAATAATACCGGTACGTAATATCTCTGCATTTGTAGTAATGGCCTAAGATTGTCACAAGTGGAATAAGCTGCACCTGTTGCCTTTCTGCCTGCTGGGCATTTGTTCCAGACACAGGAGCCTTCCCGGGAAGAAATTCATGGCATGTGATTGCAGCAATATTTTGGCAGGGAGAACGAGGGTGATTTAATTCATCCCAAAGCCAATCTCAGCTGTCAACGATGATGAAGTACAGAAGTCTCCTTGGGATCTGAAGGGTTTTTATCCAGGCATTTCAGTGCAAGTGCTCGCCTTCCGGAATACCGCATCGGATAATAGCAAAGACAAAGTGCCTCTGAGCAGCTGCAGAGTGCCTTTTCAAAGAATCACAGAATTGTAATAGTAATAGTAATTATTATTATTATTATTATTATTATTATTATTATCATTATTTAAACCCTGCCTAACAGCTCCCAACAGAATATAATAATAAAAAAGGAATAAAACATCAAACATTAAAAACTTCCCTAAACAGATGTCTTCTAAAAGTTAGGTAGTTGTTTATTTCCTTGACGTTTGATGGCAGGGCGTTCCACAGGGCGGGCGCCACTACCGAGAAGGCCCTCTGCCTGGTTCCCTGTAGCTTTGCTTCTCGCAGGGAGGGAACCGCCAGAAGGCCCTCGGCGCTGGACCTCAGTGTCCGGGCTGAACAATGGGGGTGGAGACGCTCCTTCAGGTATACTGGACCGAAGCCATTTAGGGCTTTCAAGGTCAGCACCAACACTTTGAATTGTGCTCGGAAACGTAGTGGGAGCCAATGAAGGTCTTTCAGGACTGGTGTTATGTGGTCTCGGCGGCCACTCCCAGTCACCAGTAGCTGCCGCATTCTGGATTAGTTGTAGTTTCCGGGTCACCTTCAAAGGTAGCCTCACATAGAGCGCATTGCAGTAGTCCAAGCGGGAGATAACCAGAGCATGCACCACTCTGGCGAGACAGTCTGCAGGCAGGGAGGGTCTCATCCTGCGTACCAGATGGAGCTGGCAGACAGCTGCCCTGGACACAGAATTGACCTGCTCTTCCATGGACAGCAGTGAGTCCAAAATGACTCCCAGGCTGCGCACCTGGTCCTTCAGGGGCACAGTTATGCCATTCAGGACCCCAAGGGTCATTTAGTCCAACCCCTTGCAACGCAGGGACCCTGGCACTTGACGTGTACATCGCCGCGCTTGCTTTGGCACACGTACAAGCTAAAGACGCACACCCAGCAGATTGCATCGAGGCGTGGATTGCGTGTTCATTTCTCTATGGGATGACGCTTTCAAAGCCAGGGCTGAATCTGCCAAACTGTTTCCGTTGCTCGGAAACAACCCTGGGATTTTCTGAGGGAGCGGCGCGGACGAAGAGTGCCTCTGAGCAAGCGCAGAGAATGATTCCCTCTCCGCAGCATGGCAAGAAATCGTTCCCTGTAGTCACATCCATACATGTAATGCATGGCTAGTTCCTGGGAACTCTAGTTTGTTAAAGGTGCTGTGAGCGGTAAACTACGGTTCCTGGGATTCTTCGGTGGAAGCTGTGTGTGTTCTTTAAATGTGCCTGAGTTCCAGAAGGTTCCAGAAAAGAAGTCTTTCCTCCAGGATTAAGCCCCAGCACATCCTCATTTCAAAAAATTTAAGCCCTGTTTAAATGTGTGAGGGTTAGAGAATGTTCTGAAAGGGCTGAGAAAGTCCAGAGAGAAATAGTTTAGTTTTGCTGTTTCCAAGAGCAGAGGCATCCCAGGCAGAAGGTCAGGTGGGCCAATGTCTCTCTCTCTCCCCTCACACACCACCCCTTCATAGGGCTCCTATTTGGGTTCTGCGATAGGTAGAAATTCAACAGGGGCTGTTTTCACCCTTGCAATATCTCCAACTCAGAGCTGTGAGGAACCTTTTGACACCGTGGAACTCCAACTCCCATCAGCCCCAGACATTTTTTGGTGTGTTTTTATTATGTATTTTGCATTTTCATCTTGAATTTTTATGTTGTGGACCGCCCTGAGATGAAGGGTGGTATACAAATTTAATAAAATAACAATAACAACAACAACAACAACATCAACATCAACAACAACAACAATAACAATAACAATAACAATAATTTATTATTTGTACCCCACCCATCTGGCTGGGTCTCCCCAGCCACTCTGGGCGGCTTCCAACAAAAATAAAAAATACATTAAAATATCACATATTAAAAGCTTCCTTAAACTGGGCTGCCTTCAGATGTCTTCTAAAAGTCTGGTAGTTGTTTTTCTCTTTGACATCTGAAGGGAGGGCGTTCCACAGGGCAGGCGCCACCACCGAGAAGGCCCTCTGCCTGGTTCCCTGTAGCTTGGCTTCTCGTAGTGAGGGAACCGCCAGAAGGCCCTCGGCGCTGGATCTCAGTGTCCGGGCAGAATGATGGGGGTGGAGACGCTCCTTCAGGTATACAGGACTGAGGCCGTTTAGGGCTTTCGAGGTCAGCACCAACACTTTGGATTGTGCTCAGAAACGTACTGGGAGCCAATGTAAATCTTTCAGGACCGGTGTTATATGGTCTTTCTGCCAAACTTTCTGACAGGAAGAAAGCTCCTGAAGACTCCTCCATCCCCCCCAACACCCCCCAATCCGCACAGGCCTTTGGAAAAACGAGCGATTTTATGTTCCGGTCACTTGCTGTCTCTCGGCCTAACCTACCTCAAAGGGTTGTTGCGAGGAAGAATCAGGGCCGGCGCGTCCATTTAGGCGAACTAGGCAGTTGCCTAGAGCGACAAAATGGAGGGGGCACTGGCCAGCCTGCCCCCCGCCTCCCCCCGCCGCCGCCCCAACCAGCGGCGGAGCAAGTAGCTTGGGGTGAAAACCGCGGCGGCGGGGGCGCCAAAATGGAGGGGGCGCTGGCCAGCCTGCCTCTCGCCCCCTGCTGCCGCCTGGTGCCGCCCCAACCAGCGGCGAAAACCGCGGCGGCGCGGGGCGCCCGGCGGGCAGGGGGGCGGGGCACCGTACATCATGCGCAATGACATCACGTGGCCCGCCCCCTCGCCTAGGGCGCCAAAATCCCCAGCACCGGTCCTGGGAAGAATTATCATCATTATAGAAGGGGGGGGCAAGCAAACCACCCTGAAGCACCCGAGATGAAGGAGGAGATGCAAAAGCAATGGATAAATTAGAAGAGTATTTAAAATGCATCACTCTGTGTGTGTGTGTGTGTGTGTGTGTGTGTGTGTGTGTGTGTGTGTGCGCGCGCTGCACCAGTTGAACACCTGCCTGTTGAACCACTCTTAAAGGAGCAAGGGCCCAGCTGATCCATCAACAAAGGGTTTGCTACCACACCTTTCTCCATCCCTCCTGCCCTGTGCTGCTCCCTCCCGCAACCTGCCCCAACACGCACCTCAGCTCCAGCAGATGTTGCCAACACCCCTAGGAACAATCTTTCTCCCAAATCTAGCTCCGCCTGGGATGCGGCCAGGACTCCTGGGTCCTAGCTCCAGCTGCAGAGCGGAGTGGATGCCCATGGGCCAAAGAGGAACGTTCGGCCCCATACATACACACACACACCATATTTTAAAGAAAACAGCCACAACCACGCACTCAGCAAGCACCCCTGGCGACTGGATCAATCAATCAAATCTTTATTACGGTCATAGACCAGCATAAGCAGGGGCGGGGGGTGTAATAATAATAATAATAATAATAATAATAATAATAATTTATTATTTATACCCCACCCATCTGGCTGGGCTTCTCCAGCCACTCTGGGCGGCTTCCAACAAAATATTAAAATACAATAATCCATCAAACATTAAAAGCTTCCCTAAACAGGGCTGCCTTCAGATGTCTTCTAAAAGTCAGATAATTGTTTGTTTCCTTGACATCTGACGGGAGGGCACTCCACAGGGCGGGCGCCACCACCGAGAAGGCCCTCTGCCGGGTTCCCTGTAACTCGGCTTCTCGCAGGGAGGGAACCGCCAGAAGGCCCTTGGCGCTGGACCTCAGGGTCCGGGTAGATCGATGGGGGTGGAGACGCCCCTTCAATCATTTAGAATCTGTAAAACGTTTTGGAAAGCTAAAGAATATTAAAACAGAAGGTATATCTGAAAGCCTATGAGAATCTAAAAGAAACTAGCAGAATCTAAAAGAAGGGTTAAGAACATTAAAGGGATACGGAAGAGCGTAAAAGGTTAGTATATAAAAGACCACAACTATCAGTTTAGAGAGCACTCTGATGTGAGTGTTAATTCAATCTAGTTTGTGGCACAGATCATCATCTGATGGATTCTGAACGCTGATGTGCAGAGTCTGGCAACGTCGTATGTTGTGGCAGGATTGGTATCTGACAGCAGCAGGGAGGTATCAAATTGTCCTGTGCGCCCTGGGTGCTTATGGGGTAGTGGGGTAAAGGTAAAGGGACCCCTGACCATTTGGTCCAGTCGTGCCCGACTCTGGGGTTGCGGCGCTCATCTCGCTTTATTGGCCGAGAGCCGGCATACAGCTTCCGGGTCATGTGGCCAGCATGACTAAGCCGCTTCTGGTGAACCAGAGCAGTGCACGGAAACGCCGTTTACCTTCCCGCCGGAGCGGTTCCTATTTATCTACTTGCACTTTGACATGCTTTCAAACTGCTAGGTGGGCAGGAGCTGGGACTGAGCAACGGGAGCTCACCCCCTCGCAGGGATTCGAACTGCCGACCTTCTGATCAGCAAGCCCTAGGCTCTGTGGTTTAACCCACAGCGCCACCTGGGTCCCTAAAATGTGCGCTTCTCCCCGTCGGGGAATCGAACCCGGTCTCCCGCGTGACAGGCGGGGATACTTACCACTATACTAACGAGGACTTCGCTGGGTAGTGGGGAGGTGAGGCTAATACGCATTTCTCTATATTGTATATAGGCAGTGGAGAAACACATGCTCTATTGTTTCTGTTTGAACCTGGTGGCTGTAGTTTGTTAAGGGTGCTGGGAATTGTAGCGTCACAAAGGGCAAACTACAGTTCCCATGGTTCTTGGTAGGTGGGTGGGAAATGTGCTTTGAATGTACGTTGTGTACACAGCCTGAGAACGGGGAAGGAGTCTAGTCCAGGGGGAGAAAAAACTTCGTTCAGGACTCCTGGGTTCCATTCCCAGGCCGACGCTCCTCGCATTGCATCCCAAATGATTTATTGGCATCCCTTTCCGTGTGGGATTCAAGGAACTCGCAACAAGTCGTTACTGGGACAATGACTCAGCCTCGCAAAAGTCGCCCTTGGAAAGGAGGAGGATTTATGAGGAGGGAGCAACTTTCGGGAGAAGCGACTGTGACTTCATTCCGTTCACAGTCATGGCACCCCAAATTGGGCAACGGCTGTGGCTCAGGAACGCAGCAGCCGCTCTGGGTGCAGAAGGAGGGCCCCGGGGTTCAATCCTGGCTGGAGAGCTGCTGCCAGTCAGTGCAGACATTCCCTTCTGGGTGGAGCCAGAAGCCAAAGTAGGCGGAGCATTTGCATCGCTGTGGTCTAAACCACAGAGCCTAGGGCTTGCTGATCAGAAGGTCGGCAGTTCGAATCCCCGCGATGGGGTGAGCTCCCGTTGCTCGGTCCCTGCTCCTGCTAACCTAGCAGTTTGAAAGCACAAAGTGGAAGTAGATAAATAGGTACCGCTCCGGCGGGAAGGTAAACGGCGTTTCCATGCACTGCTCTGGTTCGCCAGAAGCGGCTTAGTCATGCTGGCCACATGACCCGGAAGCTGTATGCCGGCTCCCTCAGCCAATAATGCGAGATGAGTGCCGCAACCCCAGAGTCAGTCACGACTGGACCTAATGGTCAGGGGTCCCTTTACCTAAGGCCCTGTGATTTTACTTTCTTGGGTTCCATGATCACTTCAGATGGTGACAGCAGTCACAAAATTAAAAGACGCCTGCTTCTTGGGAGAAAAGCAATGACAAACCTAGACAGCATGTTAAAAAGCAGAGACATCACCTTGCCGACAAAGGTCCGTATAGTTAAAGCTATGGTTTTCCCAGTAGTAATGTACGGAAGTGAGAGCTGGACCATAAAGAAGGCTGGTCGCCGAAGAATTGATGCTTTTGAATTCTGGTGCTGGAGGAGACTCTGGAGAGTCCCATGGACTGCAAGAAGATCAAACCTCTCCATTCTGAAAGGAAGGACAGATCCTGAAGCTGAGGCTCCAAGACTTTGGCCACCTCATGAGAAGAGAAGACTCCCTGGGAAAGACCCTGATGTTGGGAAAGATGGAGGGCACAAGGAGAAGGGGACGACAGAGGACGAGATGGTGGGACAGTGTTCTCGAAGCTACCAACATGAGTCTGACCAAACTGCGGGAGGCAGTGGAAGACAGGAGTGCCTGGCATGCTCTGGTCCATGGGGTCACGAAGAGGCAGACATGACTAAACGACAACAACAAAGGCCCTGTTTGCACTACTACGCCTTTAAGGACCCTTCTTTCCCTTCAAAGCATTCTGGGTGCTGTAGTTCATTAAGGGTCGCTGGGAGTTGAAACTCTCTGAGGAGGTGAACTACAGTGCCCAGAATTCTCTGAGGGGGGAGGGATGTACTCTGGATGTGTTTTAAAGGCACAGTGTTGTATTCACAGCCTGGTTTTCTGCACGCACAGGGAAGCAAGAGGCTTTAAGAGAATACAAGGCCAGACAAACATCTTTCTACGCTGTTGTTATTTACTTATTACCCACACTTCACCCAGGTTGCAACATTAACATACATTAAAAGCAGTTTAAAACAAGTTGCATCCATAAAAACAAAGTAATGTTGTTTATTGGATTTTATTGCGCTAGCCCAAAGGCCATGCCAACATACGAAGAAGGAAAAGAAATCAAAAGGAGGTTGAAAAAACCACAGCAGTCACTACATATGCAGTGAAACTGCGGTCAAATCCACCAAAATTTCTTATTACACAGAATAAAAATCAATTCTCAAATGCAAATTAGATCTCATCCAGTTCTTTTTTCCTAGGTAATGGCAAATGGCCTCCACACATGGTTGCCCACACAGACAGAATAAAAGGCAGGTATGAGGGCGATCTGGCAGTGACATCTGTCACCCCATTGATTGCCAGGGTTGATAAAAAATAAGGTGGGTTTAAAGAAACAACAATATAGAATCGCAGAGTTGGAAGGGATCCTGGGGTCATCTAGTCCAACCCCCTGCAATGCAGGAATCTCAGCTAAACCATCCACAGCAGATGGCAGGGGCGCCAACTTCAGGGGGGGCTGGGGGGGCGGGCACCCACAATTTTTTTTGTTGTGGGTGCCCAGCCTCCACCCTCCGCTGCCAGCTGGCTGCCACCGCCTTGATAATTTTTGTTGCCCTTTTCTGAACGCTTTCCAGCTCAACGATATCCGTTTTGAGTTGGGGCGGCCAGAACCCTACACGGGGTTCCTGATGTTCTTATATCGTAGATTTGTATTTGCAGTTTTATTCAGCGGGTCTCCCCTCCGCCTCCCTAGGCTTGGCTTTTCTCACGTGTGTGTGCCAAGTGTCGCCACTGCAGGAAATCTGGTTGCAATAAATGATTAGAAACGCAGAGTTGGAAGGATGGTCCGACCCCGCTTCTCGGTGCCGTGTCTAAAATGCAGGGTGCAGCCTTGTGCCACGGATAGAGGGTCCCAAATTCAATCGCCAGCCTGACAGATGACTTTCTATTTCTAACAATAAACGATTTTATTATGGCACTATTATTATTTAGACACATCTTTGTACACAAAAGAGACTTCAGTGCCAGAACTCGCCTCTGGAGCAAAATCCACACCCACACACCAGGAATCCTGCGAACTGCAGTCCACCCCTCGCAGAGCTACAATTCCCAGCACCCTTAGCAAACTACACTTCCCAAAATTATTTTGGGAAAGGGTGGAAACGTGTTTGAGATGCGTTGTAGAGACATGATAGACTTGGGGGTTTTTTAAAAGTAGTTTTAATTCTACTAGTGTTTGTGGCTTTTTTAAAACAACAACATGTTTTTAACTCTTTGAGTTTTTCTCTGCACGGTTTTAACTTCCTTGGTCTGGAGGAAAGGCAGGATGCCAAATATGGATGAGGGCCATGGGCGCAATTCTGGGGAAGCCTTGTACCTCCCACCCGCCCCACTCCTTCTCCTGCAGACCCACAGCCCGGGCACCCAGTTCATCCCCTCCTGCTCGCCTCCCCCTTGCCTCCCCCTGGTGGGCACCGTGCCAGCCCCCCCGCCCCCTGGCAAGAGAGGAGGGCGAGGGAGGAGGATGCTTCCCTCTTACCCCGTGGTGCAAGAGGTGCCTTTCCCTCCCCGGATGTTTCTCATAGTTGTGACACCCAACCCAGGCGGCTCCACCCCGCGCTCCTGACAGAAGACAGGCGCTGGCAGAGCCCTCTCTACTTCAGAGAGCTCCGGGGCGAGGCAGAGGCCAGACGGGAGCAGGTCGACCTCGGCTACTGAGTGCCAGGTGGGTGCCAGTCCAGGTGCGCCCTCGGTGCCAAGGGGCGAGCGCAGGGATCCGCAAAGGGGCGCCCGGGGGACCGCGGGTGGGAGGAAAGGATGGCTTCGCCGAGAGTTTGGAAGGAGGGCGCACCAGGGGGCACGGGAAGGGTGTGGGTGCCAGGGGGCACGGGTGGAGCCCGAGGGGTGATGGACCCTCTGGAGATCAGTGGAGGAAAGAGGGACTTTGTTGCACATGCTGGAGGGGCGTCAAGGGATCAGTGGAGGAAGGAGGGACTTTGTTGCACATGCTGTGTGTTGTTGTTTTTTTTGGGGGGGGGGTGGCGAGAGTGCCGGTGTGGGTGTTGGTGACAGGAGTGGATGGGCTGTAGGGGTGCTTGACCCGCAAGCGGGGAGTTCCGCAGGTCAGTGGGGCGAAAGAGCGACCTAAAGTGAGCCTGCGGGTTTTAAAACTCCGGAGAAGTTCTGATAGGTCTCTAGATCTTAAGCATTCATTTGAAAGATGGGGGTTGTTTTTTAAGGGGGGAGAGTTGGCCTGGAAGAGGGGGTGACCCAGGAGGGTGGGGGGGTCTAGTCGGGACAGGGGAGGACAGGGCAGTCACAGGTGTGAATGGATACATCTGCGGGTGGCGAAGGTTTTTGGGGTGGGAGTTGGAGAAGAGTTGGAGAAAATGCCTGGAAAGAGACGTGCGGTTTTGGTAACGCGGGGGGGGGGGGCATGGAAGAGGGTTCAGGAGGGTCTCATGTCAGAGACAGGGGGGCAGTATTAATGACTGGGAGGTGTGTGGAGGTGCTGGGGAGGCGAGCACTGAAAACATTTTGAGGGTTTGGAAGAGGTGACTTTCCCAGTGATGCACTGCTGGGGAGGTTTTTGGGGGGAAGGGAGGGGGGACTCACAGAACTGGGGTGGGGTCCAAATGTATTAGGTGGCCAGCTCAGCTCAGGACTTTGGGGCGGAGGTCCCTGGCCCCACTCAGCAGAATGGGCAGTGGGTTGCACCCCAAACAAGCGCAATAATATGCTTTCCTCTCTAATGAGGGACACCCCATTAGCCTATTAAGTTTAGAATTCAATATTATCCAACCGCCCCACTGGGCTCGCTGAGAGGAATTCCCCCCTCGTTATCCAGTAAGTTGGTGGGCGCCCATTTCAACAGGGAAGGGGGCTTTGAAAACGGAGAACAGCAACTTGACAAGGTTCGGGGGTCAAAGGACGCCAGCCTTAGAAGATGCTGCCGGCCAGTGTGGACAATACAGGGCAGGATGGCGCAAGAATCTGACTCGGTCGTAACATCCCAGTTGAATGATGTCAGGCAGCTCTGGTTTGGTGTCAGCAGTGATTCCCCGGTGAGGATTTGCAAGTTGTTAGAGACGGGTGAGCCTTGTTTGGGAGGGCACCTCCCTCTTGATGGGTGCTAGGAAGAGGGCAGGGCAGCGGTGCCAAGGGGCAGAGGGTGACGGGTGCCAGGCGATGCAGATGAGCTGCGGCGAAGGAAATGAATGAGCTGCTCATCTCAGCAGGAGACAGAGGAGACATTGCCGGGCTGTGGGCTTTGAAGGTTGAAAATAGGGCTTCCCCCTCACCTCTCTCTCTTTTAAATAAATACCTGTATTTCTTTCTGATCCTGTAAGTCAGGACTGGGCGGGTAAGGGGACACCTTCGCATTTTGCAAGGCGGGTTTGGCCAAAATGGAGAGGGACTTGCCCGCGGCACTTGGGGATGTTCCACGACTGAACAGGGGGTTTCCTTTTCAGGGGCCCTATATAGGGAAGCTTTTAAATGCGTGGTGTTTTATTATGTTTTTATATCTGTCGGAAGCCGCTGAAAGTGGCTGGGGCAACCCAGTCAGATGGGTGATGATGATGATAATTATTATTATTATTATTGTTGTTGTTGTTGTTGTTGTTGTTTATTTGTACTCCGCCCATCTGGCTGGGTCCCCCCCAGCCACTCTGATTGGCCTCCAGATATTAAAATACATTAAAATATCACAGGTTAAAAACTTCCCTAAACGCCTTCAGGGTGAGGTATAATAAATAATAATAATAATAATAATAATAATAATAATAATAATTTTTACTCTGCCCTGTTCTGGAGTGTGGCCCGAAAAAAGGCGAAGGGGCGTGCTTGGTAATTTTGGGTATTGTTTTTAATGGGCTAATTCAAGAAGAGGGAAACAAAATTTAAAAAACAATCCTTCCAGTAGCACCTTAGAGACCAACTATGTTTGTTCTTGGCATGAGCTTTCGTGTGCATGCACACTTCTTCAGATACTATGCACACGAAAGCTCAGACCAAGAACAAACTTAGTTGGTCTCTAAGGTGCTACTGGAAGGATTGTTTTAAAATTTTGTTTCGACTATGGCAGACCAACACGGCTACCTACCTGTAACTCCAAGAAGAGGGGTTCTTGGAAATGGATTTGCAACGGAGGCTGTTTGGAGCGATTCGGAGGCAGCGACATCCCAGAAACCAGGGCCGAATCATTCAGAAGGTCCTAGGAAACGTGGGATGTTGCCCTCTCCTGAGACGTCAGATCATTGGGATCCATCATTGCCTCCTGCTCTGGCTGGCAGCAGTGGCTCTCCAGAGTTTCGGCATCTCTCCCAGCCCTCCCCAGGGATCCCCACCAGGGATTAAGCTTGGGACCTTCTGCATGAAAGGCGGCGGGCGCTGAATCTCTGGGACACAGCCCCCTCGCCCTGGTCACACGGCAAAAGGGAAAGGGAATCTAGCAACAGGAGGGCGTGAGAAATGATGCAAACCTTAAGATCTGGAGATCTGGAAGGGGAACAGCTAAAGCAGGCAAGGTTGGGGAGGTGTGCTATCTGATTCAGTTGGTGGTGCAGGGATTTTAGGGGTGCTGAGGAAGAGGGCGAGCCGTTTTGGAGGAGGGAGCCCTCAGATAGCCCCTGAGTTCTTTGGGGTGCAATGTGTCGAGTTTCAAGAATGCATTTTTTTTTAATGGTTCGTTTCTGAATAGATGGGGCAGTTTGTAAGCTGCGGTTTCTGGCCTAGATACCGTGTCTGGCGTGATACCGTGCGTCGGAAGAAACGTACTTTGCACACGCTTAGAGACGCTCTCTTCTTGGGTGAAGTTGCAGCCCCGTTTCTCTGCTGGGGTTTATTTCTTTATTAATCAGTGATGGCTAACCTTGACACTCCAGATGTTTTGGGACTACAACTCCCATCATCCCTGACCACTGATCCTGTTAGCTAGGGATGATGGGAGTTGTAGTTCCAAAACATCTGGAGTGTCAAGGTTAGCCATCACTGGATGTGGATGTGGGCGGAACTGTACAGCTCCTCTCTGACCGTAAATATAATTCTTTAAAAAATAAATAAGGCAGCACCCAAACGAAAACGAGAACAGAGCATTTCCTCGGTCGACTTCCACTTTCTGTTCCTCCATCCTGAGAGAAAAGGAGAGTTGGAAGGGGGGCTCAAAGTTTAGCCCAGGCATCCCCAAACTCGGCCCTCCAGATGTTTTGGGACTACAATTTCCATCATCACTGGTCCTGTTAGCAAGGGATGATGGGAGTTGTAGTCCCAAAACATCTGGAGGGCCAAGTTTTGGGGGTGCCTGGTAGCCCAACCCGCTCCAAAAGGAGAGAGCCGCTTTGACGGCATCCCTTCTAGCAGGGCTCCTGTGTATAGCTGTCAACTTTTGGATTTGAAAATCAGGGATTTTTTTCAAACTTTCGGATTTGAAAATAAGGGATGCCGCGAGGGCGGTGCAATGGCACCAAGTAGCCTCGCCACCCTGCGCTCCAGAGGCTGCGCGCGAACGGGTGAGCGAAAGAGCGAGCGCGTAGACGGCAGGCAGGCAGGCTGTCTGGTTGGGCGTGAGGGTCTGGCTGCACAAGGCATGCAAGCTCCGCCCCCAGTCGGTCTCAGGCTCCTTATTGGCAGCCGAGCAATGCAGCTGAGGAGCCTCCCTGGCCAGCAGGGAGGGAGAGGAGCTGCTTCCTTTGAAATCCGGGAAATTTAAGGGATATCAACAATCCGGGATAGCAGCGGGAAACGGCATTGGAATAAGGGAGTTTCCCGCAAAAAAAGGGAGGGTTGACGGCTATGCTCCTGTGGGGCAGGAGGCAGATTTTTTTCTCTCTCCAAGCACGGAGGAAGCTGCGCCTGTTGGATTTCTGCCTGCCGTGTCGTTGTTCGAAGGCCTTGCGAGAGATGGCGGGGGGGGGGAGGATATGGATTGAGGATCCTGGAGTTCTTTACGAACCTCCACCTGCTGTTGGGAAAAGGATGGCAAGCCAGGACTCCTGGGTTCCCTGATTTGGCCCCGGGACTTGCTTAGCTCTTGCTTCATTACAGCTTAATGGCCCAACCAGAAACTCAGTTTCACCTGCTCCATCCAGCTGAACCGGCAAATCGCACACCTTGGCACCATCATTAACTCCACGGAGCCCGTCCCCATTGGCTACCTGGCCAGCGAGTGGGTGGGGCACCTTGGGAGATGAGCAACTTTTTCCTGGGAAGGGATATTTCCAAGTCTTCAGTCCTCCCCAACGCACAGCCGCGCCTCAGCTCCTTCCTGCATTCCAGGCCCCGAGGAGATCCACCTGTTCAGCCACCAGGATGGGAGAGGAAGTTGATTTCCTAACGCCGGGGCTCTGGGCCTCGCCCACCGTGCAACAGGGCCTCTGAGCATGGGCAGAGTGCTTTTCTTTCCGTGCAGGGGAAACCGAACCTGCAGCAGCCCTCCACCCCACCCCTGAGACTCCTGGGCTTGGTGGGAACATCGGGCAGCTGCCTTATAACGAATGGATTCATCAAGGTCAGGGCAGCCTGCTCTGACTGGCAGCAGCACGGCAGGAGTGCAGAGAGGGGGAATTGCCAGCCTTACCTGGATTGAACAAGGGACGCGGGTGGTGCTGTGGGTTAAACCACAGAGCCTAGGGCTTGCCGATCAGAAGGTCGGCGGTTCGAATCCCCGCGGCGGGGTGAGCTTGCTCGGTCCCTGCTCCTGCCCACCTAGCAGTTTGAAAGCACGTCAAAGTGCAAGTAGATAAATAGGTACCGCTCTGGCGGGAAGGAAAACGGCGTTTCCGTGTGCTGCTCTGGTTCGCCAGAAGCGGCTTAGTCCTGCTGGCCACATGACCCGGAAGCTGTACGCTGGCTCCCTCGGCCAATAAAGCGAGATGAGCGCCACAACCCCAGAGTCATCCACGACTGGACTTAACAGTCAGGGGTCCCTTTACCTGGATTGAAACCTGGGGCCTTCTGCATTCAAAGCAGATGCCCAGCCACTGAGCCGCGGCCCCTGTTGAAGAAGACAAACACTGGGGTGCTGCTAAATGGACTTCATCCATTGCATCCCAAAATCATAGTTGGAAGGGACCCCAAGGTTCATCTAGTCCACCCCCTGCAATGCAGGAATCTCAGCTAAAGCATCCATGACAGATGGCCATCTGACCTCTGCTTGAGAGCCAGTGTGGTGTAGTGGTTAAGAGCGGTAGCCTTGTAATCTGGTGAACCGGGTTCGATTCCCCGCTCCTCCACCTGCAGCTGCTGGGTGACCTTGGGCTAGTCACACTTTTTTGAAGTCTCTCAGCCCCACTCACCTCACAGAGTGTTTGTTGTGGGGCAGGAAGGGAAAGGAGAATGTGAGCCGCTTTGAGACTCCTTCGGGTAGTGATAAAGCGGGATATCAAATCCAAACTCTTCTTCTTCTTCTTAAAAACCTCCAAGGAAGGGCACAGACACAACTGGGCACTTGGTCGCCCCAACAACTCCCAGGTGCTTGAAACAAGATCCTAGTCCCTGCATTAATATCTTTCGAAAGGCGTCTTTGTAGATAAGGTTGCTCATATTTTTTCCCTGTTGACGTTCGTCAAGGCTGCCTCAAAGTGCTTGTTAGCTTTCGGGTTCGCATAGCAAACTTTCAGCCGAGGACTCTGTGGTATTCCCCAAAGTGGCACGGGCAGGATTTGTGCAAGGCCAAGGTATTTCAAGCATGCTACCGGTGGTCATGGGAACAAGCTCTTAAAGATAGCGATGTTCCCAGCCAGCTGAGTGGAGGTTTAGAGAGAAAAGGCAACCGAGCGACGGTAGGGAATGAGGGAGGTGCCTAAAAATTACGACGGGGGCACCGAGAATGGAGAAAAGCTGTACTCCCACGACGCCGAAACTCGCAGACATCCAACGAAACTGAACGTTGGGAGATTCGGGCCTCAGTCACAAAGCAAAGCCTTTCTTCGCCCGGAGAGCAGTTGAGCTGCGGAACTCACTGCCACTGGACGCAGTGACGGCCACCCACTCAGGTGGGCGTGACAAGAGGATTGACCTTAGAGAGAGAGAGAGCTCAGTAACAGGGATCTGGCTGGCTGCTGTGAGCACAGAATGCTGGATACGTATTTATTTATTTCAGTCAAGAACCTGTTGAGATGCTGGACTCGCTGGGCCTTTGGCCTGATCCAGACTCCAGACACTCCATATATTAATTCTGAGCCTCCTCCATCCACTCCCATGGCCCCACGCTGCATGAACTGAACGTTCCATGCTACCTAAGACATTGCTTGAGAAATATTTGGCCACGTCATATGGAAACTAAGGCTACCACCCTGGACCGCTATCCCAGATTGGAGGACACAGGGCCCTGAATACTAACCGTTGACCATGGAGCAGCAGCAGTAACAGGTTATTGCTCTCGCCGTCCTGCTGCCGGGCTTCCCAGAGGCATCTAGGTGACCCACTCTTTAGGCCTCTGGCTTGTTCCAGCAGATTGTAAGCTCCTTGGGGCAAGCTACTCTTGCGCTCCGCGAAGCTGATAATGGCCCTATAGAAACCAACAAGGATAAAGATGTAAATTCCTGTGTGTGCTGTCCTTAAAGGACCTGGGGCACCTTCCCCCTGGCTCCCAGGCTCATCGTGCTGGTTTCGAGCGAGGCATCCTTGATCCAGCCTTGCTCCAAATGGTGCAACCTCCAGAGGGACCACAACCCCCATCTGCCCCCATCTGGAGGGCGCCAGGTTGGGGGATGCTGTATTTCTCTTATGAACCTGCCTGTTGGCGGAGGTGAGTCCCCAGACATCCTGTGCTTCCACCTTTGGAAAGCACCAGAAAGGAGCTCCCACCTTTGGAAGTGGGTGGCTCCCAGATGCAGGGCCTTCTTTGTGGTGGCACCCCCGCTATGAGTTCCACTAACACCCGCCTATGAGGGAAAGGTTGGAATGTTTCCTTAGTGCCGTCTCTGTTGTCTTTAGGGCGTCAGGAAGAGTCTACTGTGTTTACACTTTCCAAAGTGAGTAAAGTTGTTTGCTTAATCATTATGGATATTGTTTTTTAAACGCCGCTTGAGCAGCAGGTTTTACAGTGCCTCATTATGTTAACAGCCAACTGCGGTTTTAATTGTCAACAGATTTATCAGTTTTAGCTTTTCGCTGGGGTTGTGCCAGGTGTCCTGAAGGCAGCACGGAAGAGCGGGAAGGTCTAAAACGAACGAATAAAGTACATTTGGGGGGGGGCAGGAATATTCCACCCAGACCTAAGCCTTGATCTTTTCGTGTGTGGATATTTTTCAGAAAAGGATGGACAGCGCAGTGTCAAAATGCTGTGGCAAAAGGCAGATCCGCACCGGTAGAGCAGGAGACTCTTAATCTCAGGGTGGTGGGTTTGAGTCCCACGTTGGGCAAAAGATTCCTGCATTGGAGGGGGTTGGACTAGATGAGCCTCAGGGTCCCTTCCAGCTCTACAATTCCATGATCTGCTGGGTGCAAAATATCAGGAGTGGGTTTGTAAAAGCAGCACTCGTTGCAGGATCAGCTTGCGACAATAAAAAGCAAGGCATGTGTTGCGCAAAGACTTGCAAAAGAAACCTGGTCTGAGACCCTAGAGAGCTGCTGCCGGTCAGTGTCGACAGCACAGGACAGGGTGGATCAATGGCCCAACTTATCTAAGCATAGCGTGCTCTGACCGGCAGCAGCACCCCAAGCCCTCAGGCAGAGGCATGTCATCTGGTCCTCTGGATGTTGACCCACCCAACTCAGAACTCTTCTTGTTGTTCCCGTGAGATTTATCGCCCACCTTTCCCCCTAAGCTGTTATTCTTGGGAGCAGCATTTCAGACCAGCCCTTCCTGGAGATAACGGGGTTTTTAGCAGGGACCTTTCGCCCTTCCACTTTGCTGTGGCCTCTTCCCAAAGTCCTGTTTTCGACGTGCGTGGAAATACCCAAGGCCTTGAGTGTAGCCGCCCTCCTTCCAGTCAATTCCAGCTTTACGAAATCATCCTTTCCTCTCTTTCGCCATCCCTGCTGGACGCAAGGCCCTTCTGCCTCCTGTTCCCAACTCCCGACGTCCCTCCCTTCCTCCTTTGAAACATCTGTCCACATCTGGAGCCATGTCAGCTAGAGCAGCTCTAGGACAGGCGGGCAGAGGTCGCCCGATATGTTCTGGGGCGCCCGCCCAGCCCTTTTTTTGTCTGCCGCGTGACCCTCGGATTTCCACATCGACGCGAAGGCTTAGAGATAGGGGCCCTCATGTCCAAAGTCACCGGACAGCACCGCTGAGTCAGGAAATAATTGCATGCCAAAAGGGGAAGGGAGCCTGGAAAACAAAACAAAAACCCCAGGGATTAAGGTGAGCGAAAGAGCGAGCGCATAGATGGCAGGCAGGCTGTCTGTCTGTCTGGTTGGGCGTGAGGGTCTGGCTGCACAAGGCATGCAAGCTCCGCCCCCAGTCGGTCTCAGACTCCTTATTGGCAGCCGAGCAACGCAGCTGAGGAGCCTCCCTGGCCGGCAGGGAGGGAGAGGAGCTGCTTCCTTGGAAATCCGGGGAATTTGAGGGATATCAACAATCCGGGATAGCAGCGGGAAACGGCATTGGAATAAGGGAGTTTCCCGCCCAAAAAAGGGAGGGTTGACAGCTATGGTCTGGGGTCAGCACAGCCAGGATTTCGGGGTTTCCCCCTAGACACATTCTTAGAAATGAGGTGGAGGAAGGAGCGAGGGTCATAGATCAGGGACAGAACACCTTAAAAGCCGCTTGCTTCCTCCAAAGAATTCTGGTAACCGTGGTTTGCTGGGAACTGTAGCTCTGGGGCAGATAAACTACAGTTCCCAAGGTTCTTTGGAGGGACGTTGTCCGCTTTAAATGCACACTGTGTCCACAGCCAGTGAGCATTACAGCCAGGGCCCTTGGGATTCATAAAGCCAGGATCCTGCCTTCTTCAACTTGGTGCCCTCCAGATATTCCTGGTGCCCTCCAGATATATATTGATCATCCACTCTGGGAATTGTAGTTTTGGGAGGGGAAGGGCGCTTTTAAATGTATGGCCTGGCTCCCACCAGCCAGTGGTCAGTGGTCAGGGATGACAGTCGGAGACAGGGTGGATTTGATTTAAATCAAATTGATTTAAATCACAATTTAAATCACTAGACCAGTAAGACTTGATTTGTTTTGTTTTGTTTTGTTTTGTTTTGTTTTGTTTTGTTTTGTTTTGTTTTCACAGAAAGACTCATTCTTCCTGGTATCATCTTAATATTTACAACCAGGTGAAGGTTTCCTTTTTGGAATAATAAATTTTCAGAGCAGTTTTTACAGTTATGTCAAACATTACAGATTTGGTTATACTATTAGAAATGCATAGAATCATGAAATTATTGTTAACTGTTTATATTTGGACAATATAAGTTGTCCAAATGTAAACAGTTATATTAAGTTAACTGTTTATATTTGGACAACTTTTCTGCTGCACCTTATTGGAAGGAGAAAAATAATCATTTCCTTAATAACAATTTAAACAATTTATTTAACGAAAACAATAACATTATAGCATACGTATCCATGTTTGTTAACTGATGTGGTTAAACAATTTTTTTTAAAAAACAACAACTTAGGTTTTAGCAAACATGGAAAAACTTGAAACAATTCCTTATTTCCTGATGAATAGCCTTTGGACTATAATGTAACTTAAATAGAAAACTATATTTAGAAGTGGGACGCGGGTGGCGCTGTGGGTTAAACCACAGAGCCTAGGGCTTGCCGATCAGAAGGTCGGCAGTTCGAATCCCCCCGACGGGGTGAGCTCCTGTTGTTCGGTCCCTGCTCCTGCTAACCTAGCAGTTTGAAAGCACAAAGTGCAAGTAGATAAATAGGTACCGCTCTGGCGGGAAGGTAAACGGTGTTTCCGTGTGCTGCTCTGGTTCGCCAGAAGCAGCTTTATCATCCTGGCCACATGACCTGGAAGCTGTACGCTGGCTCCCTCGGCCGGTAACGCGAGATGAGCGCCGCAACCCCAGAGTCGGTCACGACTGGACCTAACGGTCAGGGGTCCCTTTACCTTTATATTTAGAAGAGTGTCAGATGAAGATGATGGAATATGCAGAAGTTGACTGGGAAAATCCGAAACCAGAGTGATCAAGCTTTCCAAAAAGACTGGAGTAAATTTGTACAATATTTTGAAGGATAATTGTAAACATAGAACTACACTAGCAGGGTTGAATTAACAAGACTCGCAATGTTAATGAGTATTACCTTTTTTTATATCTATTTAAAATTTGGGATAATTGGAGTATGTGACATGTAAATTGGAAGAGGTACAAATGCTACGATATAGAAATGAATTATGAAAAAACCAGGAGACGGGAGGGAGGGGAAGAGCAAGAAGTAAAGTTAATAATGAGGTTGTTTTGAAATACTATAAAATGGAAATTAAATAAAATATCATTTAAAAAAAAATAGAAAGATTTTTTCCTCCAAAAGCATTTTAGTTTAAAAAACCAATTTAAATTTAAAAAATCCAATTTAAATATAAATAAATAAATAAATAATAAATATAATAAATAATAAATAAAATAATAAATCAATAAAATAATAAATAAACAAATAAAATAATAAACAAATAATTTAAAAAAAAAAAGAAATGATTTTTTTTAATCCACCCTGGTTTTCTTGCTTTTTTTATTGCAAGATACTGACCAGGTTGTAACCCTACAAATGGCAAAAAATTTAACTTCTGTTCTGACATACAAGAGACGTAATGGACTGTTAGTAGGAAATTGAAATTGCTTGGAAGCAACATTCACATTATTTTTGTGAATGTTTTATATATATATATAAAGTCTTTTATTGCCACTAATTTTATTGTCACCAATTTTTTAAAAATTCAATTGTGTGAGTGTAACTGCTGTTCCGGCGTTTTCTGTCTTGTCTTGCTATGAGCTTAGCTTAAAGCTGAAATAAAGTATCCTTCCTAATCCACCCTGGTCAGAGATCAATCACTCTGCAAGCTGTGAAATAAAGCAGAGAGAGCAGATTGGGACGCAGAGGGGAATATCGCTTTAAAGAAGGGATTGGCCCTTGAAATGAGTCTCACCTGGCAAGCATCTTCTGGCCATATAATCCCAGGTTTTCAGAGGCTGCGGAGAACACCCACAGGAAGTGACAAAGGGTAGCTTAAAAAATGAATGGCAGAGCTGGTGTTTAGCAGCATCCCAGCCCTGGAGAAGAATGTAGAAAGAAGTCTGGCTTGATGATGGAAGAGGCTTTAGAGTAGAGTCATACTCTCACTTGATTTATTTGTGTACCAATTCATTTCCCTGGCTGCCAGGAGGAAAGCGAGGCTTTGTGGTTTCGGCTGGGGTGGTTGCCACCTTTTGTTTCTGGCACGGTTGCTGTGCTCTTGACAGAGGTGTGGCAGCCCCACATTCAACAGGCGGTGTGGCAAGTAGGGGGAAACACCCCCTGTTGAATTCTGGAATTCCATGCCTTCTCTCCAAGGTATGAGAGCCGATTTTTTTCCCCAGCCTTAGAAGCTGATACAGACAGAACTCAAATGAAGAATTATCGTCCAATTTCATTGTTAAATGTGGATTATAAAATATTTGCAAATATAATGGCCACAAGACTGAAAAGAGTGTTGAAGGATTATATCCACAAGGACCAAGCAGGTTTTTTGCCTGGTAGACATATGAATGGAAATATCAGAAATTTAGTGGATATTTTAGAAAGACTGTAAAAGAAAATTAATACAAAAGCTATATTAATGTTCATAGATGCTGAAAAGGCCTTTGACAATATTTCTTGGAGTTTTATGAAGAAAATTTTTGTTAAAATGCTGGTTGGATCAAATTTTTTGAATGGCTTAAATGCCATCTATTCTGAGCAAAGAGCTAAGATCATAGTGAATAATGTGGTATCAGAGGAGATTAGAATCGAAAAAGGGACCAGACAAGGATGCCCAATTTCCCCGTTGTTATTTATAACAGTTCTGGAGGTCTTGCTGAATATGATTAGAAAGGAAGATGAAGTCAAAGGAATAGGGGTGGACTTCTGAGTTGTCTAAGCTGGGAGCGAGTCTTTGCAGGTGGAGCAAAGGGGGAACTCAGATTCCGAAACAGCAAAACGCCTGCTATGTTTCTTCTGCACAAGCAGATCTTCAGTTTTATTCTCCGTTAATTGATATTAATTAATGATTTGGTTGACAATCTGATAAGGGACCTCATGTGTCGAAACGGGAAATGTTAATTCAATATATACGCGCAGGAATTAATAGATGGATACTGTGATGTTCTGTAAAGTTTGAAGATAAACTAGGATTAATTGGGGAATATGATGGGGAACCATCTAGGAGGGCGTGCGGGAAGTCAGATTTGGGGGAAATGCTAAATTTGTTCCGATTTGGGGAAATGTTAATTTTGTTTTGATTTAATTTGTTTTCATTAGTGACCAATTTGTTTTTTAAAAAAATCAATAAAAAAGATTTGCCAAGCGAACTCGGATCACGAGCCAGTGTGGTGTAGTGGTTAAGAGCGGTGGACTCGTAATCTGGTGAATCGGGTTTGATTCCCCGCTCCTCCACATGCAGCTGCCGGGTGACCTTGGGCTAGTCCCACTTCTCTGAAGTCTCTCAGCCCCACTCACCTCACAGAGTGTTTGTTGTGGGGCAGGAAGGGAAAGGAGAATGTGAGCCGCTTTGAGACTCCTTTGGGTAGTGATAAAGCGGGATATCAAATCCAAACTCTTCTTCATCTTTCTAGTTTTGGAAGGGAAAATCTGGGGGAAAGCTGTCCCCCCCCCCCCCCGCTGACAAGGAGGTTCTGTAGAACAAGTCCCACCTCTGCCAAGGTGCTATCAGATAGCAAGGAAGACCCACCCTTGCTGAAGGAGATGTTTGGTTACCGTGGCTCTATCCTGGGGCCTAGTAGCCAGCTACAGATGTGATGACTCTCCAGAATTCCCATTGCATGCTTCCCACACCATTGCCAGCCTCCCAGCTGGGGAGACATAGGGTTTTCTGCTGCTAAAATGCAGCTGTCTCTGGAGTGGAGTACATAAAAACAGCTGAGTGTGGTAAAAGGACCCCTGACCATTAGGTCCAGTTGCGGACGACTCTGGGGTTGCGGCGCTCATCTCGCTTTACTGGCCGAGGGAGCCGGCGTACAGCTTCCGGGTCATGTGGCCAGCAGGACTAAGCCGCTTCTGGCGAACCAGAGCAGCGCACGAAAACGCCATTTACCTTCCCGCCGGAGCGGTACCTATTTATCTACTTGCACTTTGACGTGCTTTCGAACTGCTAGGTTGGCAGGAGCAGGGACCAAGCAACGGGAGCTCACCCCGTCGCAGGGATTCGAACCACCGACCTTCTGATTGGCAAGCCCTAGGCCATGGGTAGGCAAACTAAGGCCCGGGGGCCGGATCCGGCCCAATCGCCTTCTAAATCCGGCCTGCAGACGGTCTAGGAATCAGCGTGTTTTTACATGAGTAGAATGTGTGCTTTTATCTAAAATGCATCTCTGGGTTATTTGTGGGGCATAGGAATTCAGTCATTTGCCCCCCAAAAATATAGCCCGGCCTCCACAAGGTCTGAGGGACAGTAGACTGGCCCCCTGCTGAAAAAGTTTGCTGACCCCTGCCCTAGGCTCTGTGGTTTAACCCACAGCGCCACCTGCGTCCCCAGCTGAGTAGTACAGACTTGAAATTCTGCCCCCGGAGCTATAGTGCCCCCTAGTGCCGGCAAATGGCGATGTTTGTATTCACTGTTTCTTCTCTTCCTTCCCTGCAGACAAGATGCCGGTAGCAGACACTCGAGGGGACGCGGGCCGATGGACCAATGTCAGTTACCGCGTGCGGCAGCCCAACCAGCCGGAGACGGGGCCCAGGAGGAAGAAGCGGAATTGGTTCCACAAATGCTGCGCCTGCTGCTCAGGGCAGGGGGACGACGACTGGGGTCCCGCGCCCGGGGAGGTCCCAGGAGCTCGGCGAGAGCCTGTTGTCCGAGGTGAGCTGCTTGGGCGAGGGTGTGTGAGACACTTGCCAGGCGAGAGAGCCGGGGGGAAAGCGGAAGGCCCCCCCTTTTTCTGCACACATGAGTTTAAATCCAGCAACTCCATCATCCTCCTTTTTAATTTGTATACCGTTTTCTATCTTACAATACCCAAGGCAGTTTACAAGCTGAAGAAACAATTAATAATAATAATAATAATAATAATAATAATAATAATAATTTATTATTTGTACCCCGCCCATCTGGTTGGGTCTCCCCAGCCACTCTGGGCGGCTTCCAGCAAATATTAAAATACAAATATTAAAATATTCCAGCAAATATTAAAATACATTCCAGCAAATATTAAAATACATTAAACAAGGAATGTACACCTGGCTTATAACAATCTAATGCAAGACAAAAATGTGATAATGAAACATGGCTTTAAAATAAGCAACTTACATCAAGTAAAGTAACATTCAACAATCATTAGAATAGTATAGAATAATAATAAAAAAGTAAAGGTACCCCTGACCGTTAGGTCCAGTCTCGGACGACTCTGGGGTTGCTGCGCTCATCTCGCTTTATTGGATGAGGGAGCCGGCATACAGCTTCCGGGTCATGTGGCCAGCATGACTAAGCCGCTTCTGGCAAACCAGAGCAGCGCACGGAAACGCCGTTTACCTTCCCGCCGGATCGGTACCTATTTATCTACTTGCACTGGCGTGTTTTCGAACTGCTAGGTGGGCAGGAGCAACGGGAGCTCACTCCGTCGCAGGGATTCAAACCGCCGACCTTCTGATCAGCAAGCCCTAGGCTCTATAGAGCGAGATGAGCGCCGCAACCCCAGAGTCATCCGCAACTGGACCTAATAGTCAGGGGTCCCTTTACCTTTACCTTATATATAGGGTGCCTACATTCTGCAGGTACTGGTTGCACGGCAACATGGGCAAATGACTTTTGATACCTATGAGGTCCATAAATATAGCATATATTCAACCCAAAAAACAGCGACAATTTGTTGTTGACAAAGGACAGCTGGACATAGAAAGGGCCCCATTACCTTCAGTAGCTTAGGGCCTCATCAAACCTAAATCCGGCCCTGAATGTCAGGAGGTTTTTAGGCAGAGATTTTTTGCATTGCAGGGGGTTGGATTGGATGAGCCTTGGGGGTCCCTTCCAACCGTACAATGCCGGGATTCTAAGACCAGTTGCTGACGCTTTTCCTTCCTCCCTTGAGCAGAGGGCATGCTGGTGGTCAGCGGCGTGGACCTGATGAGCGGCCGATCCAGCAGCAACCGCCGAGCCCACCACACGGACGAGTACGAATACGATAATCTCATCCTCCGCCGAGGGCAGCCCTTTGACATGAAGCTCCAGTTCCGCCAGCCGTACGACCCTGAGGAGCATCGCATCTGCCTTGAGTTCCTCATCGGTGAGCGTGCCGAGAGATGGCGGGATATCCGGCCGTCGGTTGCGGAGGGGAGTGGGGCGGGGGCTGTCGCTGCTTTTAAACAGAGCTTCTAGTCCTCGGGACCGAGCTGCTGAGTTTGGAGGGACTAAGCGAGACGGAAGCGGGCCAGAAATAGCCGGCCAATGCTCTTCAGCACACCTCTGTGTCGTTCAAGTAACTCCGCTTTTTCTCCCAGTTGCAGAATCCATTGCCACAGTGGTACCTTGGTTCTCAAACTTAATCCGTTCCGGAAGCCTGTTCCAAAACCAAAGCAAGCTTTCCCATAGAAAGTAAAGTCCGTTCCAGACTTTAAAAAACAACCCTGTGGAACGCGCTTCCATCAGAGGTCAAGGAAATAAGCAGCCCTATTTTTAAAAGACACCTGAAGGCAGCCCTGTTTAGGGAAGATTTTAATATTTACCTGTATTGCTGTATTGTTTTTAACACTCGATTGGGAGCCACCCAGAGTGGCTGGGGAAACTCAGCCAGATGGGCGGGGTATAAATAATAAATTATTATTATTATTATTATTAACCCCTAAAACAGCAATTTAACATGAATTTTACTATCTAACGAGACCATTGATCCATAAAACGAAAGTAATAAACAATGTACTGCAGTCACACAATCCATCAATCAGTAGCTGAATTGGGTTCCGCACAGTCAGAAAAACAAAACGAAAAAGAGCCGCAGAAGCAAATACGCAAAATAAATAGCAAAAACAGACAAACCTCAGCGTAACACTCAAATGGAAGTGTGGCACTCAAATCGGAAGCATAACACTCAAAATGGAGCATGTTCGGCTTCCGGAAAAAGTTTGCAAACCAGAACACTTACTTCCGGGTTTGCAGTGTTTGGGTTCCAAATTGTTTGAGTACCATGGTGCTTGAGAACCATGGTACCACTGTATAGGGTTGATGCCTAGCTTAAAGGTAAAGGTACCCCTGACCGTTAGGTCCAGTCGCAGATGACTCTGGGGTTGTGGCGCTCATCTCGCATTATTGGCCGAGGGAGCTGGCGTAAAGCTTCTGGGTCATGTGGCCAGCATGACTAAGCCACTTCTGGCGAACCAGAGTAGCGCACGGAAACGTCGTTTACCTTCCCGCCGGAGTGGTTCCTATTTATCTACTTGCACTTTGACGTGCTTTCGAACTGCTAGGTTGGCAGGAGCTAGGACCGAGCAATGGGAGCTCACCCCGTCGCGGGGATTCGAACCGCCGACCTTCTAATCGGCAAGCCCTAGGCTTTGCGGTTAAGACCACAGCGCCACCCACGTCCCCTGATGCCTAGCTTAGGGAAGTTCAAAAATGCACGAGGGAGGTGTCTAAATGGACCTCCTCCTTCTTGGGAAGCCAGGACGGGTGAGAGGGCTGTTGTTTTCGTTCCCAGAGGCATGTGTCTGAATGCATGAAGCGAGAGGGGCTGATCTAGCAGGCCTGCCCTGCTGCATATTTTTTACAGGAGCTGCACCCCTCTTTGCAGAAATAATATTCCGAGCAGAGAATGTAAGTTTCCCCTGGTGCAAATCATTATGTTTATGTTTTATGCCTAACACAAATAGCCTATCAGTGCTTCACACACCTGCTGTCTTGTGGGATATCTTCTGGAGAAGAAAAGGCTCAGGAGGAAACCCCACACAAATCCAGAGTGGGGTCCCTAAAGGGGTACACCTCCTTCCGGCAACTCCTGCAGCCAAGCTGGTGCCAAACGTCTTGCTCTGCTTTCTTTTGGACCAAGGCTGAGAAGAGGGTCTTGTCCTCTGGGCAGCCCAGGCCCCCCAGACACACTGCCCCGGCTTGCACCCCGAGGGGGTCACTTTGGTGCTGCTAACTCAGCGAAAACAACGCAGGAGGCAGCAGCTAGGAGTTACAGGTTTCTGCAGCCGCAGCAGGCGCTGTGATCAGGACCGGTGCTGGCAAATTTTGCAACCTAGGCGAGGGGGTGGGGCACATGACATCATTGCGCATGACGTACGGTGCCCCGCCCCCTGCCGCCGGGCGCCCCGCGCGCCGCCGTAATTTTCGCCGCTGGTTGGGGCGGCACCAGGCGGCGGCGGGGGGCGGGGGGCAGGCTGGCCAGCGCCCCCTCCATTTTGGCGCCCTAGGCAGTTGCCTAGTTCACCTAAATGGACGCACCGGCCCTGGCTGTGATTCTCCAGTGGTTTGACTTCACCCTTGGAGGTGCACTCCATTGCCTCTCGAGACAGACAGATATCAACGGCGACGTCACACAGCCCAGGTTCCTGTGATTCCTGCATGGCAGCGGGGGGGGGATGAACTTAAATGACCCTCTACCGTTCTGTAATGCTGCGATGAGCCAAAACACTTAGCAGGGCTTTGCTCAGCTGCCCTAAGTGAAGCAAGGTTGCTTCTGAGCATGTGCAAAGTGCCTTTCCCTCTCCTGCCCATTCTCACCCACGCCAAGCATTTCCTGGTCAGAAAGTAACCGGGACAGGGTTGAGATGCATCTCAGCTTCTGAGCATGTGCAAAGTGCCTTTCCCTCTCCTGCCCATTCTCACCCATGCCAAGCATTTCTTGGTCAGAAAGTAACCATGACAGGGTTGAGATGCATCTCAGCATGCCACAAATTTCACCGCGGCCACGGCTGCAGTGTTCCCTACTGCCAGCTGAGCTGCAGGCAGAAATTCACCGGGTGAAGCTTGATTCTCAGCCTGTCCTCTTGGATTTCTGCCTGCCCTCCCCTTAGCAGCACAGTTGCACCGGCAGCAGAGCCTTCGCTCCCAGAGGACGTTCCCCGTTTAGTGGTGAAACTGGTCTGCGCTCCTTATCAGGCCTCTCTCGGCTCAAGTGGGCGAGGAATCTGGCTCTCAGAGTCCCCGGGACGGGTTGCTAAACTTCGCTCGGGAGCGCAGGGTTTGGTAACGGGGTTGGGCTGGCAGGCAGCCTGTTTTCTTGGCTCCCGGCCCAGCCGTTCCCATAATTAAGCACTCGTCCCCCACCCCACCCCAACACCGCCATTCTGTTCCTCCTTGCCTAAGATTAAAAAGAGAAAACATCGCACCCTCTGATTAGCTTGCAAGGCCAGCCGCCTCTGTAATTTTTTGGGTTTGGGGGCCGGGGGGGCCTTCTGCATTCCACAGCATCTGCTGAGAGGTGAAGGTGTTCATTTGACTGGCCCACCCAGAATCACAATACGGCCCCCTGCCCTCAGAGAGTGCAGACGTGGCGTTTTAGGAGAGGCACATTTTTGAAAAGACGTCAGAGGTGGGTGGCAGAGGTCGGGCACCTGCTCTGCATGCAGAAGTCCCAGGTTCAATCCCTGGCATCTCCAGGTACAACTGCAGAAGTAATAATAATAATAATAATAATTAATAATAATAATATTTATACCCCGCCCATCTGGCTGGGTTTCCCCCCTCTGGGCAGCTCCCAACAGAATATTAAAAACACGATAAAACATCAAACATTAAAAAATTCCCTACACAGGGCTGCCTTCAGATGTCTTCCAAAAGTCAGATAGTTGCTTATTTCCTTGACATCTGATGGGAGGGCGTTCCATAGGGCGGGCGCCACCACCGAGAAGGCCCTCTGCCTGGTTCCCTGTAACCTCGCTTCTCGCAGGGAGGGAACCGCCAGAAGGCCCTCGGCACTGGACTGAACGTTAGGGATGGAGACGCTCAGGGCCAAGGACATTTAGGGCTTTAAAGGTAGCTGGTGGTCAGAAAACCCAGGTCACATAGAATTGGAAGGGATCCCAAGGGTCATTTAGTCCAACCCCCTGCAAGGCAGGAATTTTGTGCCCAACGTGGGGCTCGAACCCACAACCCTAGAGAGTCTCGTGTTCCATTGACCAAGCTATGGGCCAATGACCGCGCCATACCTTTAAAGCACATAGCTCCCCTGCCGAGGAATCCTGGGGACTGTAGTTTACCTGTCGCAAAGCTATGAGTCACAGCGCCCGGAACAAACAGCAGTTCCCAGGAATCTCTTTAGCTGTGACTCCTGCATTGCAGGGGGTTGGAATAGATGACCCTGAGGAGCCCTTTGAACCCCACAGTTCTCTGAGTCTATGAAATGAGCTTTGAGGTGGTGTGGTGTGGATGTGGCCTCTTGTCAGAGGAGGTGACACTGGGCTGGATGGTCAAATAGTGAGACGTGATGTAAGCTGATCCTCAACTCCGTGCTCATTTCCCAGGAGGCAGAGAAAGGGGGACAATTTAGGGCAGGGGTAGCCAATGGGAAGTGACACGGGTGGCGCTGTGGGTTAAACCACAGAGCCTAGGGCTTGCTGATCCACAAGGTCGGCGGTTCGAATCCCCGAGCCGGCGTGAGCTCCCGTTGCTCGGTCCCTGCTCCTGCCAACCTAGCAGTTCGAAAGCACGTCAAAGTGCAAGTAGATAAATAGGTACCACTCCGGCGGGAAGGTAAACGGCGTTTCCGTGCGCTGCTTTGGTTCGCCAGAAGCGGCTTAGTCATGCTGGCTACATGACCCGGAAGCTGTACGCCGGCTCCCTTGGCCAATATAGCGAGATGAGCACCACAACCCCAGAGTCGGACATGACTGGACCTAATGGTCAGGGGTCCCTTCACCTTTACCTAGCCAATGGGAAGGGGCGTCCATTGGCTACGGCCACCGACTACCCCCCTATTCTGTGTTGGTCAGACCCCCACCTGGAAAACGGTGTCTGGTTCTGGGCGCCACATTTTAACAAGGATATTGACAAGCTGGAACGTGTGAAGAGGAGGGCGACCGAGACGATCAAGGGTCTGGGAAAACAAGCCTTATAAGGTCCGGTCGAGGGAGTTTAGCCTGGAAAAGAGGGGATATGATAGTCATCTTCTCAAGGGCTGTCACATGGAAGATGGAGCAAGCTCGGTTTTTTTCCTGCTCCGGAGTGCAGGACTCGAACCCATGGCTTCAAGTTACAAGAAAGGAGATTCCGACTCAACGTCAGGAATAATTTTCTCATGGGAAGAGCGATTTGACAGTGAAACGGTCTCCCTCGGAAGCTAGTGGACTCTCCTTCCTTGGAGGTTTTTAAGCAGAGGTTGGATGGCTGTCTGTCTTGGATGCTTTAGCTGAGATTCCTGCATTGCAGGGGGTTGGACTAGATGACCTTTGGGGGTACCCTCCAGCTCTGTGATTCCCTTGGCCATTGCTTGGAGGTAATGTGAGTTGCTGGCAAGACCTGAAGGGGGTCGCATTGTCTGCCTCTGGATTGGAGAGTTGGTCAGCTTTTGAATCCTGCTTGGATTCATTGAGGGGAAAGGCATACAGCACAGTGGGAGAGCTACGTATTGCTTTGCATACAGACAGTCTTAGATTCAATCCTAGGCATTTCCAGGTAGGGCTTGCCTGAAACCCCAGAGTGGTGCTGCCAGTCAGTGCAGGCATCTCTGAATTAGATGGGCTTTGGTTCTGCCTGCGTGAGGAAGGATTCCCCTGTCCCTGCCTATGATGGTGAAACATGGAGTGGCCATGTTTTGCAGGTAGATCTGAGATTTAGTTTATGGCGTCACCGCTGCAGCCTGGAAGGCACGGAAGAGGGAGTCGATGAAAGGGACCTCTGAGCATATGCAGAGTTCCCTCACTGCTGGAGAGACTTCTCACCCCAAAGACCCCGGAGAGTCCCAGTTACTGGTAGAACAGAGCGTCTGAGCTGATGATATTTGACAGCTTCATATGCCCATAGCTGTCAACTTTTGGATTTGAAAATAAGGGATTTTTTCAAACTATCAGATTTTAAAATAAGGGATGCCGCGAGGGCGGTGCAATGGCACCAAGTAGCCTCGCCACCCTGCGCTCCAGAGGCTGCGTGCGAACGGGTGAGCGAAAGAGCGAGCGCGTAGACGGCAGGCTGTCTGTCTGTCTGTCTGGTTGGGCGTGAGGGTCTGGCTGCACAAGGCATGCAAGCTCTGCCCCCAGTCGGTCTCAGACTCCTCATTGGCAGCCGAGCAACGCAGCGGAGGAGCCTCCCTGGCCGGTAGGGAGGGAGAGGAGCTGCTTCCTTGGAAATCCGGGAAATTTAAGGTATACCAACAATCTGGGATAGCAGCGGGAAATGGCATTGGAATAAGGGAGTTTCCCGCAAAAAAAAGGGAGGGTTGACAGCTATGCATATGCCCCTAGGAACTGGTGTGGGCGATGGAGGGCCATCTGCAGATCAGAAGGCGGTGTGCTCTTTTGAGAGAAATCAAGCATTGGGCAGGATGCGTTTAATAAGATAATTGAGGGACCATCAGCATCAAAGGGAAACCACAAAACTGCTGGACAATTGATGGGGACGGATGCTCCTGCCCAAATAGCCCAATTCGGTGCCCACATAATTATTTGGCTGGAGGAAATCAGACCCAGCAGAATCCTTTATTCTCTGCCCGGCTAATCACACAGATCCTTACCAACCCCCTTTTTTTTTTTTTGCCGGACGAATGAGGCTGCTTCCGGACAGCCCATTTCCTTGACCGTTCAACCTTGCAGAGAGGAGATGATGTTTGCCATTTATGGAGCATCCTTCCACCCCGATTGGTTTGTGGGGAGGTTTGAGGTTTGATGGCGTCAGTGTCACACTTTCTGCCTCGTTTTCCTTATTACCAAAAAAAAGCACCCCATTTTGTAGGGGAGAGGGTTCGTTGTGCCACCGGCGGTACGCAATGGAGTGCCACCCCATAGTGACAGTCTGGAAGCACCCATTTTCTGGGAATTGAGCAGTCCTCCACGGACTCATCAAACTTCGTTTCCGGCCGTGTTCCCTATAAAAGCAGGAGTATTTTAGGATGTATATTACTGTATATTCCTGTGTATAAGACTACTTTTTAACCCAGGAAAATCTTCTCAAAAGTCGGGGGTCGTCTTATACGCCGTGTCGTATTTCTTATACGGCGAGTATATCCCAAACTCTGTATTTTAACTGGAAAAGTTGGGGGTCGTCTTATATGCCCAGTCGTCTTATATGCCGGAATATATGGTAATTGATTGCCTGATTTTATGTTAATGTGTTATTTGATGTTAGCTGCTCTGAGCCAGGTTTTGGGCGGGGAGGGTGGGGTATAACTTATATTATTATTATTATTATTATTATTATTATTATTATTATTGGTTCATTCATACTTTGAGTTGTGTTGGGAGTGGATTGAGAAATCATATTGTTGTCAATATCCCTTGGCCGAATGAGAAGCTGGGAAGGTGTGTTGGCGTCAGGTAGAGGGTAGTTCATAATTAGGAAATGATAATGACTTGCGCAAGCCCAACGTTCCCAGTATGTGCCTGGATCCGTGCTGCAAACTGCCGAGGATCTAGAGCAGGGGTCAGCAACCTTTTTCAGCCGTGGGCCGGTCCACCGTCCCTCAGACCATGTGGTGGGCCGGACTATATTTTGAAAAAATAATAATGAACGAATTCCTATGCCCCACAAATAACCCAGAGATGCATTTTAAAGAAAAGCACACATTCTACACATGTAAAAACATGCTGGACCGTCCGAGGGCCGGATTGAGAAGGCGATTGGGCCACATCCGGCCCCCCGGCCTTAGGTTGCCTGCCCCTGATCTAGGGGCACTCCAGAGCTGCTTTTCATCCAGCTGTTTTGCACCTCTGGAATTAAAGGGAGCTTCCAAGCCATGGGAGAGAAGGGGGGTCCCCCAAATTCCAGAGCCGCCTAAAATGGGACCGCAGCAGCCACTGATGGTATCAGAAACCTGCCGGGCGTTTGCCAGCTCAGATCTCCTTGGCGGTGTTGCTGGGAAACGGGTTGCCCCACCCTGATCCCTGGCAGGATTCGTGCGTCAAGAGGATGTGGCCTGCTGCATCGGACTGAAAGGTCCATCGTCGTGCCTTTCGTAGTGTGTCCACCACATCCCTCCAGGAAGGCGTGCTAGGAGCAAGGTGATGTGTGAAGGCACTGGCTCGCTCCTGCTCTCTGGGCCCAAGCAGGTAGACTGCAGCTCTCCATGGAGTCTCCATGGCGGGATTAACGATAGCAGCCATCTTTCGTCATGGTTGGAGGGAAGGTCAATAATAATAATAATAATAATAATAATAATATTTATTTATACATACATACATACATACATACATGCATACATACCCTGCCCATTTGGCTGGGTTTCCAACAGAAGATTAAAAATACATTAATACATCAATCATTAAAAACTTCCCTAAACAGGGCTGCCTTCAGATGTCTTCTAAAACTCAGATAGTTGCTTATTTCCTTGACATCTGGTGGGAGGGCGTTCCAGAGCGCGGGTGCCACCACCGTGAAGGCCCTCTGCCTGGTTCCCTGTAACCTCACCTCTCGCAATGAGGGAACCGCCAGAAGGCCCTCAGAGCTGGACCTCAGTGTCCGGGCAGAATGATGGGGGGTGGAGACGCTCCTTCAGGTATACTGGGCCTTTGAGGCCGTTTAGGGCTTTAAAGGTCAGCACCAACACTTTGAAGTGTGCTCAGAAACGTACTGGGAGCCAATGTAGGTCTTTCAGGTGTTATGTGGTCCCGGCGGCCACTCCCAGTCCCCAGTCTAGCTGCCGCATTCTGGATTAGTTGCAGTTTCCGGGTCCCCTTCAAAGGTAGCCCCACATAGAGCACATTGCAGTAGTCCAAGCGGGAGATAACCAGAGCCTCCGCCTGAGCCTCCTTGGTTCAGGCTATCCCGTTAAAGGAATCTGTGAGGAATTGCTTCCGTCCGACGCCCAGATGGGGGCTAGGGCCAGAGAACTCCTCCAGCGGAGACCCCTTAGCGCAGGGGTCAGCAACCTTTTTCAGCCATGGGACGGTCCACCGTCCCTCAGACCATGTGGTGGGCCGGACTATATTTTGAAAAAATAATGAACGAATTCCTATGCCCCACAAATAACCCAGAGATGCATTTTAAATAAAAGCACACATTCTACTCATGTAAAACCACGCTGATTCCCGGACCGTCCGCGGGCCGGATTGAGAAGGCAATTGGGCCGCATCCAGCCCATGGGCCTTAGGTTGCCTACCCCTGCCTTTTGTTGTTCAGTCGTTCAGTCGTGTCCGACTCTTCGTGACCCCATGGACCAGAGCACGCCAGGCACTCCTGTCTTTCACTGCCTCCCGCAGTTTGGCCAAACTCATGTTAGTAGCTTCGAGAACACTGTCCAGCCATCTCATCCTCTGCCGTCCCCTTCTCCTTGTGCCCTCCATCTTTCCCAACATCAGGGTCTTTTCCAGGGAGTCTTCTCTTCTCATGAGGTGGCCAAAGTCTTGGAGCCTCAGCTTCAGGATCTGTCCTTCTAGTGAGCACTCAGGGCTGATTTCTTTAAGAATGGATAGGTTTGATCTTCTTGCAGTCCATGGGACTCTCAAGAGTCTCCTCCAGCACCATAATTCAAAAGCATCAATTCTTCGGCGACCAGCCTTCTTTATGGTCCAGCTCTCACTTCCGTACATCAACTACTGGGAAAACCATAGCTCTAACTATACGGACCTTTGTTGGCAAGGTGATGTCTTTGCTTTATAAGATGCTGTCTAGGTTTGTCATTGCTCTTTCTCCCAAGAAGCAGGCGTCTTTTAATTTCATGACTGCTGTCACCATCTGCATGTGATCATGGAACCCCAAGAAGGTGAAATCTCTCACTGCCTCCATTTCTTCCCCTTCTATTTGCCAGGACGTGATGGGACCAGTGGCCATGATCTTAGTTTTTTTGTTTGCGTTTATCCCCTGCCTTAGGGATACCCTAAGCTTCATAGATGAGAAAGATTCAGCTAATCTTCTTCGAAAGAGCCTCTTGCCAAGTCTTCTGAGGAGCACATTACAGAAAGATGTTAATTATACTCTGTGCAAGATGAGTCCCTTCCTCTCTCCTGTCCTGGAATGCCCTATCGGTCGGGTTTCATGAGATGCAGAGCCTGAGGCCTTCATCCCAACTCTCTGCCCTTCAGAAGTTGTGCAACTCCCATCAGCCCCAGCCGGCACCAGTTTGGGGGAAGGCTCTCCTCCAGAACGGGGGCGCCATTTTGCACACCTCAGCTGTGTCCCTGTCCTCCTGCGTAGTTCCCCGTCTGCCCCCTGGAAACCTACAAAACGAATGTGTTTCCACCTACGGTTTTGCCGCAGGTGGAAATCCACCAGGTGCAGCTTCTTGTAACAAGTCCCAGGAGAAAACACCACCTGTTGGATTTCTGCCCGCCACACGGCTGCTGAAAGGCACGAGGCTTGCGCCACAGGGTGGGAGGGAGAGTCATGACGCGGGTGACACAGCGGTGGGACCTCTTGCCAGCTGCAACCTCTCTGGGTGTAGAGGAAGGAGAAAGGAGTCGATATGGAGGTGCCGCACCCCACTTAAGAACAGGTTTGGCTCTTTCCTGCCCCGACCTGCTTGCTGGAGGCTGGGAGAGAACATGAGGAGGTTTGGGACACGGCCTGCTCCCGGTTTCCCTCCAAAGGATGCGAGGAGCTACCTCGACCCAGCTGCTGGGTGTGGGTCTACTCCGAGCAGGGAGTGTGCGCTGATCTCTCTGATCTGGTTCTTTTGCACAAGAGCTGAAGCTAGCTTTGTCGGCAAACGCGCCGCAGTTCAACAGGTGCTGTTGCGGCGTGCTCTTCTCCTCACTGCCAGGGCCCGTCAACCAAATATTATTTTCGTATTGCGTGTGTAAATCCTGTGTTTTCCTCCGAGAAGCTCAAAGTGGGACGCCTGGTTCTCTCCCTCCCCACACAACAACCCTGCGAGGTAGGCTAGGTGGAGAGACGGGCAGAAACTGGGCCTAGTGGGCTTTATGGCTGAGTGGGGATTCGAACTCTAACCACTACACCTCCCGGGCACTTGTGACTGTATTATATACAGATGGGCGGGGTATAAATAATAAATTATTATTATTATTATTATTATTATTATTATTATTATTATTATATCAAATTACAAAAATCCCTCTGATGCAAATACTTCTATCATTTTTCTCCTGCTGCTCCTATTTTGAACCCTGCCCGCAATTTTATTTGTTTTCAGTGCTTTTCCAAAAAGCCCCCCATTCTTCTGTTAAAAGTTCGTTTTCATCTCTTAATAATGCTACCGACTTTGCCATTTCCACATAGCCCCATTGGCTCTCAGGGCCCAAGCTATTCATTCATCGCTCTGCCCATTTTCACCTCTGGCCCTTCCCCCCACCAGTTTGTGGCCCCCAGGAGGTCTTGCTCTGAAAGAAATGTGGCCCTCAGGGCTGGGGGGCGGAGAGGGGGAACCCTCACGAGAGTAGCCAACTTTCTCGGCACGCCTTGCTCCTGTGCTTCTCGCAAGTGAAATAAACAGAAATCTGCTCTTATTCCCTTATGGGGTACACAAGAGCCTTCCCAGGTTCTCCGTCGGTAGGAGTCAATTTACAGAGACCAACCAGAGAAAAATTGAGAAGCAAAGTTTTATTATATCTGTTGCAACAGAGACCCTCACTCCCAAAATGGAGGAGGGAGGAGGAACCCAGAACAATGGTGTGCCAGCTCCTATATAGACTGTTGAAATTGCCCCCTCCCGCTCAAGACCACCCCCCTATACATCATACATACATCACAAAAAGGGGTGTAACCCAGGACTACCCCCCAGATACATCACAGCTACATCATGAAAGGGGAGGTCCGGTGGCAGTAATCTGAGCATCCTTGACCCTCCCCATGCCTCCTCTTGCCCTCCACCCAAAAACCCATCAAGTAAAACAAAAGAGATATTTACATTTCCCTGTTTCCCAGCCAAGTTAATCACACCCTTTTGTCTGGCACTCAAGTATCAGGAAGCCAGACATAATCACTGAGACAATCATTCCCTCCTTCCTTGCAGAGAAATACTGGTCAGCTGGGAGTCAAAATGGAGACAGGCCTGTCTTCCTGCGCTGCTTCAGACGTGTGGCCTTGTTTTGCTTGGCACACTTATGAACAATTATTATATATATACTAGTTGAATTTAGCCCGTTCAATAACGGGCGCTAGAGGAGGAGGAGGCAGGAGGAGGCAGAACAGCGGCCGCTGGGGGGTGGAGAGGGGATCCCTCCCCCTTCTTCGTTTTCCCCGGGGGCGGCTGTAGCGGCGGCGAGGATGGGGCGGCCCTCTGCGTCCGTGCGAGGCAGCGGCGCTGGTGCAACTGACACCGCGCGTGCGCCGCCGCTGCCTTGTGGACACGCCCCCCTCTCCGCCCGCTCCAATCCCTGCGTCCGTGTGGGACACGGACATGCGCAGTAGCGCAATTCCGTGACACACGGAACGGACACAGGGACACAGCAACTTTATTATAGAGGATACTAGCTGGCCCGGCCACGCGTTGCTGTGGGTTATTTTGTGAAATTGGATAAGCTAGAGTAAGTGCATGGATACTCACAGGTGGAGTAAGTTCATGTTGCATGGTTTGTATGTTGTTGCGTTTCTTCTTTGTTGTTGTAGATGGATTAGTAGGAGGGTGATAGTGTTGTTGTAGGTAGATTTGTTTGGCAGTTGCAGTTTGAATGAGGTAGTTTTTTCATTCAAGTTCAGCTTATCCCGATGAACTTCCGCCTGGCTCCTCTCAGTCTTTCCCCCTCCGTTTTCGCCTGGCTTCCCACAGCTTATCCCAATGAACTTTCGTCTGCCTGCTCTCAGTCTTCCCCCCCTTTACGCCTGGCTTAGCACAGCTTATCCTGATGAACTTCTGCCTGCCTCCTCGCAGTCTCCCCCCCCCTCCGTTTTCGCTTGGCTTCCCACAGCTTATCCCGATTCTTACAACACAAGCAACTCTGATCCGACTTTTCGGGTGGCCAAATATTTGTGAAAGGCAGAGGAGCAGCCTTGCTGGCCTTTGGGAGGGTCATTTGGCAATGTCCTCTGTTTACACCACAGCCGTGTTCTTTTTTGGTTATCCGTTCCCGCTTCTGCGGTCGGCTTAATGCATCGTTCTGAGGCGGTGGTGGAATGCCTTGGGTCAAAATCTCTCGAAACACAGGCCCACCGAGGCTGCAGAGGTGGAGCACATTTTGCTTACGCTTTGCAGGCTACCTGAGGTGAAAACAGCCACCTCCTTGGCTGCTTCCAGGCCTCGCTTGATAAAGCCAGCAGTTCCTGAAATCCTAATATCAACAAACAAAGGAAATCGAGCGAGAGAAGCAGCCAGGCCTGTGTTTTTTGTGGAGAAATGTTCTGTGACCCAGACAAAAAAAACCAGACTCCGAGTTCTGGCTGTGGGCGGAGAGATGTATGTTTCTCATGCCCTTGAGGTTCAGGGTACTTCTGAGCATGAACAGAGTAGATAAGAGAAAATTTCTGCATTCAGATCGGTGCGCGGTTGCCACCTTTCCCTCCTGGGCAGAGCTCTTGTGCTCTTAAGAATTGGGTGGCAGGCAGAAATCTGCCCGTGGAAGCTTCGAAACAGGCTGCACCTGGTGGATTTCTGCCCAAAGCAAGTTATTCAAAGATCAACTGCTGTGGCTTAGAAATCCTGCTTTAAAAGTAATAAAATAAGTTGCCTGGGTTGCTTATCGACGAAAATGCACTTGCAGTAAGTTGCCCTTTGGCAAGAAGTATAACAAAGGGACCCAGGTGGCGCTGTGGGTTAAACCACAGAGCCTAGGGCTTGCTGATCAGAAGGTCGGCTGTTTGAATCCCCGCGACGGGGTGAGCTCCCGTTGCTCGGTCCCTGCTCCTGCCAACCTAGCAGCTCGAAAGCACGAAGTGCAAGTAGATAAATAGGTACCGCTCCGGTGGGAAGGTAAACGGCATTTCCGTGCGCTGTTCTGGTTCACCAGAAGCGGCTTAGTCCTGCTGGCCACATGACCCGGAAGCTGTACGCCGGCTCCCTCGGCCAATAAAGCGAGATGAGCGCCGCAACCCCAGAGTCGGACACGACTGGACCAAATGGTCAGGGGTCCCTTTACCTTTAACTTTATAACAAAGGCAGTGTACGGCAAGAAATGATATTATAGCTGGCCATATGGACTGCTTGTTAATAGGATCTGGCAAGGAACTCGGCAGCCCAGCAGTGCGTACGAAAGGGCATTGCACGAAAGGGGAGATGGCTTTGCGAAAACGGGTGCCTTAGGCCAAGTTGCATACTGTACATATATTGGGAGAAATCTACACTGAAAGGCTAGCGGGTTTTCATGAAGACTCAAAACTCGCAAGCTGAATTTGAGATGAGAGAGGCTGAAATGCACCGAGTTCGCCCATCCCTCTCTACGGGGTGGCAGCCCTGCCAGGCTCAGCGGGGCACCTGCCAAACCCAGGGCGAGGCACATTCCTGTAGCTGAGGCAAGTGGGTCCTGGGTTTGAAACCTGAGAAGGCAGCTCAGCGGCGAGGAGGGCAGCTGCCAGGGCTGAAAGGCAATGATCTGGACAGTTTGCGGCGGGACGTCCCAACTTGCTAATGGGGCGGGGCGGGACTGCTCTGAGATTTCTGCCCTCCCCACCGGAGATCAAGTTTCTCCCTTGAAATAGAACCAGTGCCTGAGTTTGCTTCTTTCCTCCTCCCTCCCCATCCCTTTTCCTTTAGTGTCATTATCGTCATTATCTTTTACATTGCAAACCTGAGGTGCAAGAACTGTAAGCCCGCCCTCCAGGAGCCTTTTTGGGGGCAGGGGGTAGCTGCTGAAGAGCAGGTTACAATTTTAAAAAACCCCGGTAATATTATTATTTTATTATTGTTGTTATTATTAATTGAATTTATATACCACCCTATACCCGGAGATCTCAGGGAAGAACGTGCTTGTTCAATCCTGGCTATTCCTCCGCCCTCAGAGATTCGGGGGTGGCGGGTGACAGGGCCTTCTCTGTGGTGGCCCCTGAGCGGTGGAACTCCCTCCCACCCAGGGCATCCGGTGCCCTCCTTACGCATCTTCTGGAATCATTTTTATTTGATTTTACAAATACAAAATTATAACAATCCAAATGCATATCCATATATAGAGATTTCTCTGAATCTCGAGACTCCGCCCTTCCCTTCCATAGGTCTTATTATCAACATTTACAACTGCATATTACTCCATAATCTATATTTTATATCAATCCATATTATCCACTGTATTTGTTACATTACAAGTGAGATTAGAATGCTGTTAATGTTTCCATCTGCTTGCAGTGGTCTCCTAAATAACTTTAGGAGGTCAAAGTGCAAGTAGATAAATAGGTACCACTCCGGCGGGAAGGTAAACGGCGTTTCCGTGCGCTGCTCTGGTTCGCCAGAAGCGGCTTAGTCCTGCTGGCCACATGACCCGGAAGCTGTACGCCGGCTCCCTCGGCCAATAAAGCGAGATGTGCGCCACAACCCCAGAGTCGGTCACGACTGGACCTGACGGTCAGGGGTCCCTTTACCTTTAAAAGTCTGGAACGGATTAATCCGCTTTGCGTTACTTTCTATGGGAAAGCGCGCCTTGGTTTTGGAACACGCTTTGGTTTTGGAACGGACTTCCGGAACGGATTAAGTTTGAGAGCCAAGGTGCCACTGTAGTTGGCGGACACAGGAAGCAGGAAGTGGATCTCTCGGCCAAATGGTCTTGCCTTTGCTTCTCTCCGCTAATCTCTCTCTCTTTCTCTCCCCGCAGGTCCATCACCGCAGACCTCAAAGGGGACGTACATTCTGGTTCCAGTGGGCAAGGCCATGGACGGAGGGCTCTGGTCAGCAGAGGTGACCGACACAGGCACAAACAACATATCCCTGCGGGTCACCACCTCGCCCAACGCCGTGATCGGAAAGTACCAGTTTGGGGTCAAGACGCGGACCAAGGCGGGCGAGTACCAGATGCCCTTTGACCCCCGCTACGATATTTACATCCTCTTCAACCCCTGGTGCAAACGTAAGTTGGCCGGGGGGTTTTTCCTCTCTCCCTCTTTGTGTGTATGTGTCAGTAGAGCGCGAGGCTCTTAATCTTAGGGTTGTGGGTTCGAGACGCATGTTGGGCCAAAGATTCCTGCATCGCAGGGGGGTGAAGTTAGATGACCCTCAGGGTCCCTTCTAACTCTATGAATCTATGAAGCTGCAGCGGTTTCTAATAGCCGGTAAATGGAAGTGAGTGCTGTCTCTGACAGGGGAGGCAGAACATAGAATTTCATTTATGAAAAGATAGAGTGAGGAAAAGAAAGAAAGAAAAGAATGGGGGGAGAAAAAATACTGTTACTTTACCATATATTAATATACAGGTGTGTATATTATTGCCTTCCTGTCCCAACACACATATGATTGCCAATGAGCTAATATATTCTGTGTAAACTCATTCCAAATATCAGTGTGTTTATCGGCGCATATAAACATATTCAAAGTCAATAAAAGAAGTTTACTCACATCCGTTCACAGTTGGATTCCTGAAGGCAGATAAAGGTAAAGGGACCCCTGACCGTTAGGTCCTGTCGCGGATGACTCTGGGGTTGCGGCGCTCATCTCGCTTTATTGGCTGAGGGAGCCGGCGTACAGCTTGACTAAGCCGCTTCTGGCTAAAGAGCAGCGCACGGAAACGCCATTTTACCTTCCCGCCGGAGCGGTACCTGTTTATCTACTTGCACTTTAACGTGCTTTCGAACTGCTAGGTTGGCAGGAGCTGGGACCGAGCAACGGGAGCTCACCCCGTCGCGGGGATTCGAACCGCCGACCTTCTGATCAGCAAGCCCTAGGCTCAGTGGTTTAGACCACAGCGGCACCCGCGTCCCTTCTTGAAGGCAGACTTACCGGTAGTTGCAAATATGTACATATGGATCTACCCCATATGGGGGAATAATCCCAGTGCTTCTGCTACCTGAGAGCTAGCAGAGCAGTCCTAGCTAGAAGCTGGTCAAACGAAGAAAGAAGTAAAAAAAGGGGGGGGAGAGGGAGGTGTGCTGAGTGAATCGTTCTTTTGTTACCTGGACAGGTAAGGTCACGCCCACCTTCTATCACATGCAAAAGGAAGGATGCTCCAGCCAGGAGGAACAGGAAGTTTCAACTGGCTGGCCCAAACATCCCCTCGCATGTCTTCTCTAGCATTTCAAGGAATGTTGTACTTGACTGCCTCTCATAGATCACACCCCACATTTCAGGCCAGAGCATAGCTGTCAACCCTCCCTTTTTTTCCGGGAAACTCCCTTATTCCAATGCCGTTTCCTGCTGCTATCCCGGATTGTTGATATCCCTTAAATTTCCCGGATTTCAAAGGAAGCAGCTCCTCTCCCTCCCTGCCGGCCAGGGAGGCTCCTCAGCTGCGTTGCTCGGCTGCCAATAAGGAGTCTGAGACCGACTGGGGGCGGAGCTTGCATGCCTTGTGCAGCCAGACCCTCACGCCCAACCAGACAGACAGCCGGCCTGCCGTCTACGCGCTCGCTCTTTCGCTCACCCGTTGGAGCGCAGGGTGGTGAGGCTACTTGGTGCCATTGCACCGCCCTTGCGGCATCCCTTATTTTCAAATCCGAAAGTTATAAAAAAATCCCTTATTTTCAAATCCGAAAGTTGACAGCTATGGGCCAGAGTCTTTCCCTGATTTTACGGGAGGGTCTCGTTTTCCTAGCCTCCTCGCTGCTGGAACGGTCTGGCCAGCAAAGGCTTGTCCGGATGCCAAGAACCACGGGAAAACGGTCTTATCTGTGTCCCACGCACACACCCTGCGCGTAAAATGGGAATGATCTGCGGGTGGGGGAATGGGGAAAGGAAACGTTTTATCTCCAGTGGAATATGTTGAATAAAGCACCAAAGAAAATAAATCTCTTGGCTCCGCATTGTAGAGTTTTACAAAGGCCAGCTGAGCAGGACATTCAGGGAGTGTCAGGATAAGGGATGCAAAATAACAAAAGGCACTTTGCGCATGCCCCTGGGGCGCATTCCAGAATGTCCGACCCTCTTCAGGGGACGCTCAGCTCCCTTTCCCTCAGAAAGGAAGAGTCGGGGAGCTTAAGTGGAGCTCACGAAAAGCAGAACTCCACTGCAATCCGAGGCAGAGCTGGGTTTGGAAAATGCCAGGCAAAGGGTGCCTCTGAGCATGCGTAGAGCACCCGTTTTCCATCCCGCTGAAAAAATGATTGCAAAACAGACACACACCAAAAAAAAGTGACATAGGTGGCGCTGTGGTCTAAACCACAGAGCCTAGGGCTTGCGGATCAGAAGGTCGGTGGATCGAATCCCCGCGACGGGGTGAGCTCCCGTTGCTCGGTCACTGCTCCTGCACACCTAGCAGTTCGAAAGCACGTCAAAGTGCAAGTAGATAAAGAGGTACCGCTCCGGCGGGAAGGTAAACGGCGTTTCCATACGCTGCTCTGGTTCGCCAGAAGCGGCTTAGTCTTGCTGGCCACATGACCCGGAAGCTGTACGCCGGCTCCCTGCCTATAGAGCGAGATGAGTACTGCAACCCCAGAGTCGTCCGCGACTAGACCTAATGGTCAGGGGTACCTTTACTTTTACCTTTATGTCATATAAAAGCATAAGAACAATATAACTTAAAAAACATCAACAAGACCCACACAGATGCTACTAGCCCAGAGTTGGAAAGAAGAAAGAGTCCCTGCCAGAGAGGAATAGTAAACTAAGCTGATGGATTATGCCGAAATGGCAAAACTGACTGGAAAGCGCAGGAACCAAGAGGGCAAAAACTTTAAGAAAGAATGGGAAAGATTCATAATTTATTTAGGGGATCACTGAGCAGATGAAGACATTACCAGGATTTTAATCACACTTGTAATCTAATAAATACGATGTACAATATGGATAGAAATAAACAGTGCTTTTTTCTGGGGGGGGACTCAGGGGGACGCATACCCCTAAACATTTTGTGGATCTTTGTCCTTTTGTCCATTTACTGTATTTATTTTTCCCGATTTGAACTATAAAATGGTGATTTTCTTGAGTCAAAATGAGAGTACCCCCTCAACATTTTTTTAAAAATAAAAAAGCACTGGATATAAAATGTAGATTATGATATAATATGCAGTTGAAAATGTTGACATTAGGACCCCTGCAGTAGGGGTGGGGGGAAGTCGTGAGATTCAGAGAAATCTCTGTCTATGGGAATTTTATTTGGCTTTGTTATAAATTTAAATTGGATAGAAAACATGATCATAAAAAATCAACAAGAAAACACAATTAAGATGACAGGGAGTCAAAATATTCTCCCATTGGTGATTTTTGCACACACATTCAGTGCTCTCTCTCCTCCCTTAAAAGGCCTGTAATTTTGAAGCTCCTGAATTTGCCCTAAACATCCCCTCTTCCATTTTTCCCCATTCAGAGGATCCTGTTTACCTGGCCCAGACCAATTGGCTGGAGGAGTATGTGTTGAACGAGTCGGGTAGGATCTACTATGGGACCGAAACCCAGATTGGGGAACGCACGTGGAATTACGCCCAGGTAGGCCCTGGGTGGCTCATTGGCAGGATGCAAAGTGGTCTCGGGGTATTCAGTACTGTTTACATCAGGGGTCGGCAACCTGTGGCCCATGGGCCGGATGCGGCCCACGAAGACCATTTTACTGGCCCACAAGCCGCCCGCTTGGCAAGTCTTCCGCGCGCTGCGCTATATCAGCACAGCGCGGCACGGGGACTCACCAAGTGGTGCTGGAAATGGCATCTGCACACGCACAGATACCAGAAACTGTGTCTGCGCATGTCCAGTCGCCAAAAATTGCTTCTGCGCAGGCGCAGTTTTCGGCGTCTGGGCATGCGCAGAAGCGATTTCCGGCGCCGCGGACATGCGCAGACGCGATTTCCGGCATCGCGCTGCGCCAGTCCGGCCCACAGACGATCTCCATGGAAGTGATCCGGCCCATGGCCGGTAAACCTTGCCGACCCCTGGTTTACATCAATCCTCAGAGATGAGGCTGTCCGCCACTACCAGCCCCCTTGTGCAAGGTGAGAGGGCCCACAAGTTCACCGAACCTGCTTCTGGCTTCCATGACTTCTCCTAAACTTCCTTAAAAACTCTCGAATCGCGATTCAAGGCGACTTTAACAGAGTGGAGAACTGGGCCAAAAGTAACACAATGGATTTCAATGGGGACCAATCTCAGGTTCTGCACTTAGGCAGGAAGAACTGACAAATATAAGATGGGGGGGGCATAGTGTCAGGATGTCCTACACACGAGTAGGACCTTGGCAGAGACACATGCCTGCCTGGCATGTTCCCTCCCTCCTGGGCGATCGTTCGGGAGCTTCAAAAGCATTCCTCAGCCCGAACATCACAGCGACTGATGCCAGAAGACATCAGCACACTTAAGGATCCGCAGAGGTTTGCGCAGTTGCGTAACAGAACTCAGCAACTCAGCGTCTTGGCTAATCTACTTTATTTACATATAAATACACACGGAGCACTGCAACATGGCTCCTGCTCTCTCTATCATCAGGCAGCAAAGAGAAAGGACAAAGGACAACAGTCCCACTTCAGGGAACACAGTAAGACAAACATCCTGTCTTCGTCACATCCCATTCCTGTGGAATCAAAACACACACTGTCATGTGATAGACAGCAATCCCATGACTGCACACGGGGAATGAATCTCCAACACATAGTACATGTGAAAAGGATCCAGGGGTCTTGGTGGAGAACAAACTGATCGTGAGTCAACAGTGTGATGCAGCAGCTAAAAAAGCTAATGCTATTCTTGGGTGCGTCAACAGAAGCATAGCGTCCAGGTTAAGGGAAGTCATGATATTGCTCTGTTGTGACTTGTGTCCAGTTCTGGGCGCCACAGTTTAAGAGGGATGTTGACAAGCTGGAACATGCGCAGAGGAGGGCAACCGAGATGATCGAGGGTCTGGAAACCAAGCCTTATGGGGAATGGATGAGGGACTTGGGTATGTTTAGCTCGGAGAAGGGATGAGACGGAGAGGAGATATGATAGCCATCTTCCAATATCCCGAGAGCTGTTCCATGGAAAATGGAGCAAGCTTGTTTTGTAGGACCCATACCAATGGATTCAAGTTACCAAAAAACGAGATTCCGACTAAAGTTGTGGATTTTCCTTCCTTGGAGGTTTTTAAGCAGAGGTTGGATGGCCATCTGTCGGGGATGCTTTAGTTGAGATTCCTGCATTGCAGTGGGTTGGACTAGATGGCCCCTGGGGGTCCCTTCCAACTCTATCATTCTATGAATTTTCCTCCTCTTTAGAATCATTTGCACATTACACCCCAGACTGTCAGACACCCATTAGGAGTGTTTAGCAGTGCCAACTATGTTTTTTAAATATACCGTATTTTTCGCTCTATAAGGCGCACCTGACCATAGGACGCACCTAGTTTTTAGAGGGGAAAAGCCCCATTTTTTGAGGATCAGCTCAAAGTTGTTGAGCTTACTTTGCAAAGGGAAAAACCCCTGTTTTATGGGGTTTAACTCACAGTTCTGCAGCTTCAGGAAGCCATTTCTACAGTTTCCAGACAGATAATCTAATGAGCCAGTCACATGTCGCTGGGGAAACAGCCTCCCTCTGCAAGGGGGCGGGGCTGGAATCTCTCTCCCTTATCTCTCTCCCCATCGTTTGCTGAGCAGCTGCTCAGCGGGCTTCCGTTCAACACCCCCTTCTCTCTCTCTTTTTTTTAAAAAAAGCACGATCTGCTTTTGCCCCTGGGCAGTTCAGCTCCAGGGACCATGCATTCGCTCCATAAGACACACAGACATTTCCCCTTACTTTTTAGGAGGAAAAAAGTGCGTCTTATGGGGCGAAAAATACGGTGTATATATATATATGAAAAACTGACATTTTTCAGTTATGAATGTGTTGGGGGATACGCCCTGAGAAGCATGAAATGAACGGAAATATGGATAAATGCCCCACAAGCAAATTGGGAGGCGTGAAGGATAAATGCTCATATAAAGGCCAGATAAAATCTAACCCCCATATTAGCTCTGGGCAAGCAAATCAGGACGATGGCTTATTATAGGCCTTCTGGAGGAGAATCAAAGGCCCCTCTGACTTCTTTTGAAGATAACAGAGCAGCACTGAAGCACCTTGTGTGGTTGTTCTGGTTATCTGCCAGCAGGAGGTGCTGTTGCTTGCACCGTGGTGCCTTGCAGTTTTGCTTCTGCGGGAGATCTTGACGGTGCCTTTAGGTACCCAGAGCAGTTTGGTGTGTGCGTGCGAGAGATCTTTGAGTGTGCCCCCTTCTCCTCTCCCCCCACAGTTTGACCAGGGTATGTTAGATGCCTGCCTCTACATCCTGGACCGTCGTGGGATGCCGCACGCGAGTCGTGGAGACCCCATCATGGTTTCGCGGGTCGTCTCTGCCATGGTGAGCCCTCGGGACAGTTTCGCCTTCCTGCCCGGCAAAACTTGCTTGCATGTTTCCTTTAAAAAAAAATTGTCTTCTTACTTTCTATCTTCAACTTGCACTCCTCTCTTCAGAAAGCTTGTAGCACCTGCCTTTCTGCATGGAGAAAGTCGGTTTGTTTATTGCATTCATATCATAACTTCATCTCCATGGAGCTGGAGGGTAGTTCTCCGCACCTCGTCATTTTATCCCTACAACAACCCTGCGAGGGAGGTTAGCCTGAGATGCAGGAACAAGGTACCCTGCGAGCTTCATGGCTGGGTGGGGATTTGAACCCTGGTCTCCCAGGTCCAAGTCTAACCACTATGCCACCGCAGGCTCCCTGGTAGATCTCCTTTTTGGGATCCCTAATATGCTTCCTGCCATTGGCCAGTATACCCGAAGGAGCGTCTCCACCCCCATCGTTCTGCCCAGACACTGAGGTCCACCTCTGAGCGTCTTCTGGCAATTCCCTCATTGTGAGAAGAGAGGTTACAGGGAACCAGGCAGAGGGCCTTCTCGGTGGTGGCGCCCGCCCTGTGGAATGCCCTCCCATCAGACGTCAAGGAAATAAGCAACTATCTGACTTTTAGAAGACATCTGAAGGCAGCCCTGTTTAGGGAAGTTTTTAATGTTTGATTCTACAGTGGTACCCGGTTTAAGAACAGCCCTGTTTACAAACTATTCGATTTACGAACTCCGCAAAACCGGAAGTAGTGTCCCGGTTTGCGAACTTTACCTTGGTCTAAGAACAGAATCCGAACAGTGGAAGGGCACCAGCGGTGGTAGGCCTCATTAGGGAAAGTGTGCCTCGGTTTAAGAACGGTTTTGGTTTAAGAACGGACTTCCGGAACGGATTAAGTTCGTAAGATGGGTGAGATATAAGTAATAAATTATTATTATTATTATTATTATTATTATTATTATTAATTATTCCTATTGCCTACACACTTCGGATCCATATTTCTGCAGCACCACCAAGTGGATTAAGCACCGTGGAACTTCTTTATCTTAGCATACCTCTCTCTCATTGTAGAAATGAACCGTTAGAGGTGCCGCCATAAAACTAGGCTATTTGCAAAGCTGAGCAGGAACCTGTACGGGGAACCGTGAGCTGAGATTCCCGTATTGCAGAGGGTAATAATAATAATAATAATAATTAATAATAATAATTTATTTATTTATACCCCGCCCATCTGGCTGGGTTTCCCCAGCCACTCTGGGCGGCATTCAACAGAACATTAAAATACAGTAATCTATTAAACATTAAAAGCTTCCCTAAACAGGGCTGCCTTGAGGTATTTTCTGAATGTCAGATAGTTGTTTATCTCTTTGACCTCTGCTGGGAGGGCGTTCCACAGGGCGGGCGCCACCACCGAGAAGGCCCTCTGCCTGGTTCCCTGTAGCTTTGCTTTTCGCAGTGAGGGAACCGCCAGAAGGCCCTCGGTGCTGGATCTCAGCGTCTGGGCTGAATGATGGGGGTGGAGACGCTCCTTCAGGTATACAGGACCGAGGCCATTTAGGGCTTTCAAGGTCAGCACCAACACTTTGAATTGTTCTTGGAAACGTACTGGGAGCCAGTGTAGGTCTTTCAAGACCGGTGTTATGTGGTCTCGGCGGCCGCTCCCAGTCACCAGTCTAGCTGCCGCATTCTGGTTGGACTAGAGGACCCCCGCGTCCCTTCCGACCCTACAATTCTGTGATTCTACTAACGGCGAAGCAACGAAACCTTGTGTCCCTCCGGGGCTGACACGGCGCTTGCTAACCGTGCTGATTCTCCCCACCCCTCTCTCTCAGGTGAACTCTCTGGACGACAACGGGGTGCTGGTCGGGAACTGGACCGGCGATTACTCCCGCGGCACCAACCCTTCGGCCTGGGTGGGCAGCCGAGATATCTTGCTGAAGTACCACAAGACGGGCTATCCGGTTCTCTACGGGCAGTGTTGGGTGTTTGCCGGAGTCGTGACCACAGGTAGTCTGCGGGGAGCCGGGACGAGAGTGGGCTCTGGGGAAGGGAGGAGAAGGACTTGGACCATAGCTATCAACCCTCCCTTTTTTGGAGGGAAACTCCCTTATTCCAATGCCGTTTCCCGCTGCTATCCCGGATTGTTGATCTCCCTTAAATTTCCCGGATTTCAAAGGAAGCAGCTCCTCTCCCTCCCTGCCAGCCAGGGAGGCTCCTCAGCTGCATTGCTCAGCTGCCAATAAGGAGTCTGAGACCGACTGGGGGCGGAGCTTGCATGCCTTGTGCAGCCAGACCCTCACGCCCAACCAGACAGACAGCCTGCCTGCCGTCTACGCGCTCGCTCTTTCGCTCACCCGTCCGCGCGCAGCCTCTGGAGCGCAGGGTGGCGAGGCTACTTGGTGCCATTGCACCGCCCTTGCGGCATCCCTTATTTTCAAATCCAAAAGTTTGAAAAAATCCCTTATTTTCAAATCCGAAAGTTGACAGCTATGGCTTGGACAGAAGAAGGAAGGCCTTGCAGGATCAGGTCCATGTGCTCCAGCACCCTGGTCCTCAAAGGGGCCAACTAGAGGCTTATCCCTCCCCGTTCCTCCTCCTCCTTGTCCCCCCAGTCCTCCGGTGCCTGGGCATTCCCACGCGGACTGTCACCAACTACAACTCGGCGCACGATACGGACGTCAGCCTCACCATGGACATATACTTTGACGAGAACATGAAGCCGCTGGAGAACCTCAATGCCGACTCTGTTTGGTAAGCACGACGACCCTGCCCTCTCCATCTTGGGTTCCTACGTTCAGGAGGAATGGCGAACCCAGGACGGCCGCCACCCAAGTACCCCATTTTAATTTTAATTTTAAAAAGTCTTTATATACTGTAGTTTTCTGTGTATAAGACTAGGTTTTTTTATTTAAAAACTATGCTAAAAAGTGGTGGGCGTCTTATCCATGGAGAGTGCATAGGGTGGACATTTGATTGGTCACTGCCGCGGCTGTCAGTGGCTATTGGGCGTGTTATTGGTTGCTGGTGTTGATTGGCTGACGTTGGGGCAATTGTGCGGGCGATTGGCAGCTTCTGCCGGCAAGGGGACAGGCGAGAGGTGTTTTTTGTGCTGGGTGCGGGTGAGCGATTTTAGGCAATCCCCACTAAAAAAAGCTCAACAGCCCTGTGCAATCCCCCCCCCATAAAAAGCTCAATAACACTGAGCTATCTCCCCCCATTTTCTTAAATTTGAGTCCCCCAAAATAGGGGGCATCTTATACATGGGGGCGTCTTATACATGGGATTTTCAAGTTTATACATTTCATTAGTTTTACAATCCATTTAACATTTCAAAGTTTGACTTCCTTCCCCCTCTTTCTGTGGTTCCTTAAATTTATTTTTTCATATCTTCTGCATATCCAAATTCATTTAATTTGCTCCTTTAATTGTCTACTTTAAATGTAAACTCTTAAGAAACTGCAGCTTATTGCAATAATCCTGCCAATGTTTTTTAACTGTTTGCAATTTATCTATAATAATAATATCTTTATTGTCATCTTAAATGTTCAATAAACCATTTCCATTCTTTTATAGAAAAAAGTTTCTTATATTGATTTCTTATTCTTATTGTAAGTTTTGCCATGTCTGCATATTCCATAAGTTTTTGTATCCATTCTTCCTTTGCTGGGACTTCTGCTTCTTTCCACTTCCAAGTACCCCATTTTAATTCCTTCTTTTCCCCTGTTCGGATGCAGGAATTTCCATGTCTGGAACGACTGCTGGATGAAACGGCCCGATTTGCCTTCAGGGTTTGATGGGTGGCAGGTAGTGGATGCGACGCCCCAGGAATCCAGCAGCGGTGAGTCAAGGAAAGCTTCCTGCACAAAAAAAAGACTCTGACGTCCTCCAGCTGTTTTGGACTCCAACTCCCATCAGCCCCAACTGGCATGCTGGAGTTGTAGTCCAAAACTCCTTTACTGCACTGGCGCACCAGCAGGGGTCAGGTGACTTTGTGACTTTGTGAGCCAATCAGACTCTGTTTGGCCCCATAAAAGGTGCTTGAATCACTGAGGGAAACTCCTGAGTTCGAGTATTGAGGAAGAATCACCTGGTAGGGAGAACAATTTGCTTCGTGGTTTCAGTTTCAAGCAACACCTGCCACCTGGTATGGACGCCAGTTCAGATCGTGCCGCAAGGAGTTCCACAAATTAACGCTGGAAGCCGTTGTCTGTTCAGGAAAGGGGACGGGGAGTCTGACACGGTGCTCCATTTCATCTCTCCCCTGCTTTCCCCAACAGGCATTTTCTGCTGCGGTCCCTGCTCTGTAGAGGCCATCAAGAATGGACTGGTCTACATGAAATACGATGCCTCCTTCTGCTTTGCTGAGGTACGTGTTTCTGAATGATTTCGCATGTGCGGATGCTGCAGAGAGAAGCAGGGCTGCTCTCCACGCCTGGTCATGTCACAGCATCTCTGATTTAGGCTTGGAACCTTCAGCACCAAGGAGAGCTCCCCAGGAATGCAGACGTTGATTCCATCACATACAGTTGCAATCGAAATTATTCCACCCCCTTTGCAAATCAGGTTTATTCTCAAAACTTTGCAGACTTTCAACTGTTTGCAAGGAGCAAATCCAACAGAACCAACGGCAATCGCTCCACACAACGGATGCGTCGAGTGGTTCCGCCAAATTCAGCTGAAAATGCAACTTATAGTGACACTGGAGAAGCCAGGATAAGTTGAGTTTTCAGATGAATCTCGCCTGATTTGCAACGGGGGTGGGATAATTTCCGTTGCAGCTGTGGATAAACAAAAGGTTAGAGCAACCTTCCCCAACCTGTGCCCTCCAGATTTTGCTGGAATCCAGCTCCCATCAGCCCCAGTTAACATAGTCAAAGGCTGAAGGTGATGGAAGATTTCAACAACATCCAAAGGATGTCATGTTGAGGAAGACCGCTGAGAGACACATTCATAATAATCCTTGTCACCACTAAACTTGATTTTCTGCTAGAACTTCCAATGAAATTGAAATATCCATCTATCTAGATGGGTAGATAGACATAGATATACAAGGTCTTCGCCACAGAAATGAGAATGAACACCTTATAGATCTCTCTTCAAAGTTTACGGTAGCAATTTTGAGCTGGCAACACTTTGCTGTGGACTGCCGGCCTGTTGAACTTGTTGTAACTTGACTTCTGGGTAAACCTTCTCTAGGGATCATGTGGGTAAAGAGGAGAAGTAATAATAATAATAATAATTAATAATAATAATTTTAATTTTATTATTTATACCTCGCCCATCTGGCCGGGCCTCCCCAGCCACGCTGAGCAGCTCCCAACAGAATATTATAAACACGATAAAACATCAAACATTGAAGACTTTCCTAAACAGAATAAAAAAAATTCCTTCCAGCAGCACCTTAGAAACCAACTAAGTTTGTTATCGGTATGAGCTTTTGTGTGCATGCACACTTCTTCAGATACGGGCTGCCTTCAGATGTCTTCTAAAAATCAGATAGTTGTTTATTTTTTTGACATCTGATGGGAAGGCGTTCCACAGGGCGGGTGCCACCACCGAGAAGGCCCTCTGCCTGGTTCATTAAGCAAGGTCCAGTTTTTGGACAAGTTTAGCTCAGCTGGTAGAGCATGAGGCTGTGACCCTCAGGGTCAGGGGTTCGAGTCCCGCGTTGGGCAAAAGATTCCTGCATTGTAGGGGTTGGACAAGATGGCCCTCATGGTCCCTTCCAACCCTACAATTATGTGAAATGGCAAGGGGGCAGAGAGATAATAATAATAATACATACATACATACATACATACATACATACATACATCATACATACATACATAAATCTTTAATACGGTCAAGGACCAGCAAAACAGTTAACAATTCTATTCATAGATAGTAACTGTATACTAAAATTACAAATAAATATTACAGCATTTTAAAATTTTATAAAACTTTGTGTTCAGATTCAGCGATATGTCACTGCTCTGGTGGTGTTCCAACATGGTTTAATAATAATAATAATAATAATTTATTATTTGTACCCCGCCCATCTGGCTGGGTCTCCCCAGCCACTCTGGGCGGCTTCCAGCAGACATTAAAATACATTAACACATCACAGATTAAAAACTTCCCTAAACAGGTATTTTGTAAATGTCATGTAGTTGTTGATCCCTTTAACCTCTAATGGGAGGGCGTTCCACAGGGCAGGCGCCACTACTGAGAAGGCCCTCTGCCTGGTTCCCTGTAGTTTTGCTTCTCGCAATGAGGGAACCGCCAGAAGGCCCTCGGCGCTGGACTTCAGTGTCCGGGCTGAACGGTGGGAGTGGAGATGCTCCTTCAGATATACAGGACCGAGGCCGTTTAGGGCTTTAAAGGTCAGCACCAACACTTTGAATTGTGCTCGGAAACATACTGGGAGCCAATGTAGATCTCTCAGGACTGGTGTAATATGGTCTCGGCGGCAGCTCCCAGTCTAGCTGCCGCATTCTGGATTAATTGCAGTTTCCGGGTCACCTTCAAAGGTAGCCCCACGTAGAGCGCATTGCAGTAGTCCAAGCGGGAGATAAGCAGAGCATGCACCACTCTGGCGGGACAGTAGAGGGGACAGATGCCCCTCTACCCCCAAACAGAACCAGGGGTGTTGGTTTGTACGGCGGCAGGCCTGCTGGTGGGTTTCTCTGACCCACTTTCTCTCTCTCTCGGCAGGTGAACAGTGACAAGGTGTATTGGCAGCGCCAGTCTGACGGCAGCTTCAAGATCGTCTATGTGGAGGAGAAGGCTATCGGTCACTTGATCAGTACCAAGGCGGTGGGCTCAAATCAGCGCCACGATGTCACTGACATTTACAAACATCCTGAAGGTAATGTGCTGTGTGGACAAGGGGACAGACAGTTGGGATTCCTGAGGCAGGACACACACAAATTAAGAACAACAACAAAAACAACAATTTATTTATACCCCACCCATCTGGCTGGGTTTCCCTAGCCACTCTGGGCAGCTCCCAACAGAATATTAAAAACACGATAAAAATATAAAACATGAAAAACTTCCCTGAAAAGGTCTGCCTTCAGATGTCTTCTAAAAGTCAGGTAGTTGTTTAATTCCTTGACATCTGTTTTTGTTTTTCCAAAAATTTTATTGGTTTTTACAATTTTATAAGCACATAACATGTTAAATTTTCCATACTCCCCCCCCCCCACTGTGGGAAGCAACATTCATCCTCCTCTCTCACAAGGGTAGGCATAATCATTGTACATTTAACCTTACAAACAGTATTTAATATCATTGCTTGTGCCTGGCCCAATTCTGTGGGCCAGGTATTCCTTCTTTCCTCAATTTCATATTTCGGTTGACTTCCTCGAGTCCCCCTCTGTTGAATTCGTTGTCATACCTCTCTAACAGTTTTCATACTCCTAAATTTTAAAACATCATAAAATACAAGAATCATTTCCTTGACATCTGAAGGGAGGGAGTTCCACAGGGCGGGTGCCACCACCGAGAAGGCCCTCTGCAACCTCACTTCTTGCAGTGAGGGAACTCTCCAGCATTTCTCTGATATAGGGACGTCCTATTCAATAATAATAATAATAATTTTAGTATTCATAGCTTACTCATCTGACTGGGTTGCCCCAGCCACTCTGGGCGGCTTCCAGGCTATATAAAAACATAATAAAACTTAAAAATAAAAATAAAAAACTTCCCTATACAGGGCTGCCTTCTGATGTCTTCTAAAGGTTGTGTGGTTACTTTATCTCCTTGGCTTGGGGGCTGCATAACTCCATACCCTCCAGCATTTCTCTGATTAAAAATAGAGACGTTCAAAGGAAAAGCGGGGCATTCCGGGATCAAATCAGAAACTGGGACGACTTCTATAAATCCCTGGAAAATAGGGACACTTGGGGGGGGGGGTCTGAAAATGTGGACCCTTACTTCTTGGGATTTGATGGGGGTGGAAACTGGGTGGGTCCCCCCCCCCCCAATTCCACTCTTGTTGCAACGTTCTGAAATTGCTTTGATTCAATTCCACTGGAATTCCAATAGGCAGTCTGGATTTTGGAAAACCTTAAAGGGTTTAGCTGCACCTAGGAAATGCCCTCAAAGGGTTTGTGGTAGGCGAGGCCTCGTGATAGCAGTTAAACCAGAAGCTCCCACCATTTTATGCTCTTGCGAGGGGAGAAATAATAATAATAATAATAATGATGATGATGAAATGGTGGGAAGGTTTAAAAAAGCACCATTCCATGTGCAGCTTGCGGACCTAACATATAGAATAAGAGAACAAGGAGAACGTACGCTTAAAGAAGACTGGAAAATGTTTATTGAATATATGGAGGAAAACTGTGTTTATTTGAAAATGTGGGCAGCATTCAGATAAATTCAACAGTGTAGATAAGTTTTGATGGATGTAATAATGGAATACTGAATGGTTTAGTTTATATTATTATTGTTGTTATTTCTTGAATTTATATACTGCCCTGTACCCGGGGGTCTCAGGGCAGTTCACAGAATAAAATTAAGGTATAAAACCACAAAATACCTAATAAAAATAAAAACAACAACCCAATAGCCCCCCCCCCCCAAACACACAAAACACATTTCAAAAGGGCATAGGATGTAAATCGGATCAACCAAAGGCCTGGTTAAAAAGGAACGGGTTTTTTTTTGCTATAAAATATGCAGGGATTTATGTTTTGCAAAATGAATCGTGGAAAGAGAAAAAGGGAAGCCATTGGTATTTTAAGGTTGCTTGAATGGATATTCTAAAATGTAAAACAGAAAATTTAATTGAAATTATGGGGGGAGAAATTGGGACGCGGGTGGCGCTGTGGGTTAAACCACAGAGCCTAGGGCTTCCTGATCAGGTGGTCGGCGGTTCAAATCCCCGCGATGGGGTGAGCACCCGTTGCTCGGTCCCTGCTCCTGCCCACCTAGTAGTTCGAAAGCATGTCAAAGTGCAAGTAGATAAATATGTACCGCTCCGGCGGGAAGGTAAATGGCGTTTCCGTGCGCTGCTCTGGTTCGCCAGAAGCGGCTTAGTCATGCTGGCCACATGACCCGGAAGCTGTACACTGGCTCCCTAGGCCAATAAAGCGAGATGAGCGCTGCAACCCCAGAGTCGGACACGACTGGACCTAAGCGTCAGGGGTCCCTTTACCCTTTACCTATTAGGGGGAAATAAATAAAAAGCACCATTCTAGGCAGATTCCCCCGGGATCTTCACCTGCCTCCTTGGCAACTGAGCACCTCTGCATCCTTCTCCCTCTTTTTCTCTCTCTCAGGCTCCGAAGCGGAGCGCAAAGCGGTGGAAACGGCCGCCAAGCACGGCACCAAGGCCCACATCTACACCAACAAGGAGTGGGGCGACGACATCTCCGTGACGGTGGACACCCAGGAGGCCTACACGGGCCAAGACATCTCCTTGAGGGTCATCCTGAAGAACCGCAGCTCCATGCCCCGCAGCGTCTCCCTCAACCTCTTCGTGGCCGTCATGTATTACACCGGCGTAACGGGCAGCAACTTCAAGCAAGAGAAGAGGGAGGTCCAGGTGCCGGCCAGCGGAAGTACGACACCTTATTTATTTGTGTTGGGGGTTTTCCCACATTCATATACCACCTTTTTCTTCTTCCAATGATCTCAGGGTGGTGGGCAGGCTTTTCCTCCTTTTCACCCTCACGACAGGCCTGCGAGGTAGGCTAGGCTAAGAGGTTGGCCCAAGGTCACCCAGGGAACTTCATTATTATTATTACTATTATTTATTGAATTTACCGTAACCTGCGCCTCTATGGACAGCTGTGAGTCCAAAATGACTCCCAGGCTGTGCACCTGGTCCTTCAGGGGCACAATTACCTCATTCAGAACCAGGGAGTCCTCCACACCTGCCCGCCCCGTCTTCTGTCTTGTCAGGATTCAACCTCAATCTGTTAGCCGCCATCCATCCTCCAACCGCCTCCAGACACTCAGAGTTACTGCAGAGCGGGCTTCTGAGATCTTTGGAACTTGCCGAAGACTTTTCCGCAGACTGTGGCAATCGACTGAGAGTTTAAGGGATAAAGTAAATCCTATATAATAAAGTGGCTGTGTCCCTGCGTCCAACTTTCCGTGTGTCACGGAAGTGCGCTACTGCGCATGTCCGGGACCCACACGGACGCAGGGATTGGAGCGGGCGGAGAGGGGGGCGTGTCCGCGAGGCAGCAGCGGCGCACGCGCGTTCTCAGTTGCGCCAGCGCCGCTGCCTCGCACGGACGCAGAGGGCCGCCCCATCCTCGCCGCCGCTACCGCCTCATGGCAGCAGCAGGATCCTGTCTCCCCGCGCGCCTCAAGGCATCGGGCTCCTCCGCGCCGCCACCGCCGGCTCACAACGAAGAAGCCCCTCTCCCGAGGGGCGAGAGCGAGCAGCGCCCCGGCGACGGAACGGCTCGCGAAGGACATTCGCCTCCCTCAGCAGCGAAGGGCGTGCGAGAGAAGTCGCCCGAGCGAGGAGCCAGCAGAGAGCAGAACGCGAGGAGGAGGAGCAGCCCGCGTCACAGGCCAGGACCTGCCCAGCCCAGCCTTCCAGCAGCGCCACACACGCGCAGCTACCGCAGCCGCCGGCCAGGAGGAGGAGGAGGAGGAGAAGCAGCAGCAGCAAAGCGCGCCTTCAGAAACGTCGCCAACAAAGCGCGCTCCTTGGCCCCGGGAAGCGGAGGAACCAGCAGCCGCATCCTGCCCTCGCTCTGCTCTTCTCCTCTCCGGGCAGCCCTGCGAGACGTGCGAGGCTCCTCGGGACCCGGCAGCTAGCGCCCGTTTTTTAACGGGCTAACTTCAACTAGTAGATAATAAAGCAGTCCGTCTCTCGGGGAACCTGGTCCTGAGCTGCGTAGAGCCGCAGGTTGTGCCGCAGAGCTTGTCGTGATTTTCGGTCCCAGTTTGCGTAACCCTTCCCCTGCCTTTCCCTTCCAGGCCAGGCTGTCCCCATGGTGGTCTCCTACGCAGAGTACAAACCCCACCTAGTTGACCAGGGAGCCATGAAGCTGAGCATCTCGGGGAAAGTGGCCGAAACCAGCCAGGTGATCGCGAAGGAGCACACCTTCCGTTTACGGACGCCGGACCTCACTCTGACGGTATGGCACCCAGGCTGTGGTTTAGAGTCAGGAGTGAGGGAACCCTTTGGGGTGGGGGGCTTGAGGGCCGCATTCCTTTCTGGGCAGCCTTTGGGGGGCCAGGTGCCGTGGTGGGCGGGGCCAGAGACCAAAGAGGGTGGAGCAATGGATGTAAACGTTGCCTTTGTGTGTCATTTCCTCGCTGTCCTCCATGTAGACAAGCCAAAGGGAATTCAAGGGGTTTGAGGACAGATGTGAGGTGTGGAGCAGGACTAGCAAGCAGGAGTGTCCGGAGGAGGGTTTTGAGAGCCAGATAAAGAAGCATGGGGGGCCACAGGGATGAGGTCCCACACCCATGGGACTATGCCTAGGAAACCGGGTGTTCGTGATGGGGGTCCGGGGCCACAGGAATGCCAGTGGATCCCAGGCAGTTTTCAACACCCCAGTTGACTCGAATGGATCCTTAACAAGCATTTTAGTCCTGTTAAAAAAACAAAACAAGAACTGCAAAGAATATACAAAATTGGGGGGGGGGGAATGATTATAAAAAGTGGAGAGAAAGAAAATACAGTGGTTCCTCGGTTTAAGAACAACCCTGTTTAAGAACTATTTGGTTTACGAACGCCGCAAAACCGGAAGTAGTGTCTAAAGCCATTTGCCCATGTTGCCATGCAACCAGTCCGTGCGGAATCTAGGCACCCTATATATAGAAAGGAGCAAACCAGGGATATTTTAGGGAGCAGGCTAGCAGGCGGGGCCCATTCCTTACATCATAGGAGCCTACACAACACAAAACACTGTTGCTGTATGTAGGTTTTATTTGTTTTTTATCTTATATTTTGGAAATGTACATCCAGTTGTTGTTGTTTTAATTTTGGGGGGGGAGCCCAAGAGAGTGGGGCCCTAAGCTATAGCTTGTTTAGCTTATACGTAAATCCGGCACTGCTCACACTTGACAACGAAGTCTTATTCAACATCTTTATAAATGACTTGGATGATGGGCTTGAGGGCATCCTGATCAAGTTTGCAGATGACACCAAATTGGGAGGGGTGGCTAATACCCCAGAGGACAGGATCACACTTCAAAATTGCCTTAACAGATTATAGAATTGGGCCAAAGCAAACAAGATGAATTTTAACAGGGAGAAATGTAAAGTACTACACTTGGGCAAAAAAAATGAAAGGCACAAATACAGGATGGGTGACACCTGGCTTGAGAGCAGTACATGTGAAAAGGATCTAGGAGTCTTGGTAGACCACAAACTTGACATGAGTCAACAGTGTGATGCAGCAGCTAAAATAGCCCATGCAATTCTGGGCTGCATCAATAGGAGTATAGCATCTAGATCAAGGGAAGTAATAGTCCCACTGTATTCCGCTCTGGTCAGACCTCACCTGGAATACTGTGTCCAGTTCTGGGCACCACAGTTCAAGAAGGATACTGACAAGCTGGAACATGTCCAGAGGAGGGCAACCAAAATGGCCAAAGGCCTGGAAACGATGCCTTATGAGGAACGGCTTAGGGAGCTGGGTATGTTTAGCCTGGAGAAGACAAGGTTAAGGGGTGATGTGATAGCCATGTTCAAATATATAAAAGGATGTCATATAGAGGAAGGAGAAAAGTTGTTTTCTGCTGCTCCTGAGAAGAGGACATGGAACAATGGATTGAAACTACAAGAAAGAAGATTCCACCTAAACATTAGAAAGAACTTCCTGACAGTAAGAGCTGTTCGACAGTGGAATTTGCTGCCAAGGAGTGTAGTGGAGTCTCCTTCTTTGGAAGTCTTTAAGCAGAGGCTTGACAGCCACCTGTCAGGAATGCTTTGATGGTGTTTCCTGCTTGGCAGGGGGTTGGACTGGATGGCCCTTGGGGTCTCTTCCAACTCTACGATTCTATGATTCTATTTTTCTCTCTCCTCTCCTCTCTCTCCCGCCAATAGTTGCTGGGCCCAGCTATCGTTGGACAAGAAACCCAAGTCCAGATTGTCTTCAAGAACCCACTTCCGGTGACGCTGACAGGGGCCATCTTCCATATGGAGGGATCGGGGCTCTCCACCCCAAATACAATGACAGTGGGGTGAGTAAACCAACCTTTCCCAGGATTCTTGGGGGGGGGGCTGCCATTTAGGTGCGTCCTGCATCTGAGACAATACCCATCTTCCCTTCGCCGGAAGATTACCAGGTGCTATACAAAAGCGTTCAGCACAATTCACATCGCGTAATACAGATGCAATTTTAAACACTCAACAAATCAGAGGAAAAGGGCAAATGAAAAACTCCCCAAATTTGATTCAACCTACAAATCAAAATAATAAATTATATTAAAACTAGTGGTTTATAGCCCGTTAGAAAACGGGCGCTAGCTCGGTCCCGGCTGTTGGCGCTGCTGGCGCTGGGTTCATTCAGCCTGTGCCTGCCGCCGCCGCCGCTCCTCTTTCGCCGGCCGCTGGCAGGCGAGCAGGAGCCCCGCGCCGGGCGGAGCTCCTGGCCTGGCAGGCTCCTCCGTCCGCCAGCAGGCCGAGCCGGAGCCCGAGCAGTGGGCCTCGGCAGCCTCGGCGTTGGCGGCGGCAGCACCCCGAGCCCTGCGGTGGCGGCGGGAGGAGGAGCCCCCCCGCCCTCCTCCCCCCGCTTCTTGGCGGGCCTCCTCTTCTTCCTCCTCCTCGGCTCCTTCCTCCTCCTCTTCCTCCTGCCCCACCGCCGCTCCTCCCTCACCGGCCGCGCCGCGGGGCAGCCGGAGCCCCATGTTCCTCGGGGCGCCTCCCGCTTCTCCCCTCCCCGGTGGTCGGCCTGGGCCGGGCTCCTCGTCCTCCTCGCCGCCCCTGCTGCCTCCAAGCCGGGCCGGAGGCCGGCACCGCCGCGCGCGCCCCAGCTCCCTCGCCGGCTCCAGCCGCGCAGGAGAAGAGCCGGGCAGGAGGGAGGGTGGGCGGGGGCGTTCCTCCTCCTCCTCCTCCACCCCTTTGCGGAGAGGCCTCAGGCCGGGCGAAGGAGGAGGAGGCCTGAAGGGGAACGGCGCCGACGGAGCGCCTCAGCCCCGGGGGAGCCCTTTCACCGGCTGGATCCGGCTGTCACGGCCGGAAAGAGCGACGGCGGGAGAGGCGGCAGCGGAGGCGGCCAGGTCCGTGCGAGGTGGCAGCACTGACCCAAATGACGCTGCGCCTGCGCACGGCCGTCCTCTCAGACACGCCCCCCTCTCCAATCCCTGGCCGCCCGAAGTCTCTGCGTCCTCCAATCCGTGTGTCAGTGGAGCGCAAGCGCACTTGCGAATTCCTGTGACACACGGAAAGGTACGTACGGACACAGGCTCTTTATTATATAGGATAATATTATTATTGTAATATTCAGTGCTTTTTTCTGGGGGGACGCAGGGATACGCATACCCCTAAACATTTTGTGAATCTAAATTCGGCCTCATTGAAGGGCAGTACTTCAATATGAATAGGAAAATGAGAGTACCCCTAACCATTTTTTTAGGGGGAGAGCACTGATAATATTTATACCCTGCCCATCTGGCTGGGTTGCCAGGTGGCTCCCTAGTTTTCATTTTGTCCTTAATTCGGGAGCTGCTTATGACAGAGGCTTTGGGGTAGAACCTTAAACCAAATTAGTGAAGAGTTGACCAAAGTAAGGCAGAATGTTTCTAGTAAGAACCTGGAATTAGGTTCTCGCATACCCAGAATTGGAGGGTTAGACTCCTCGAGCCCTGGCACCGGACCAGGACGTGGGTGGCGCTGTGGTCTAAACCACTGTGCCTCTTGGGCTTGCCGATCAGAAGGTCGGCGGTTCGAATCCCCCGCTCCCATTGCTCTGTTCCAGCTCCTGCCAACCTAGCAGTTCAAAAGCACACCAGTGCAAGTAGATAAATAGGTACCGCTGCGGCGGGAAGGTAAACGCTGTTTCCGTGCGCTCTGATTTCCGTCGCAGTGTCCCATTCCGCCAGAAGCGGTTTAGTCATGCTGGCCACACAACCCGGAAAGCAGTCTGTGGAGAAACGCCAGATCCCTCGGCCTGATGCGAGATGAGCGCCACAACCCCATAGTCATATTTGACTGGACTTAACCATCCAGGGGTCCTTTACCTTTTTACTTGCGAACTCTGGCCTTTCTGAAAACACAAGCTGCGGAACCTGACTCTCTCTTTCTCCCCCCTTTGCAGAAATATCGGCCCACACCAAACCGTGACGCTACGACAGACGTTCACGCCTCTCCGTGCAGGCCAACGCCAGCTGGTTGCTAGCCTGGACAGCCCTCAGCTCTCCCAGGTCCATGGGGTGCTGACGATCGAGGTGACCCAGGGCCCCCCACGAGGCCCCTCGTCGGCTTCTCCAGCCCCTGTTCGGGGGTCTCCGGCCCGCGGACGAGCTTCCCCGGCCCACGGACGGGCTTCTCCGGCCCCCGCCCGAGCCTCGCCTGCACCTTCTCCCGCCCTCGCCAGGGCGTCTCCGGCTCGCCAGCCAGCAGGCCGCGGCAGCCCAGCCAATGCCCGCGGGTCTCCGGCCCGCCAGCCAGACCCTCGAGGCTCCCCCAATGCCCGTGGGTCGCCGGCCATGCGGGCGGGGCGGCCGGTCTGAGACAGACCTTTTTAGCTTTTTTGTTTTTTAATGTCATGTACTGTGTGATGAATTGCATACGGTGCCAGCTACATGGGACGGGGCGTGCTACGCATGAGCCACAGAACCACAGCAGTTCTGCAGGATGCGGGCATGCCAAGGCCTCAATATTCGGTTGTCTCTCAGCCGTCCATCACCCACATACAGCCCACCCTGCCCGCTATTTGCCATCGCCCAGTTATATCTCTGCTTTCCCCCATCCCCTCACGCAATTTGTTCTGTTGTTCCTTCTTCCCCTTTTCCTTGCTCTCCATACCCGCTCCCTACAAAACCCGCGACTCTGAGCCCACGCTGGCCTGCCCCTCTCTGCCTGTCCGTCCACCTTCCGCCTGAATGTTTGCCATCCCCTCACATCCCTGCACTGTCAATTTCACTCTCTCCCAAACCCCAAGGGCCAAGCGTTTCCAGCACCCTACAAACCCACTCCCTCTTTCTTGATCGCTGGGATCCCCCGAAAGATTTTTTTGTAATGGTTGTTCTCTTTCGCTCCTTCGCACACTTTTTGTTTTTGAATAATACACTCTCTCGCACAGGGACAATACTTGCTTCCCAAAAAAAGGCAAGCAATGAGCTTCCGAAGGGAGAAGATACACAGATTGTTTTTGTTTTTTAAGTCCTCCTAAGTGAATCTGGTTTGATCCCCACCATATCCACTGGAAATTTAACGCCACATTTACATTAGATGAACCTTGCCACTTTCTTATCTCTCTCCTTGGTCCCCATGCAAGAAGGTTATCATGCACCTGTTGTGGGGTATTTCTCCCTGCCCTCCTAAAATAGCAACAGCAAGGAAGAGAAGGGAAACTGCTTGAGGAAGGCTACTAACCCACCGCAAAATGCATTGATTGGCCATTGGCTGCCTTGCCTACATTCACTTATTTAAATGTATGCACACACCAAATGTCCACAGTCTTCCTTAACTTTGCACTGAAGCCAAGCTGTGTGTTCTTATAAAAAGAAGAGCCAAAAGAACATGTTCGTAACTAGCCAGATGACAGCTCTGTGATTATGTGAAGATACGATAAATTGCGCTACATTTAAACTACGTGCAAACGAGTGAAGCCAAAGCCTGTTACCTGTACTATTATTTTTCACACTTAATATAGGTATTTATTTGAAAATAAAATGATTTTTAACTCTAAACCTGGCTTTTTAAATGGTTGTGTGGGTTTCTTCTTTTCTTGGAGCACTCAACATGTCACAAACCCACATTAGCAGCTGTTGCATTTTGTGGTATTGTCCAGGCTGACCTCCCCTCAAAGCCACGTTGCCTTTTCCTTGCACATCCTCTCTCTCCTATATAGTATTTGCACTGGTCTGTCGTCACACTGTGATTATGACAGCCACTAGGGGGCACCACTTCTTCTTCTTTGGCGATCCCTCGTAGCCGAGTAAGATCGTCTTCCATAAACATGGTTTTAACAATGAGTGACTGTGGAGGCCAATTCTGGATCCACACATCCTTCCGCAGTGGGGACATTGGTTTCCGGGCGGGAATTGATTACGGTGAGGGTTTGCGAAGTGTGCCTTCCTCTTAGCGCGTTTCTCCCTTGCTTCCTGAGTTTGAGCGTCTTCAAAGTCCATGACACCTTTCGTAAAGGCTGTTCTCCAATTGGAGCGCTGGCAGGCCAGTGTTTCCCAGTGTGGTGTAGTGGTTAAGAGCGGTAGACTCGTAATCTGGTGAACCGGGTTCGCGTCTCCGCTCCTCCACATGCAGCTGCTGGGAGACCTTGGGCTAGTCACACTTCTTTGAAGTCTCTCAGCCCCACTCACCTCACAGAGTGTTTGTTGTGGGGGAGGAAGGGAAAGGAGAATGTGAGCCGCTTTGAGACTCCTTCGGGTAGTGATAAAGCGGGATATCAAATCCAAACTCTTCTTCTTCTTCTTCTTCTTCCCAATTGTTGGTGTTTATACTACATTTTTTTAAGATTTGCCTTGAGAGTCTTTAAACCTCTTTTGTTGACCACCAGCAATTAAGTTTTCCATTTTTAAGTTGGGAATAGAGTAGTTGCTTTGGAAGACGATCATCAGGCATCCGCACAACATGACCAGTCCAACGAAGTTGATGTTGAAGAATCATTGCTTCGACACTGGTGATCTTTGCTTCTTCCAGTACATGGGCTTTAGTCCGCCTATCTTCCCAAGTGATGTGTAAGATTTTTTGGAGACACCGTTGATGGAATCTTTCGAGGAGTTGGAGATGGCGTTTATAAGTGGTCCATGTTTCACAAGCATACAGTAATTCACACCAGGCACGTGGATGGAGCCAAACGTGGCCCTTTCAGGTATCCATTTGGGTCATTTCAGGAGGAGGAATATAGGAGAGTTAGGGAGCAACATGACCTGCTTGGGGTGGGGGGGTGTCCTCCCTTTCTTTCTCCCTGGCTCCATGGGAGGCTTCCCCCACCTCCTCCACAGTCTGCGCTCCATCATCAGGAAAACTAAATGTCTCATAAATCCGTAGCGCCTCTTCTCCCACACAATTCAACAAAACTGCAACCTGCCTCTTTGCCGAGAAGCGGTCAGCTCCAGAAGCCGTCGAATACACACAAAAAGCTTGCTCCCATCGTCTCCAATTCTCTGCCAGGTTCCCTTGGAGCACAAGAGGACACGGGGGTGGAAAAGAATCCCACTTCTGACACCATGTAGTGTCTCCAGAAAACCCTGGACCTCAGCAATGAGGAAGCAACGCTGCTAGACAGTCTTTACTAAACAGCAGTCATAGTTTATTAAGGAATCATACATAGGAACGGCGTCCACACCGAAAGGGAAGGAAACGACAAAATGAATTACAGGGAGGGGAACAGGTTCCAACTAAAATACCTGTATCCCGGCTAATAGGATTCAGGTGCACACAATGAAATTCCACAGTTAAAGTCACATACATCACACCACAGGCAAGAGAGCAAGCGAAGGGGATTTTTTTGTGGGAAGCTGTGGGTGGAAGAGAGGCTGGAGGAGCAGATATTTCTGACATTTTTGTAGGTTCAGAAGCTGAGAAAGAAAGAGCCTATTATATCATTGGGGAAGGAAAGTGAAGTATGGGGAGGGGAGATGTGGTCATGGAGAGGGAAAGGGAGAAGGGATGGTAAACTGAGGCAGGAAGAGAGGGGATGCTGCTGTAATTCCGCAGAAGAAAACTCGGAAGGAAACTGAAGCAAAGTCACCCCTAGTAGAGCTATAAAAGGGGTGGTAAAGGTAAAGGGACCCCTAAACATTAGGTCCAGTCGCGGACGACTCTGGGGTTGCGGCGCTCATCTTGCTTTATTGGCTGAGGGAGCCGGCGTACAGCTTCCGGGTCATGTGGCCAGCATGACAAAGCCGCTTCTGGTGAATCAGAGCAGCGCATGGAAACGCCGTTTACCTTCCTGCCGGAGCGGTACCTATTTATCTACTTGCACTTTGACGTGCTTTCGAACTGCTACTGGTAGGTTGGCAGGTGCAGGGACCAAGCAATAGGAGCTCACCCCGTCGCGGCAAGCCCTAGGCTCTGTGGTTTAACCCACAGCGCCACCTGCTGTGAAGGGGTAGTAGTGTCCTGCATCTCATTGCTTGGATTAGCAATTTCCAGTTAGAGAGTTGAGGGGGTGAGAGACACAAATTTTGAACGTCACTGGATGAGAACCAAGTTTCCTTTGAAATGAGTAAGGCTGACAAACTCTGCTCCTATTTCCTTTTTGTTAGTCACAGTCTGAATAAGGATGCCTCATATCGTGCATCTACTAGACAGGGAGACAACCCCCTTTGAGACATATCAGAATTATCTCTGTTCAAAAGCTTTATTTTGGGGCAGTGTAGAGGTGGAAGAAAGGCCCCACCCCTCTTGCATCTGAGCTAGTTGCTCCTATGACAATAGGTACCTTGGTTCTCAAGCTTAATCCGTTCCGGAGGTCCGTTCCAAAACCAAGGTGCGCTTTCCTATAGAAAGTAATGCAAAATGGACTAATCCCAATGGAGCAAATTAAGGTTCATGGTGCAACCCCAGGGCTGTTTCATAAGGGGAATTTTGAGCTGGAAATCCACACCAGCCCCAGCCCTGTTTGAACTGCAATTTGACTGGCGGACTACACTGCAGGGCTCTCAGCTGCCTTCCCTCTATAGTATAACATTTATTTTTACAGGAAATGAAGGGGGGGAAACTTAATTCACTAATGCAGTACTAGAATTTATCTGTAGTCTTTTACCAAAACATCGGAAATAAGTGGCAGTTTTAAAATCTCCTTTAGAGAAGTGCAGCTGCTTCTGGAGGCGGTTGGAGGATGGATGGCGGCTAACAGATTGAGGTTGAATCCTGACAAGGCAAGTACTGTTTTTCAGGGACGGGCAGGAGGCGGGCAGGTGTGGAGGACTCCCTGGTCCTGAATGGAGTAACTGTGCCCCTGAAGGACCAGGTGTGCAGCCTGGGAGTCATTTTGGACTCACCACTGTCCATGGAGACGCAGGTGAATTCTGTGTCCAGGGCAGCTGACTACCAGCTCCATCTGGTACGCAGGATGAGACCCTCCCTGCCCACAGACTGTATCGCCAGAGTGGTGCACGCTCTGGTTATCTCCCACTTGGACTACTCTACATGGGGCTACCTTTGAAGGTGACCTGGAAACTACAACTAATCCAGAATGCGGCAGCTAGACTGGCGACTGGGAGTGGCTGCCGAAACCACATAACACTTGCCCTGAAAGACCTACATTGGCTCCCAGTACGTTTCTGAGCACAATTCAAAGCGTTGGCACTGTTACGGAAAAATCCCAGGCACGAGTCCTCTCAGCAACCTGGCCCTTCGGACAGGAGGTCCGTGGTACTACGGAACTAAAGATGAGACCAACCAGCAACTGGAGCAAATGACAAAGTCACTTTATTGCGCAACAGGTTCGAGTACCAGAGACTGAACCTTGAACAAAGGGTGACAGAAACTTTTAAAACTTCCCGCTATAACCCAGAATACAGTTCGAAATACATCACAACTATGTCACTAAAATGTCAAGAAGGGGTGGAGAGTAGGAGGGTACAACAAGATTAACATATGGGTAAACAGAATTAACATACAGGTGATGGGTTACAGGAACATGTAAATGGCCCTTGGGTGAGTCTACTATACATCTTGAGTATCTACTGGGGAAGAACAATGGGAAACATCTTGGAGGCTGTCTGACACCTTGGAAACCTGAGGGTGGGTGCTAGAGAAGGGATTATCCAGGTGTGGCACTTCCTGGAACCTGGGAGTGTGTACGTGGTCTTCTGCTCCTTAGGGGATTATGGCGGAAACAGAGAAAATCCATGGAGGCTACGATTTTAAATGAATTTCTAAAGGTTTAAAGGCTCTGTACATGTTCAGAGTTCATCTTGATACAATATATCCAAATAGTATTAATAACCACTTGAAACTGAGTTTCGCGAGGGTTTGTGTGTGTGCTTGTACAACATGGTGTGGGGAGAAAAGGGGAAAGCAAAGTGGGTAAAGGGGTGCAGATCAGCGGGAAGGGAGGTCCCGCACTGGCTGCTGCAGTCACAACGGAGGGGGGGGGCTGTCCCTCCGAAGTTTTCCGTATCAGCACTGACCTAGAAAGTCCTAAATCTATTCGGCCCAGTATTCCTGAAGGAGTGTCTCCACCCCATCATTCAGCCCAGACACCAAGGTCCAGCTCCGCAGTCCTTCTGGCAGTTCCCTCCCTGTGAGAAGTGAGGTTACAGGGAACCAGGCAGAGGGCCTTCTCAGTAGTGGCGCCTGCCCTGTGGAACACCCTCCCATCAGATGTTAAGGAAATAAACAACTATCTGCCTTTTAGAAGACATCTGAAGGCAACCCTGTATTGGGAAATTTTTTATGTCTAATGGTTTGCTTTTTTTTATGTGCTGTATGCCACCCAGAGTGGCTGGGGAAACCCAGCCAGATGGGTGGGCTATAAATAATAAAATTATTATTATTATTATTATTATTATTATTATTATTATTACAAGATGTGCATTGGATGTTGCCTCTCTCATGTACAGTGGTACCTCTAGTTACCGTTCGCACCCCAAAAAGTCTGTAACTAGAGTGCCGCTTCTGCGCACGTGCACGGCGCAATAGAGCGCTTCTGCGCATGTGCGAAGCACGCAGAACGCTTCTGCGCATACATGTGCGGCAAAACCCGGAAGTATACACGCAAGCCAACGTGAACCTAACGCAATACGAGGTATGACTGTACAGTTATACACAAAGCCCAGCCTGCAACAAAGCAGTAACACTGGACCACACTGCAGGGTCGTTGTAGACGGTCGTTGTTCTTGCTCCCAGCACCGGTTCCCCGACGTGCAATATTAACCTCAGCCTACACTGCAGGGCTGGTGTAACGCGCTAGGCCCCGCCCACCTCCACCTGGCCAGGTGGGCCTCCTGCTCTGAAATCTGCATAAACTCCTCTCTCGCCCCACCTCCTCGTTCCTGGTTGGCTGCTTGCTCTAAGTCAGAGGCCGCGGTTCCCAGAACGACCGCCAGGGGCCGCTGTGTGGCTCATCTTGGGCGGCGGTGGTGTGGAAACCGCGCGTCTCCAAGGTTTCCACGGAACGCCAGCGGATGTGACGAAAGCGCCGGGGGGACGTCAGGCGCATCCCCATAGAAACGCGCCGGAAGCGCGGCGGGACATAAAAAAACGAAATGCCCGGGGATAGCGGTAGAAGGAGCAGAACCGAGCGAGCGTCGGAGCTGCGAAGCGGCTCAGGGTCCCGACAAAGGGGAGAGGGGAGAGTTAAAAGGGCGCATGCGCAGCCGGAAGTGAAGGCGCCGGAAGCCCGGCCGAGGGCTGGCGGTTGCCAAGGGCAACGAAGAAGGGTATGACGCTTGTTTATTGGTTTATTTATTGCGCTTCTATCGCGCTTTTCACCCGCACAGGGAGCTGAAGGTGGCCGGGACGGTTCTTCTGCCCTTGCTCAGCCCACAACAACCCCGCGAGGTGGGCTAGGCCGAGTGGAAGTTGGCAGAAATTATGCCTGGCATGGAGGGCGGTAGAGTTGGAAGGGACCCTCGAGGGTCATCTAGCCCAACCCCCTGCGATGCAGGAACCTGCCAAGGAAGGAGCCCACCACCTCCCGAGGGAGTCCGTTCCACTGTTTAATGGCTCTTAACTTTCAGGAAGAGCAGAGAAAACGAAGGTCCTCCTCCACACGGTGGCACACAGTTAATCTGCGGAACTCTCTCCCTCAGGAGGCAGCGATGGGTCAGATTGCATCAAATAAACAAGGAATATTCGGTGTTATGTTGGAGGGGGGTGCCAGAAAACCTGGAATTACGTTCACGTGTGGTGGGGGTGTAAATACATACAATTTTTCTGGCAAAAGGTGTTTAAGGAGATAACAGAAACCACTGGGTTAAAGCTGACCAAAAGTCCAGAGGTAGCATTGTTATCGATTTACGATGGGGTGGAAGGTTTGCAGGCTAGGAAGGACTTGCTCACAAATTTATTGGCATCTGCACGAATTATGATAGCTGGGTTAATCTGCGGAACTCGCTCCCTCAGGAGGCAGCGATGGGCACCAACCTGGGTGGCTTGAGAATGAGGTCGGGCAAATCGATGGCTGCCAATGGCTACTGGCCACTTTGCCTCTGCTCAATCTCCACAGTCGGGGGCAGTTTCCGGACATCAGTTGCTGGAAACCTCAGGAGGGAGAGAGGGGCTCTTGGGCTTCGGGTCCTGCTTCTCGGTTTCCCACAAGGCATTACAGGGAACCAGGCAGAGGGTCTTCTCAGTAGTGGCGCCCGCCCTGTGGAACGCCCTCCCACCAGATGTCAAAGAGAACAACAACTACCAGACCTTTAGAAGACATCTGAAGGCAACCCTGTTTAGGGAGGCTTTTAATGTTTAATAGATTATTGTATTTTAATGTTCTGTTGAAAGCCGCCCAGAGTGGCTGGGGAAACCCAGCCAGATGGGCGGGGTATAAATAATAAATTATCAATTCTTAAAGAAATCAGCCCTGAGTGCTCATTAGAAGGACAGATCCTGAAGTTGAGGCTCCAGTACTTTAGCCACCTCATGAGAAGAGAAAACTCCCTAGAAAAGACCCTGATGTTGGGAAAGATTGAGGGCACAAGGAGAAGGGGACGACAGAGGACGAGATGGTGGGACAGTGTTCTTGAAGCTACTAACATGAGTTTGGCCAAACTGCAAGAGGCAGTGAAGGATAGGCGTGCCTGGCATGCTCTGGTCCATGGGGTCACGAAGAGTCGGACACAACTGAACAAATTATTATTATTATTATTATTATCCGGTTGGCCACTGTGGGAGGAGGATGCTGGGGTAGAGTGGACTCCGGCCTGATCCAGCTTCAGGGCTCTTCTTACGTTCCTACGTCACCCAGGGAGCTTCATGGGCGAAGTGGAGATTTGAACCCTGGTCTCGCAGGTCTTATTAGTCTGACACTGAACACTACTATACTGTGGTGGTGGTGGTGGTATATGAAGGGGTGGGAGTTGCCTTCATTGGAGGGAGGGGCACACAAAATGGTGGTGGGATGGGCAATGGATTGGGGCCTTAGGGAGCAGCTGGGCGAATTAAGTCGGTGGGGAAAGAGGAGCCAAGTGGGTGGGGCCTTATTCTGTGGAAGGGGTGGGGTTGGAAGGGGAGATGGGGTTGCTGCCTGAGAGCAGAGGAGGCTAGGAAGCTGTGGGTGTAAGAAGCTAGGCCAGGAATAGTCTTGGTTGTGGCATTATTTTCATTTACTGCATTTCTATCTCAGCTTTTTCCTCTAAGGAGCTCAAGGTGGAGTACATTGCTCTCCCCACCTCTTCCTAATTTAATCCCCACAACAATGGGAGTGGCCGCTGGGACCACATAACACCGGTCCTGAGAGATCTACATTGGCTCCCAGGACGTTTCCGAGCACAATTCAAAGTGTTGGTGCTGACCTTTAAAGCTCTAAACGGCCTCAAAGGCCCAGTATACCCGAAGGAGCGTCTCCACCCCCATCGTTCAGCCCAGACACTGAGGTCCAGCGCCGAGGGCCTTCTGGCAGTTCCCTCACTGCGAGAAGCAAAGCTACAGGGAACCAGGCAGAGGGCCTTCTCGGTAGTGGCGCCCGCCCTGTGGAACGCCCTCCCAGCAGAGGTCAAAGATATAAACAACTACATAACATTTAGGAAATACCTGAAGGCAGCCCTGTTTAGGGAAGTTTTTAATCTGTAACATGTTAATGTATTTTAATATTTGCTGGAAGCCGCCCAGAGTGGCTGGGGAGACCCAGCCAGATGGGCGGAGTACAAATAATAAATTATTATTGTTATTATTAACCTTGTGAGGTGGGTTTGGCTGAGAGGCAGTGAGCAGTTTCCAAGGTCAACCTGTAAGATTCATGGCCAAGTGGGGATTTCAACCCTGATCTGGCACTCCATCCGCTACATCACACTGTCTCTCGCACTTGCCAGCTTCCTCCCGCTGTCGCTCGCTTCTTACTTTTCCTTCCATCCTTCTGCTTTTTTTCCCCTCAGGCAATGGCAGCCACGGTGGTGGAGGAGGAGGCAGAAGCAGTAGCAAGGGCGGCTCCTGACCCCTGCGTCGCTTTGCGGCTCGTGGCTGCTGCGGCCTGGCACGTGGTGCAGAAGCAGCAGGTCCACGACTTCCCCCGCGTGCTGGCGCTGCTGGAGGCCGTGAAGGAAGCGGCGCCTGACTTGGTGCACTTCCGGCACCTTGCCAAGCTGCGGTTGGGCCTGCAGGCAAAGGTGGGTCTCAGGCCAACGTTTTTCGTGGGTGCAGATGTCATGCCGTGGCATTGGCGGGGCCAGGGGAGTTAAAAACGAAATAACCAGAGTGTTTTTTCTTTTCTCTACCACTTGACTTTGGGGGTGGGGGGAGGAAACGCTTCAAAGCAGTTTACATAAAGAATAAAACAATATAATTGTCAGTAAAAAAACCCAGCTTAAAGCACATGTCAACATTATAAATGTCTGGGTAGGCTGGCCTAAAACAAAGAAAAGTCAAGTGAAGGCGCCAGCCTGATGTCCCTATGTCTCAGTCGCCTGGTCAGTCTTTGCTGGTTTTCACTTATTATTACCAAATGGCTCTTTGATCCTTTCCTCCCACCCCTGTCCCACAAGTTCTCCCAGGTCACCATAGAGCAGGGGTGGCCAACTCCCAAGAGACTGCGATCTACTCACAGAGTTAAAAACTGGCAGTGATCTACCCCCTTTGGGGGGGTTCAGATCAAAGTTGTTGACATTTTTTTCTTTAGGAAGGAAAGCTGTTTTTTTGGGGTGCAGGGCAAAAGTGTTGAGCTTCTTTTAGGGGAGCCAAAGTTGTTGAGCTTCCTTGGGGGGAGCCAGTGATCTTACCATAGACATCCAGTGATCTACCAATAGATCATGATCTACCTGTTGGACATGCCTGCCATAGAGGAGGTCAGCTTTCTTGACTTTTCTTTATTATCCTGCATCAGGTGATCATGAGCATGCTTCAGGAGCAGCAGCCAAATGGGAAGATCTACGACGCTCTAGATACGTTCTTTCCAGAGGGGGGGACTCAGCCCCACACCAAAGCTGTGAGTGTCTGCATATATGTTCAGCAGAGCCAAACTGCCCTCTCCTTCCCTGCCATGCTCCTTCTAGGCTGCCCACCTTTCATTAAGGAGCAGCCATCCCTGCTTACTGTGGCCATCTTTCCCTTTCACCCCAGACGCCTCAGGACGTGGAGATGGTGCAGCTGGCTCTGGAGAACTTCCGGGATCTGGTGTTTTGGTTGCTGAGTGACCGCAGGGAGAGGGAGAAGTATGTGCAGGTGAGGCTGGGGGACGATGTTGAGAGGGAAGTCGGGCTGGGGTGCACCTGAACAATGCAAGTTTGGTTGTGGGTTTGCTTATCTGTGTTGGGCAGACGCTGGGATCGAAGGGACAGGCTCATTAGTTCCTCCATCCTCAGAAGCTATGGGGTGGGTGGTTTGCAGCCCAGGAAGGATCATTCTCCGTGGCAGCTCCTAAATAAGACAGCTTCTGGCAAATGCTGAAAACGCCACACCTTTTCACCCTGGTTTTTTGACATTTGGGGGTATATTTCCAAGACCCATCTTGGTTTTGTGATTGCAAGCTGATTAAGCTATTAATATGGTATTCTGGTTGCTTGCTGTAACCTGCCCTGGGACCTTGGAGTGAAGGGAAGGTTAATGATGATGATAATAAAAAAAATCTTTCCAGTAGCACCTTAAAGCTAAAGGAACCCCTGACCATTAGGTCCAGTCGTGTCTGACTCTGGGGCTGTGGCGCTCATCTCGCTTTATTGGCCGAGAGCCGGTGTACAGCTTCCGGGTCATGTGGCCAGCATGACAAAGCCGCTTCTGGCGAACCAGAGCAGCGCACAGAAACACCATTTACTTTCCTGCCAGAGCGGTTCCTATTTATCTACTTGCACTTTGACGTGCTTTCGAACTGCTAGGTTGGCAGGAGCAGGGACCAAGCAATGGGAGCTCACCCCGTCGCAGGGATTCGAACCGCCGACCATCTGATCAGCAAGTCCCTAGGCCCTGTGATTTAACCCACAGCGCCACCTGGGTCCCTCAGTAGCACTTTAGAGACCAACTAAACTTAGTTGGTCTCTAAGGTGCTACTGGAAGGAATTTTTTTATTTTGTTTCGACTACGGCAGACCAACACAGCTACCTACCTGTAACTAGATGATGATGATGATAGAATGGGACATGCTTTGCATACAGAACATCCTACATTTGATCGGGGCATCTTCAGTTAAGTTGAGAGCTCATGGAAAGTATTTTTTCTACCCAAGAGCCGCTTCAGGGATAAGGAACACCTGGCCCACCAGATCTTTGTGGTCTCCCAACTCCCATCAGCCCCAGCTAGATGGTCAATGGTCAGGGATACGGATCATAGTGCCCTGACTTCTGCAGGGCCCCACGGGCTCCCCACCCGATAACAGAAAATGCTGGGGCAGGTGGATGCAAATGGCCAATCTCATAGAAGATGGGTGTTGGAATAGAGCTTCGGTTGGAGGCAATTGCAAACTTTCTTGGATTTTTTGCCTTTTAGGAGCACCTGGAAAAGGATTATGGAGAAGCCTTTATGCAGGTGGTTGAAGAGCTCTTTCACGACTACCTGTGGCAACTGGAGAAAACCCTTCCTGAGCCCCATTTGCAGCAGGTACCAGGCAGCAGTAGCAGCAGGGCATGGGCTGGAACCAAGCGGTGAGCTGGCAGTCCACCGCCGCCCCCACCTTCAGCACTCCTGGGGTGGAGGGGCCCTGTGGCTCCATGGTAGGGCACAGGCTTTATGGGCAAGCCTTGGCCCTCACTTTTGCCTCCCCCCTCCCCAGCTGCTGGACGCCGCCTGCCTCCAAGGGCCGAGCCGGACTCCCCAGCCGGACTCCAGCATCCTCTCGGGCTACCTCTCCGCTATGGGGTACCAGACCGCAGGTAGGCGACGAAGGAATTTGGCTTGCGGCCCTTGGCCTTCCTTCCCTGTGTGTCCTTTGTCTGCAACTTCTTACCCTTCTTCCAGGATTACCTAGGCACCCACCTTCCCCCCGCCTGTCAAGCTCCCTAGTTCACAGCGAGGAGGAGGGGGAACACAGGACACTTGAGCCCCCCCAGGCACACGCATACAGTAGTTCGCCCTGCGCCCAGGAACAGTAAGTGTCTCCTTGTCTTCCTCATTTCCCTGATTCCCCTGCCCCTTAATGGCTTGTTCCATCTTCTTTTTTTCTCCCTCCTTTAGGGATTCCCCCAGATGTCGACTGGGCAACCAGGGAATGGGTAAGTAGTCCTGCTTCTATGAATCTCTCCCCACAATGTGAGCAAGTACAATTCTGGGAATTGAATGTATTTATTTTTTCCCCAAAGAGTTTACTCCAGCCTCCCTGCTTTGGTAACCTTCCATGTACATTGGGCTACAGGTCCCATCAGCCACAGCCAGGGATAGTCATAATCCAAAAGCAGCTGGGGGGGGGGGGCAGCAGCTGAAGAAAAACCACATGAAGATTCACTGGGGGGTGGTTCCAGCGTTTGGATTTTTTTGCAGAACAAACATGCGGATTTTACAGTAGAAAGCAGGGTTGGCCAACCAGGTTTTGAGGGCTGGCTGTTTTCCCTCCCCTGTGAGACCTCTTCCCTGCTCCCCAAATCACCCCGCTTTTTCCCGTTCTGTGTTTCAGCCTCCCATTTCCAGGAACATCTCTCTTTCTCTCTAGGGAGTGTACCAGGAGCAGACAGGGTGGAGGGGCTGTGGCGTGGCGTAGGTTTGGAACGACCAGGATTAGAGGAGCTCAGCAGGGACCTCAGTTTCCCCACTACCACCCTCCCCCCTTGCTAACTGCAGGGCCCTGATCTGACGGGCCTGCCCCCAATTTCCACATCCCTTCCCCTTTCCAAAGGAGGGTAGAAAAATCCCGGGATGCCACCACATTCTCCTTGCACTGACCTGGGGAGAAGATGCAGCCTTGGCTATGCAGGGGAGCAGTGAAGGATGTGCCAAGTACCCACAACCCCTTTCGTTCTCTTTCTAGAAGAAGTCGAGGATATTGTCCTGGATTCAAGCAGTGAAAGCTGCAGTTCCCCTTTCATGAAGGTGAGGAGCGAGATATTCAGCATGCCATTGGGGGCGGGGGGTTGAGAGTGCAGGAGGTCAGGCCAGGGCCTTGGCTGGTGTCCCTGGTGAGTGTTGAAGGAACAGCTGTGGGGCTTCTCTGAAGCCTTTTGGCTCAGCCCCATAATCCCCCCACCCCCTCCTGGAGCAGCCAGCTGAGGCTGATGGGAGTTGTAGTCCAAAACCGAGGGCCCTCAGTTGCGAAAGGCTGCCGTGCTGTAACTGTGATATAGAAATTGGAGTTCTTGGTGATGTACAGCAGTCAAAATTGTAGAATGCAAGAACTCTGGCCAGGCAGTAGATCAGTTTTTGAATCTTCAAACAGTTTTAATATTATAGTATTGCAATAAATTCCAGTTGAAATAAATTCCTGTTCCAGGACAAGGCCCTGTTTCGTTAATTCTTCGTCAGCACACACAGAAGACACATTGGCACACTTTGACCATGAAAATTTATTGCAGTACTATAATATTAAAACTGTTTGAAGATTCAAAAACTGATCTACTGCCTGGCCAGAGTTCTTGCATTCTACAGTTTTGAGTGCTGTAACTGTGAGCAAGCTCAAGCACGTGCAACTGAAACGGCTGCATCTTGCTTCCCTATACCTTGTCAGATTTTAGATTGTAAGCTCCTCAGGGCAAGGACCTATCCTCTAGTGCTCTGCAAAGTACCATGTGCACTGATATTTAAATAAGGCTGATGGAGATGGGTCGAGTGTGTCCCTTCTTGAGCTTGAAGAGGAGGTGTGCCGGTATAATGTGAAGGGGCTCAGCTAGCCAAGGCCTCTTCTCCCTTTCTCCTCCAACAGGGAGAGTACCAGTGCACCAGACATAACACCCTCATCCCCACGTTGCAGAAGTACCTTAGCAACACCAGGAATCAGTGAGTGGCTGCCACCCCCCTCCCTTGCCTAGGAAGGGCCGCTGTTCTTTGCCACACCTTAACCTCTTTCTCTCCAACTTTCCTTCCTCCAGGTGCGCTAGTTCTTCAGGCTCAGCGAAATCCCATCTAACATGACATCCGCCCCACTGGTCTCCTCCTCCAAACATGCCCGCACAAAGACATTTTCAGAGCTTTATTTTTTGGTTTCGGCGAACAGTGCAAAAGCTTCTGGCGCTGTTCCACTGTTGTCTTTTCCCAACCCGTCTTTGGCCTGGCCCACGGAAAACGCCTCCCCTGCTCCCTTTCGAGTTTGGTCTCGGGAAGGAAAGGCGCAAATTGTGCAGCGCAGAAGCGGGACTGTCGTACAAATACTGGAATAAAATAATTACGCAGACGCACGTCTCCTTTCTACTCACAAGAGGAGGGCGGTCTGCCTATACTGGACTGAGCAAGGAATGCAGTGGAGGGGAGTAAGGAGTGCCAGCCTGGCGTCGAGTGGATGTGGTCAGCGCCAGGCCTGGTGCTTGTAAACCTGCCAGCGCTCCAGCTTGCCAGCCTGTGCAAATACTCCCACTGGAGTGACCCAGGAGCGGCCGCCGTCTCGTGGGGCGGAGGTCAGGGCTGGCTGGCCTCACCGAAGATGGGGTTGGCTTGCTGGGTGACTCGGATGAAGGTGGTCCTGCGGCTGAGCTCCTTCAGCTTGGCAGCCCCCACGTAAGTGCAGGTGGAGCGGATGCCGCCCATGATGTCCCGCAAGGTGTGCTCCACGTCGCCCTTGAATGGCACTTGCACCACCTTCCCCTCAGATGCCCTGCAGGGGGAGGAGGGAGATATTAGCAGCCGGGCAGGGGCTGTGTCCAGCTCCCCCTCCTCGTACATTTAGCATGTACAGGTGAAACTCGAAAAATTAGAATATTGTGGAAAAGTCCATTTATGTAAGCCATTGTTTTCATTAGCTACTGGAATTTAATATATGAGAGCCTTTATTTGTTATAATTGTGATGATTGTGGCGTGCAGCTGATGAGCACCCCAAAGTTGAAATTGTTACTTTGGGGTTCTCATCAGCTGTACGCCATAATCATCACAATTATAACAAATAAAGGCTTGACATATCTCGCTTGGCATGTCATGAGTCTATCTCATATATTCGTTTTACCTTTTAAGTTGAATTACTGAAAGAAATGAACCTTTCCACGATATTCTAATTTTTTGAGTTTCACCTGTATTACTGAAGCTGCAGAGAGGCTCTAGGCCCCAGCCTCATCCAGCCGTTTTGGGGGAACCATCCCTCCCTCTCTTCCCAGGCTTGACATCAGGCGCAGGAAAAATTCAAGCTGAGACTTGAGCGTGCTCACAAATCCTCCTTTGCTTGAACCTTCAACACCATCATCCTTATTAGAAATATTTTCTCTACTGCCAGAACTGCCATGGCTTGTTTCCACAGCCGGCAGCCACCCGGACCCAGCAGAAAAGGAGAGTTTGTGTGGCTAGAGAGGCAAAGAGGCATCTTGCCCCATCGTTCCACTTCCTGCATTTAATTCTTTGATTCTGTGAGGAGCAACTCCCTTCATCTCTTGCTATTGGCCATGCTTGCTGTGGCTGAGGGGAGCTGCCAGAGTTTTCCCACTCATGCATCACAGCAAGGATACTGCTGGGTTAAAAATGCAACAACAACTTGAGCCATGATCACAAGACTCCTTGCCTTCCCTGCTTTTCCACCTTTCCCTTTCCCTCACAAAAGCTGTCCTGTGCTCTATTACTAAAGAAATAGGAGTCCTCGGAGAATTCAGGAAATCAAATAGCAAGGTTGCAAGGACTCAGGCCAGGACGGCAATAAACAATAATTTTCTCTATTTTTGTTTGAAATATGACACAAATTCCAGTTGCAATGATTTTTAACTCCAGGACTAGTTTCTTAGTTTCATAGTCAAAGTGTACTTTGAGAAACTAGAGCTGATGAAGAATAAACGAAACAGGGCCTTGTCCTGGAGTTAAAAATCATTGCAGCTGGAATTTGTGTCATATTTCAAACAACAAAAATAGAGAAAATTATTGTTTATTGCCGTCCTGACCTGAGTCCTTGCAACCTTGCTATTTGATTTCCTGTGCTCTATTACTGACATTAGAGAATGTTAAGGATTTAGGATAAGAATATTAATATAAATGTTGTGTAGTGTAGTGTTGTAGTTTAAGTGTGGTGAGTGTCTAGGTATGTGCTTTTTTTCTTGTTTTCTTTTTTTGTGTGTTTCACTGTATGTTTGTTTATTTTTGGTGTCTAAAAATAAAAAATATTATTCTAAAGGAGCCTTACTCGGCGGCTCGTAAGGTTGCCACGGGAGCAGCAGCACAGACGGCTGCGCATGTGCGGAATTCCACACATGCGCAGTCCGTCTGTGCTGCTGTCACGCCCGGCGACCTTACGAGCCGCCGAGTGAGGCTGCCACGCACAGTCAGCAGCATGTGGGAGCAGCAGCACAGACTGCGCATGTGCGGCATTCCACACATGCGCAGTCCGTCTGTGCGTCGTGACGTCACGACACATGGGTGGAGCGACGCCCCACCCCCGGGGGTGCCCCTGCGTGTGCCGCTCCCGGCGGCCAAGGGGCTCCGTTCGCCACTGCAGCTAGCAATGAGGACTGAATGTTGCAGAACATTGGCTGAATTTTTTTTCAGGAAATTTACATGCCGCGTGATCGTAAACAAAAAACCACGGTGGTTTACAAAATGAATAAAAGTCATTAGTAAAAACAGCTATTCAAAACATTCAAAAGCTAATTAAAATCAACAATAAAAACATATTAAAACTCGCGTCACCATTCCGCATACCCTGCAAGGCTTGCCTAAACAAAAATGTGTTCAGCAGGTGCCAAAAAGAGTACAGTGGAGGCAGCTGCCTGTTGTTCAAGAGGCAGGGAGTTCCAAAGATCCACCTATGCAGGTGTTAACGTGGCACCTGTGCTGATTCTGCCGATAGAAGTGGCTGAGTGAGCGTAACGCTTTTTGGTGTTTTAATATTCTGCTGGCGGTCGCCAAGAGTGGCTGGGGCAACCCAGTCAGATGGCTGGCGTCTAAGGAATAAATCATTATCTTATTGCCTAGACAGAAAGGGGGCGGGGGGGGGGTTGAGAAGTGTCTTGGTGTAAGGCACACCTGGCAGATCGGAGCAGCGAATCGGAGTGCTTCTACCCTGCAACATTTCATAGAATCATAGAATCCTAGAGTTGGAAGAGACCCCCAGGGCCATCCAGTCCAACCCCCTGTCAAGCAGGAAACACCATCAGAGCATTCCTGACAGGTGGCTGTCAAGCCTCTGCTTAAAGACCTCCAAAGAAGGAGACTCCACCACACTCCTTGGCAGCAAATTCCACTGCCGAACAGCTCTTACTGTCAGGAAGTTCTTTCTAATGTTTAGGTGGAATCTTCTTTCTTGTAGTTTGAATCCATTGCTCCGTGTCCGCTTCTCTGGAGCAGCAGAAAACAACTTTTCTCCCTCCTCTATATGACATCCTTTTATATATTTGAACATGGCTATCATATCACCCCCTTAACCTTCTCTTCTCCAGGCTAAACATACCCAGCTTTTACAGAGAGGAGTGAATGTGAACTGGGTAACGGAAGGGGGAAAGGAGCGAGCACAGACTCTTATTTCTGCCACCGTACCTGTATTCTGCCACACCCCCGGCATACTTCTTCATGGCTACCTCCGAGCTCATGCCGTAAAAGAGCTTGTACTTCTTGCCTTCCTTCTCAATGAGCTCCCCGCCAGATTCGGTGTGCCCTGCCAGCATCCCTCCCAGCATGACAAAGTCCGCGCCGGCACCTGCAGCCGCAACAGAATTGGGAGGCGTGTGAGACAAGCGGCTGTAGCTGCGGGACCCAGAGAACCTCTCGGGGTTCTGCCGCCACCCTGACCCAGGGAAGTTGGAAGGATGGGGTATTTTATTTTTACCAAAAGCCTTTGCAACGTCTCCTGGGCAGCTGCAGCCTCCGTCCTGCAGGAGAGAGGGCGGAAGGACAATCTCGGCATTCCTCGTTCAAGCTCCCCATGGCTGCCATCCTAAGCGCCTGCCTTCTCTTAGCAAAAGGCTCGGGCAAGCCTCTAGTCCTCATGGCCGGAAAGCCTATGCTTAGAGATCAGAACCAGCGGCGCAGCTGTCCTAGAGTTCTTAAACCGGATCAAACCCTCTGCAGCGGTCAGGGCTGCCCCTCCCAAGACCCCCTGCAAAATGGCGGCCAACTGAGGGGGCAGGAAAAGGGAACGCTCACTGTAGGGGCAGGAAAACGTGGGGTTTGCCTGGATGCTTTCTCATGCCACAGGCAAGAGAAAAGCTTGATCCCAGGACAAATTGTAGTTCAAGAACAATGGGTGGGCAGAGCTTCCCCTTCCACCCCTGCTCCAAAGGGGCTCCAGCATAGTTAAGGCTCCTGCCATCCCTTTGCCCACTGGACCTGGCAAGGGAGCAGCCGGGCATCTCACCGAGATGATGTGCCCATTGAGGCCGTGGGCAGCGTCGGCACATTCCATGACAGCGCTGAGCTGGGGGTAGCCGACCCCCGTCTTCTTCCGCGTGGTACAAACCGAGCCTGGGAGGAGACAAGGCAAGTAGCTTATATATATAATTTTTATTAACTTTTCTGTTTTGCAGTTTACATCCTTAAGATACCAGTGACTTCCCTTCTTCTCTTTCCATGGTTCACTTTACATATCATAAATCCCTGCATATTTTACATAAACTGTACCAATCAGTATTCCATTATTGCATCCATCAAAACTTATAAGTTTTGATGGATGCAATAATGGAATACTGATTGGTACAGTTTATGTAAAATATGCAGGGATTTATGATATGTAAAGTGAACCATGGAAATAATTTATCTTATCTGTTGAATTTATCTTAAGGCTGCCAGCGTTTTCAGCTGTGCACAATTATTTCCCATATATTCAATAAATGTATTCCAATCGTCTATAAATGTTCTTCTTGTTCTCTCATTCTATATGTTAAGTCCACAAGATACGCATATTCTGTCAACTTAAGTTGACATTCTTCTTTAGTTGGGACCTCACTCATTTTCTATTTTGGGGCTAACAAAACACGGGCCGCAGTAGTGGCATACATAAATAACCTTCTTTGACACCTGGGAATTTCAGTCTGAATTATCCCCAACAGAAAGGACTCTGTGGTGGGTTTTTTTGGGATGGGGGGGGGGAAGTACTTTTAAACATTTTTCCAATTCATTATGGATCATTTCCCAATACACTTTTACCCTTTGCATGTGGTTTAACTTAGACAGCCTGCCCTTTCAGAGGGACAGAGAGGGTTGGGGCAGGACAGGACCTTGAAAGACCTCCTGTCTTCCCTCGATTGATATTCGACAGGTGACCCCACTCCTAGGACAGATGGCCATCCAGGCTTTGTTTAAAAAAGAGCACCATTTAAAAGGAATGGTTGAGGCAGCTGGGTGTGTTTAGTCTGGAAAAGAGGAGACTGAGAGGAGATATGATGGATATCTTCAAATATTTCAAGGGCTGTCTCATGGAAGATGGGGCAAGCTTGTTTTCTGCTGCTCTGGAGGGTAGGACCCAATCCAATGGTTTCAAGTTACAAGAAAGGAGATTCCAACGAAACATCAGGAAGAGCTGTTTTGACAGTGGAACGGACTCCCTTGGGAGGTGGTGAGCTCTTCTTCCCTGGAGGTTTTTAAGCAGAGGTTGGATGGTCATCTGTCATGGATGCTTTAGTTGAGATTTGGACTAGATGACTCTTGGGGATCCCTTCCAACCAGGGTGGATAAAAATCAATGATTTTTAAAAATAAAAATAAAAAAAAATTGGATATTTTTTATTTAAATTGGATTTTTTTTATTTAAATTGGATTTTTTTTATTTAAATCGGATTTTTAAAATAAAATGCTTTTGGAGGAAAAATCTTTCTAAATATAGTCTTCTGTTTAAGTTACATTGTAGTCCAAAGGCTATTCATCAGGAAATAAGGATTTGTTTTAAGTTTATCAAGTGTGCTAAAACTCAGTCTAAGTTTTTTAAAAACAATGTTTAACCACATCAGTTAACAGACATGGATACATATGCTATCATGTTATTGTTTTAGTTAAATAAATTGTTTAAATGGTTATTAAGGAAATGATTATTTTTCTCCTTCCAATAAAGTACAGCAGAAAAGTCTAAATATAAACAGTTAACTTATTAAACCTCACCATAATTTCATAATTATCTGTCTATGTATTTATAGTAGTATAACCAAATCAGTAATTTTTGATATAACTGTAAAAACTACTCTGAAAATTTATTATTCCAAAAATGAAACCTTCATATGGTTGTAAATATTAAGATTATACCAGCAAGAATGAGTCTTTCTGTAAAAAAAAATATTTAAATCAAGTCTTACTGACTAGTGATTTAAATCAAGCCTTACTGACTAGTGATTTAAATCAATTTGATTTAAATCAAATCCACCTTGCTTCCAACTCTGCAATTCTATGAACCCGTTCCAACGGCTTGCACCAGCCCTCAATATTACATCATAGGATTGACATGTCAGCGGCATTGCCCACCTGCCAAATTTGGCACAGGAGGGGGCAATCCTGATAAAGATCTAGCTAGCGGGGTCAGAAAGGTTCTCCACACCTGCCCTAAAGGACCACTTCTGCCTATCAACCTACCCAGACAGAGCATAATCGGTGAATAAATAAGGGTCCCTTCAGTTTAACACAAGACTCCTGCCATAACCCCAAGACAGATCTGACCCCCCCAAAAGCTTACCCATCCTTCTACACTTACCTGGGCCAATCCCCACTTTGATTATATCAGCTCCTGATAAGATGAGCTCTTCCACCATCTCCCCTGTCACCACATTCCCAGCCTGGTGAAGAGAAAAACGTCTGACTTGTAGGACCAAAAAGGCTGGCTTGGGTGAAACATGCCATGGTGGGACATAGGGGTGAAATTCTGAAGCCTTCAAGACAAAGGCTACACCATGGTGTGGAAATAATGTGAGGGATGTCAAAAAATAGTAGGACGTGGTCAGGAAACACAGCTAGCCTTGCCATATAGTCCTATACGTTCTGGTAACCTCCCGTCTTGACTACTGCAATACACTCTACTTAGGGCTACCCTTGAAGACTGCCCAGACATGGCAGCCATATCGGGAGTAAAATAAATAAGGAAGAGCCCTGCAGGATTGGGCTGAAGGCCCATTAAGTCCTTACAGTGGCGAAGTGGGTGCTGCAGAGGGAAGCCCAAGAAAGATGAAACGTACAATGATGGTGTGATCCGGAAACCGCTTGCGCACGTCCTTCAGGAACTGGACAAAGTGCTCAGAGTACCCGTTGGCCACGTCCAGGCAGATGTAGCGCACCTGCGGCACCGTCTCGAGGATCTGCTCCAGCTGTTCAAAGTCGGAGGGGCCGGTGCCTGAACTGGCTGCCACGTTCTGGGGAGAAGCACCGGGACAGATTGTAAAGAACTGGACAGGGAGGAGATAAAGGTAAAGGTAAAGGAACCCCTAACCATTAGGTCCAGTCGTGTCCGACTCTGGGGTTGCGGCGCTCATCTCGCTTTATTGGCCGAGAGCCGGCGTCTAGCTTCCGGGCCATGTGGCCAGCATGACAAAGCCGGTTCTGGTGAACCAGAGCAGCGCACGGAAACGCCGTTTACCTTCCCGCCAGAGCAGTTCCTATTTATCTACTTGCACTTTGACGTGCTTTCGAACGTGAGGGCGACTCAACGGATGACCCAGGAGAGGAGCTAATGTCAGGTGGCCTGAAGCCCAAGCGAGGGTGACAACATTCACTCACCAGCAGGCATTCTGGGTTCTCCGCCGCAAACTCCTTCCACTGGTCCAGACTGTAGTGTTTGTGGATAGTGGTGAAGAGGGAAAACTGGGGAGAGAGATGGAGGGGAAACAGACACTTGAGAAAGTGAGGAAACAGCCCTAGAGCAGGCATCCTTCAACTCTGGGTGTCCTGGTGTTACTGAGACTACAACTCCCATCATCCACAGTCACCTTGGGCCGATGGTCAGGGATGGTGGGAGCTGGAGTCCAGCATCTTCTGGAGGGCACCCAAGGCTGAAAAACTTTTCCTTGCAGGTACCCCAAATAAGGATCAGGTATTACATTTTCTCCCTCCCCTCTATCCACCTTTACTGCTGATCAGGTGAAATTAAATAAGGAACTCCGGGTTAACCTGTGATTTCCCTGTGAACCACCCTGAGATATCCCAAGGAAAGGTGCTATACAAATTAATTAAATAAATAAAATTAAGTAACCGGTGATCCCGAAGCTGAACACCTTGCCAGGGCTAGCAGGGAGCAGCGCCTCTGCTGAAGCGGGAAGCCCTTGCAGCACCCAGGTGACCAGCCGCCTCGACAGCCACCGTACCTTGCAAAGGACTTTGGCCATCTCAAAGGTGCCCACGGTGTCCATGTTGGCAGCAATGATGGGGATCCCTGTGTATGTCTGCTTGGAGTTGCGGAATATGAAGGACCTCATGAGATCCACCTGGGAGGGAAGGAAACCAAACTAAAAGGTATAGGGCTGCAAGAGCGATATGGCCTGAGAGTCACTGCTCCTAACTTCTGAGGTGCCACATATTGATAGAAACTAGTGTCTCACAGTATGGAGCAGCAGGCGGGGGACCTGTTTCTCCCATCTTCTATTGTGGCTTATGTGGGATAAATAACACTGGTGCAGTCAATCACAACATTCCTAGAATGTACACAAGGGGTCTCAGTCCTCCAGCTAGAGTTTCCTGTACCTGCACTGAGACCACTTCCTCTGTGTGACCAGAGGTGGGAGTGGCCTTACCTGTAATTACTCAAAGTCACAGGTGAGCTTCCATTCCACCCTCTTCCTCATCGGACTTCAAGCAAGCAACATCTCAAGAGAAGATGCACTCTTGGCTTCCAGCCAAGAGGGCCCAGATGGAGCCTCCTCCCTTAAGAAGAGTCTCCACATGTATATACATTTAATCTAAGCTAACCTGCCTTTCTGAGACTTGTAGAACCTTGGAAATGTCTGTGAGTAAACCTTTTTACTTTTAAAGAGTTATGTGTCGTGTATTTACTTTTAAGGGGGAACCAGGGGAAATATGTCAGGAATCTGCCTTGTTTTAGAAGTTCAAAAGAACTTGATCGCTACGTTTTGCTGCACTTAATTGGGGATGAGAATCTCTGCTAGTTTGGAGCTTGTTAACACAAGCTGGGATAGGAAATATTAAACAATATTCCCTCATCCATATTCCCACTCATCTCCCACAGCTTAAACCAAACATCCTGTAGTACTCGCCCGTCAGGGAGCAATCTGATAAATCGATGGCTCAGCTAATGCTTTACCTGCGGAAGCTGTTGTCCCTGATATCCCCAGTCCTCAGGATGTAGGACCGGGATGCAAATATCAAGTCCAGGCTAAGCATGAAGTGTGAGGATGCCGATGTCTTTAATTTAAAAAGGTTGCTAGCCCTCATGGCTTCAAAGCAAACATCTGTAACAGGCACCCCCAAACTTGGCCCTCCAGATGTTTTGGGACTACAATTCCCATCACCCCTAACCCACTGGTCCTGTTAGCTAGGGATGATGGGAGTTGTAGTCCCAAAACATCTGGAGGGCCAAGTTTGGGGATGCCTGATCTGTAACGTGACCCTGTGACAGGGAAGTGCCCCTAAGCCCATTCCAGTCAGCAATTACAGCAAGTCCAGCCAGTGAGGGAAGGGCTTCAAATATCAGATTGGTCTCCATTTAAATGTCCTGGCTCCATTCAGTGTCCCACACTTGTGTCTCAGCAAACTGTAACATACAGGAGGGCATCTAAGCAGCATTCTCACCTCACTGCGAGACTTGAGAGTGCTCCGTTTCGGCCTCAAGAGGACATCCTTGAAGTCTAACTTAATGTCATTGTCGATGTGTGGCATCTTCGACCCCTTGGAAGGAAAGCAAAAAGGTCACACTCTGCAACACCGGGCAGAAAATCCGAGCCTATTCGATCTGGAGAACACCAGCACTAATCAGTAGATAACAAATTAACTAATCAGTGAACATAAGAACAGCTCTGCTGGATCAGGCCAGCGGACCATTGAGTCTAGCTTCCGGTTCTCAGTAAGCCCAAAAGCAGGACCTGAGCACAACTGTAGAACAAATTGTTATCAGTAGCGTTGCCTGTTTAAGACACACATTTCTTTTCAAAGCCAATTTTGTCAATATTGAAACTGAAAATATTTTCCTATAGCAACCAGCAGTGGTTTTTGGCATTAAAATGCAAGTTATCTTACAGGCCGTAACTTGCGTTGCTCCCACGAACCATGGCTTGCTAACACTAACAGCCGTTCATGACCTCTGCTTCTGCCTCAGTTTCTCGCAGTGATTCCACGCATGCCACTCTGTGGAAAAACACTAGGCACATTGTATCTCTGATCTCCACATAATCTCTGGTCTTCTGGTCCCCAGTTACGTTGTTTGTCAAACTACAACTCCATCTCCACCACCTCTCAGGGGCTACCTCTTGGACTTTCAATACCATTAACGATTAAGACACCCCACGACAGACTTTAGACCTGCCGCAGCATCTGCCGCATTGAAACCTCAACCATCGTCTCCCTCTATGGTCTTGTCACCAATCTGCAAGGCCTTGACAAACCTCGTCCTGAGCTGTGGCATCCAAACCTAGCAACAGCTCTTATCGCCAAGGGAAGCGGAGACGATTACGGGCTTTTGCAAAGACTTTGCACCTCTTATCTTTCATTATCACGCCGGTTCCAGGAACACCACGCTGCATCCTAATGCTATAAATTGCCAGCAAGTTTCGAAATGGATGTACTTCCAGGGAAGCGTCTGTATGACTGACCCCAGCATTTGAGCACGCCTGTGGGGCGGCTGACTCTCTTAAAACCAGTGGGGGGCCACTGCCAGCATACTGGGACAGGGGCGCAGATGACACAGAACCACCAAACCCACCACCTGACCCCTCCCCCAGCAATGCACTGCCATGTTAGCACAAGTCATGCTAACTCTGCCTCGCTGCCCCGGACCCCGACCCCACTCAGAGCGAAGGGGACGTGGTTCACATCACGAACGTGGGGTTTGTTTTGGGGGGGACAAGTGCGAGGGGCCGGATTGAGCCCTACTTCCGGTGCACCCTTGGGCACCCCCCGCGCGCACTTCCGGTTGCGGCTACCCGATCTCAGAAGGCAGGAGTCAGCGCGAGCCTCTTTTCCACAACGGCGCGGTTCCACCCGGCTTCTCGCCACTCGGTCACGCCCCCCTTTCCTCCGGGACCTCTTCGGCGCAATGCCTTGTGGTCCTTGTAGTCTTCTTCCCTAACTGCCTATAACAGCAGAGCGCTCGCTGGACTACAACTCCCACAAACCAACGCGCCTGGAACCTCCCTCGGGAAACGTTTGCCTCACCTGCGTGCGTGCGCGCGACGGCGTATCTCGCGCGAGCCAATCAAGAGCGGAGAACGACAGGAGGGGGAAAGACGGCTGCTCCCAGCGGGCGGGGCACGGCGGAGATGGATTTCTGCCGCAGTGCCTGACGGGAGATGTAGTCCGAATAAATTGAAGGCGGGGCGCGCGAAGCAGAAGTGAATGGCTGGCGAGCAATTAAGCTGGACTGGAATTATAGTCCCGCCCATTAAAGCATTTAAGCGACGGCTGCTGCGGCAGTATGGAACAAAATGCGCGGGAGACCTAGTTCATAAAGGTTCAATTATGTGGAAAGGACTCCACCTCCCATAGTGCACTGCGGGTCAGTAAGCGAAAGGGTGTCGAAGAGGTGAATTCAAGCGGGGATTCAGCCGCGGAACAACGCCGCACGCTTTATCTCGAACTCTAAACGTCTTTACTGGTTTCCTTTTTAAAAAGAGGCAAAAAAAGACTGGAAGGCCCTTTGTGTGTAGGGAGGGGGGGAAATACTCTGAAGCGGAAGTGACGTCAGATAGGCCGGAAGGAGCGCGGGAGCGTGAGGGAGGGAAAGAGCGCTCCTGTTCTGCTTCCGAGGTGAGAGGTCGAGCGGCTGACTGAAGAGGCTGGTCACGATGCTGATCAAAGTGAAGGTAAGGGAGGCTCTCGGCGGTTCCCCACTGGGGAGAGGGATGGAAGAAGACCCGGCGGGGGGGGGGGTGTCACCTCCTCGTGTCCCGGGGCATGACGGGATAGTTTTGAGGCTCCCCTCGCCCCTGCCGCGGTGCATTGTGGGGCACCTGCAGGCATTCCTTCCCCCCCCCCCCGGTCCAGCCCCTGTTGTGTTGCGGGTGGGGCTCCTCCCTTGGCCAAGTCCAGAAAGAGAGGCTCCTCCCACAGCTTCCTCCTGGAGGCAGGAGGTGAATAGGTAGAGCTCTCTTCTCTGTCCCCCCCCCGTCTTTTCACTGCGCTTCACCTGCTGGATTTCTGCCTGCCATGGATCAGGCGCGGGTCCCGACTCCCTCGCATCCTAGTAAGTGCCTAGGGCAGTGATGGCTAACCTTGACACTCCAGATGTTTTGGGACTACAACTCCCATCATCCCTGACCACTGGTCCTGTTAGCTAGGGATGATGGGAGTTGTAGTTCCAAAACATCTGGATAGTCAAGGTTAGCCATCACTGGCCTAGGCTGTGGAAAGGCTGGTCCGTGTCATTTCAGACTTCAAAACTAAGCTGGGTCGGAATAAAACATCACAGGAGAATAAAAGTGCTACTTTAATGCAATATTAAAAGGTCAAAAGAGGGGGAAATCGCAAAGTTTGTATAGTAACTGACTTGTCTGTCTGGGTCAAAACCTAATCACAATCATTGTATAATAATAATAATAATTTATTATTTGTACCCCGCCCATCTGGCCAGGTCCCCCCAGCCACTCTGGGCGGCTTCCAACAAACACTAAAATACATTAAAATATCACACATTAAAAACTTCCCTAAACATGTATGATAGCGGGGAGCTGATAGTCAGATATATAAGCCTCAAGAGATGCCCAACATTTGGGAGTCATTGAAAAGGCACAATTGCCAGAGTACCACAACTATATATACTTACTGGTACCACTTGGGCATGGTAACCTCATGATCATGACTGCGAAGTCATCCTACCACTTTATTTTGACAATCAAACCTTTTGGACCTAATTTCTGTGACCAAACTGTACATAATAATTTTCTTTTGACTACTAGAGAACAGCAATTGGGTTGACACACATTTGGTCTTTGATTAAATTTGTTCTTAGTTATTGGTCAGATAAGGATTTTGACCCGAATAGACAATTTGTTACTGCATTGTTTTGTGATTTTATTTGGACCGCATTTTTATATTGTTACATTGGATTACAGTACATTATTTTCCTACAATATTTCAAAGTATTTTACATTTTTTTCATTCCTACCCAACGTATTTTACATTTTTTTTATTCCTACCCAACTTAGCTTTTGAGTCTAGCTTTGCAGGTTGGAGTAATATATCCTTTCATGTGTTGGTACATAGCATTCATACACATGGGAAATTTTAGATTTTTAAAAATATATATTTTAAAACAAGAATAAACAGAATAAATTATCCCTTTGCCCAAAATTTTGCATTTATGAATAAAATATACTAATGCAGTATATAAATTTACATTAAATAACATTTTAATTCATTATTTAAGCCTTTTTTTCTTAGCTGGCCTGCAAATGAAAAAAAAAAAGACTAGAATAAAACAACAATTTAAAAGACAACAGTAAAGTGAGCCCATCAGAAGCTTAGATTCCATCAGAGACTAGGTTATAAACCATTGTATTATGGGTGTTAGTCCAGAATTTGGTATTCAACTCCACAGTTTAATGAGTGGCTCAAAGATGGTGCTGAAGAGCTCCACTCGGTGGTGCAACTGGAGGAAATGTTTAGTTGAAACTGCATCATATTCAGCTGCAAACCAAACATTGAATTAATTATTTTGTCACTTAATACTGGGGTCAAATAGAGCTCAGAAGTTCTGCTGGAACAGAGATAGCAAGCTTTTTTTGGCATGACTGTTGCTAGCACTGCTTCAAAGGTGGGAAAGGTGCCAGGGGATTCAATAAACTGGGGTGCCACCACCCAGAAGGCTCTAAAGTAGCCTCCCCGACCTCGTGCCCTCTAGACATTTTGAACTACAACACCCACCAGTCCCCAGCCAGCACAGGTGATGGGACTTGTAGTTCAAAACATCTGGAGGACACTGGATTGTGGAAGACTGCCCCTAGATCTTATACCTTGCCTAGAGTTGTTCATGTTGTAGGGGCACTCACAAAAGAGCTTCCTTGGATGTTCTTGCTGCACTGGAGGGAGAGAATAAGCGGGAAGAGGTGCTCTGTTCAGATGGAGTTCTAGGCCAGGCAATAATAATAATAATAATTTATTATTTGTACCCCGCCCATCTGGCTGGGTCTCCCCAGCCACTCTGGGCGGCTTCCAGCAAACATTAAAATACATTAACACATCACAGATTAAAAACTTCCCTGAAGTTTCCCTGAAGCCTTCAGGTGTTTTCTAGCTCGGGGGTCGCATAACTAGTTAGCATGCCAGAGTCTCGTTCGTTATCGGAATTAACCAGACAAATCGCTCCACCAACTAAGAACGGCCATGCACCACCACCCACAGCATCGAGAAAGAGCTATCAATCTGTCAATCCTTTCCGTGTCAGGGCCGGGTGAGCTTTCCCGGCATTACCTTTAAGCATCTTTTCCTTTTGCCATCTCCTTGTTGGCAAACTTGCTGCCAAATGGGGAGCTACCTGCTCTGTGTGTGAAACTCAAGGCTTGCTGATCATCAGGCTGCACCCCAGGAATCCCATTTCATGAAAAATGCTAACGCCACCGTCTTCTGTCGACTTGACAGAACTTGCTTCTGGGTTTCAGAGCCGGCAGCTGTGCAAAGGGAAATGGTTTTAACCCAGTGTTTTAAATTCCCCCCCAACTGCTTTGACATGCAGTGGGATGCTGCCTGCCTCCCACTTCCTCTGGTGTTCAGATTGGAGATGGGTGGAGAGATTGCCTCCTGTTTCAAATCTGAGTTGTGGATTGCCCCAGGGCAGAACTGGGATGAGCCGGGAATGCTGGAGTGAGGGGTTCTGGGATACTGTCTCTGGTTCATGATGGAAGAAGAAAGCCGCAAGCTCCAGTTCTGAGCATGATCAGAGAAAGGAAGGTACTGGCGGTTCCCTCACTGCGAGAAGCAAAGCTACAGGGAACCAGGCAGAGGGCCTTCTCGGTAGTGGCGCCCGCCCTGTGGAACGCCCTCCCAGCAGATGTCAAAGGGATCAACAACTATATGACATTTAGAAAATACCTGAAGGCAGCCCTGTTTAGGGAAGTTTTTAATCTGTGATGTGTTAATGTATTTTAATGTTTGCTGGAAGCCGCCCAGAGTGGCTGGGGTACAAATAATAAATTATTATTATAATTAATATTAATTCTGTCCAGGGAGATGGTGGGAGCTACAATCTGATGCAGAATGAGAAGGTAGTTTGGGGAGGACCGTAAGCTCTCAAAAAGCACCCAGCCAGGCTAGAAGACAGGCAGGAGGGGAAAATGCCTGTCTTCTAGCCTTGCTGCCTGAAAAGGCGGCTTAATCATTGTGGGGGAGATGGGTGGCTGCTGGTGGCTGAGGCCTCTCTCTTTCGTTGCAGACGCTCACCGGAAAAGAGATTGAGATTGACATAGAACCCACAGACAAGGTACCTCGGGCAGACAAACATGGCGGGTGGGATTGTGATGATGATGACAGCGGTGCTCTGCACCTAGCAGGAGATCCACCTGCTTGGTTCTTCCATTCTAATATATGGAGAGGGACATGTTATTTGCCCTGGTGTGGGGGGCTGGTTTGTGTTGCTGTGGGTCCTGCCCAGCCCCTCGCACCAAGGCAAACAACATGTCTCTCCCTTCCTCAAGTCCAGTTATGCTGAACTGGCTGAGTTCAAAAAGGCCCCCTCCCTGTTGAACTTCCAGTGTTGGCGAAACAGGCATTTTAAGTGAGTTGTTTTTTCTGATCTTGGGTTCCTTTTTGCAATGTATGCTGCATCACTGCTGTATACCTCTTAGAAACTATGGCATTAAGTGGTACATAAATTATACCATGAAGATGAATGGATCGATCCAATTGTGGAGGGAAAGGGGCTTTCTTGGTACATGTCCTCTTTATGGGATGCGGGTGGCGCTGTGTGTTAAACCACAGAGCCTAGGGCTTGCTGATCAGAAGGTCGGCGGTTCGAATCCCCGCGACAGGGTGAGCTCCCGTTGCTCAGTCCCAGCTCCTGCCCACCTAGCAGTTCGAAAGCATGTCAGAGTGCAAGTAGATAAATAGGAACCGCTCCGGCGGGAAGGTAACCGGCGTTCCCATGCGCTGCTCTGGTTCTCCAGAAGCGGCTTTGTCATGCTGGCCACATGACCCGGAAGCTGTACGCCGGCTCCCTCGGCCAGTAACGCGAGATGAGCGCCGCAACCCCAGAGTCGGACACGACTGGACCTAATGGTCAGGGTACCTTTATGTCCTCTTTCTTTTGCCCCCCCCCCCGCTTGGCCTATTATCAGTCTGGCCAGATGGTGGAGCTATTCCTGCCCTGCCGTCTTGCCCTCAGATAGTGGGCAGTGAGCCATCCTCTTGAAAGGGCAGGCAGGACTTTGCTGGGCAAGCGTGACATCTCCTTCATCAGCGCAGCTGAACCACAATGCCGATCCGCCTCCCAGTCACATTGGTCACATGTGAGAAACAGTTGAGAGGTTCATCAGATCCTCCTGGGCCACATTCAGCAGCTTTTGGGGCGGAGGCCACAAGGATGCGGAGGCCCAGATGCTCAGATGTTGCCCTTTGTGACAGCGAAACGGATTGAAAGAGTCAAGCAGGCCGTTTTCCCCCCTGGGAAGTGAGTTTTCCCTCCGTCAGCCTTGCCCACTAGTGTTGATGTGAGGTTGCAGCGAAAAACTGCTCTGGATAGACTGTGACCCTTTTCTGTTCTCCCCCCCCCCCTCTTTCTCTTCTCTCTCTCTCCCTGCCCCCCCCCCAAAGGTGGAGAGAATAAAGGAGCGAGTGGAAGAAAAAGAAGGAATCCCACCACAACAGCAGCGCCTCATCTACAGCGGCAAGCAGATGTGAGTCCATGGGGAGCAGCGGTTGCTACCCGGTGTATTGTGAGGAATGCCTGGCATTTGTAGGGCCGCTAGGGCATAGGCTGCCCTAGTGCGTTGCGGGATAATTGTTTTATAGGATGGTGGCCCTCAGGTCTCACCAGTCCAAGCCACAACACCCGGCCCTACAGGTATGGGGCAGGTGAAAACCTGGCTTAGCCGTAGCGGGGGTTGCAAGCTTGGAAGCACAGGGCAAAGTGCTGCAGTAGACAGCGCTTTGGGAAGGCATGGCAAGGCCCAGCTGTTGGTTCAGCCCCTTTTCAAAATGTTGCAGAGCGCTTTGCAAAGCATTTTACAAGGCTAGCATGCGACAGAAAAGTCACCTGATGCTATTGTGGCATCAGGTGATTGGCAGGTGGTGGCCCCACGAGGGGTGGAGGAGATAATGATCTGGCCCACTGGCGTTTCTATGCTGCCTTTCCATGAATAAACACCCCCAAGGTGGATAGCGACAATAACAGCCGCAGTATTTTATATTTTATATGTATATGTTTTTAAAGCAATATTGCAAGAATGTCATATGAGCATGAGGGGTAAGAGCAGGGGGGGGGGGCGGGAAGCCAGTTAGAAACGTAATTTCATTTAAAAGGCATTCTTAACACAGTAGCAGCAGAAGAAAGCAGTTGAGGTCAAGTTGGCCCAAACACCTGCTTTAAATGAAAAGGGCTTTCCCTATTAGAAGAGGAACATCAAGAAGAGTGCTAGACCAGCCTCCTCATCAGGACGTTCCAGAGTTTGGGGACCAGCCACTTCAGTTGAAATTCCTGCATTGCAGAGGGTTGGACTAGATGAGCCCTTGGGGTCCCTTCCAACTTACGATTCTACGAAGCCTTCTTCAAGTTCCTGCCAACCATTCAATATCAGTGGGAGAGAGACAAGACGTCTGAAGGGGATCGTCTGGAAGGTCTGAGCACCCTGGCCACCTCAGAAGGACAGCTGCAACATGCCTGGGTATATTATCTGGCCTGTTGCTCGACTACACAATACATTCAATACATGAGAGCCAGTGTGGTGTAGTGGTTAAGAGCAGTGGACTCATAATCTGGTGAACTGGGTTCGCCTCCCCACTCCTCCACATGCAGCTGCTGGGTGACCTTGGGCTAGTCCCACTTCTCTGAAGTCTCTCAGCCCCACTCACCTCACAGAGTGTTTGTTGTGGGGCAGGAAGGGAAAGGAGAATGTGAGCCGCTTTGAGACTCCTTCGGGTAGTGATAAGCGAGATATCAAATCCAAACTCTTCTTCTTCTTCTTCTTCTTCATCTGTGAAGACCTTTTCCCAGTCTTTGCCAACCTGGAGCCCTCCAGAGGTTTGGCAAGTCTGATGTAGGGGAACGCTGGGAAAGAGAATTATCTTGGGCAAAAATGTTTGCCTCAGTTAATAACGAATGAAATAACATTATTATGGGGCAAGCGCATTTGCTTCCTTCAATGATATATTATTTTTGGGATATGAGCAGCTTCCTTCAATGATATATTATTTTTGGGATATGGGAGTTGTAGTCCAGAACATTTGTAGGACTCCAGCTTGGCCCAGGGCGCTCCAACCACTCCTGCCTTCGTCTCTTCCCAGGAACGACGAGAAAACGGCCGCCGACTACAAGATCCAGGGCGGCTCTGTGCTCCATTTGGTCTTGGCGCTACGAGGGGGAGGCCTGCGATGATGGCGCACCCATCCCTCGCCGCGTCTCCCTCCCCCCCTCCCCACAAAGGACAGATCTGCCGTTTGCGTGTGGGACACCGCCAGGCTGCGCATAGCTACCCTCCCAAACCCTTTCTTCCTCCCGGATCCAGGGAGAAAAAGGCCGCCGCCGCCCACCACCCCGGAGATCTTCCGCAAGCTGTCATTTGAGGGAGGTGCCATTTAGCAGGGGCAAGGGGGGGGAGTCCATGGTTTGTTGCCTTCCTGGGGGATCCCACATCCCGCCGGCCCCGATTCTCCTCATGCATTTCCACCCCGGCGACTTCTCAAGTGCTGCCTATGCTTGTTGGCTGTGTTTCTGCCTCCCCTTGTTCAAATGTCCTCCCTGCCCCCCCCCATCCCGCAGTTGAAATGGCTGAATGTTAAATAAAGATGTTTCACGTGGTTTCTTGAGTTGCAGGCTCGTGACTGTTGTTTGACTCTGCTTACGATGTGCCTTTTTCACTGGGGTATTCGGGATCTTCAAGTCAAAAGTGGCTCAGAAGGCATTTCCTTTCCTCTGGGATCTATAGCGTGTGTGCTTGTATATGTATGCACAGGGCAACAACGGCTAACAGCTGCATTTCCAAGATTTTTTTGCGGAGGGAGCCATGAGAGTGTAGTGCAGGGGTCAGCAACCTTTTTCAGCCGTGGGCCGGTCCACCGTCCCTCAGACCATGTGGTGAGCCAGACTATATTTTGGGGGGGGGGGGGAGACGAATTCCTATGCCCCACAAATAACTCAGAGATGTATTTTAAATAAAAGTACACATTCTACTCATGTAAAAACACCAGGCAGGCCCCGCAAATAACCCAGAGGTGCATCACATATAATAATGTTCATGTGTCCCTGCGTCCACTGTGTGTCAGTGGAACTGCGCGAGTGCGCATGTCCCACAGGGACGCACGGATTGGAGAGCTCTACTCCCCCCCCAACAGGGATGCAGGCATTGGAGCGGCCGGAGAGGGGGGCGTGTCCGGGAGGCAGCGGCGGCGCACGCGCGTTGTCAGTTGCGACAGCGCCACCGCCTCGCACGGATGTCTCCCTCGCCGCCCCGTCTCTCCAGCCTGTCAGCTGCAGTCAGCCGCCAGCCTCTGCCGCCTCCTCCTCCTCCTCTAGCGCCCGTTAATGTAACTGGCTACCTTCAACTAGTTTTAAATAAAAGGCCACATTCTGCTCATGTAAAAGCACGCTGATTCCTGGACTGTCCGCGGGCCAGATTGAGAAGGCGATTGGGCCGCATCCGGCTCCCGGACCTTAGGTTGCCTACCCCTGATGTAGTGGTTAACCCCTCCTGCTGCCATGTTTAAGGCAGCTTTTATTGGGTCAGAACCACAGCGGGCCAAATAAATGTGGAGTCCGCTGGACTGTTAAGTTACACAGGCTTATAGAGAGACATTCCTTCACCTTAGCTTTACAGAGGCGTAGAAATTAAATTTCAGACGGAAAGCAGGGCTCCGTTATCAGAGCTGGATGCCTGACTCGGCGGGAAGAGTTTCTGCTACCTCTCACCGATCCGAGGCGGAGTTTTTTCCTGCGCAAGCATTCCTTGTACAGTCTGAGTAAGCGGATTCTCCTAGCAAACTCCTTCCGCAGCAGCCTCTTTTTACATCTCTTCAAACAGGCTGCCTGTCCGTGTATACATCAGGACGTTCTCCCACTACAACATTTATACAAAAGGATGATGTTGGAAGCAGAGCGAACTCCACAAATGTTCATTTTCTAGTGAAATTTCTGGGTTTGTGAGGGTTTTTGCCTTATTTGGGTGAGAGAAAGCGCTGACGCCACCAGGGAGCTTGACTGCAGATCCTTGCTGTGTGTAGCCGGCTGACTTGATGTCAACCCAGGGGTAGCCAATGGCATTGCCTCTGGGTGTTGAACTATAGATTATTGTATTTTAATGTTCTATTGAAAGCTGCCCAGAGTGGCTGGGGAAACCCAGCCAGATGGGCGGGGTATAAATAATAAATTTTTATTATTACAACTCCCATCATCCCTGACCATTGGCCGTTCTGCCTGGACGCATCAGAGTTGGGAGTCCAACATCCAGACAGCACCACATTGGTGATCCCTGCCATAGGCTGTGCCAAACCACCGTGTTTCTTCAAAACACTTTCCTTGTGTCACATGGAAGGAGTCACCGCCTGTTCCCAGAAATCAGCTGGGTTGACTGGTCCAGTGCAATCCTAAATAGGTCTGCCCCACTCTTCCTCTGACATCTGAGGTTCATAGCTCTGGATGACTTTTTGAGACGGAGCTCTTCTTAACTGTATATCTGGCAAATCTGGATGCCACAGATGGATTTATTTAGGTGGTTTTTATGCAAACTTCCATGTTTTGAAGAAAAGAGCTCCAGCAGCTTACGACATCCTAAAAACAGCTTGAAAGCCAAATACAAAACCTACAGTAAAAAATTCTTAAGTCGCTCTGATATTCTGCTATGCCCCCTTTAATCCCAACAGAAAGAACATTGTCGCTTTATTTAAAGAGATGCCAGAATTAGAAAAAAATATTTAAAGCGTGTCCAAAAATTTTAATTTTTTTTTAAAGAGGTGCCCAAAATAAAACTAAATAGTACCCAAATTAACATTTTGTTTAAAGAGGTGGTTGTTGTTGTTCAGTCGTGTCCGACTCTTCGTGACCCCATGGACCAGAGCACGCCAGGCACGCCTATCCTTCACTGCCTCTCGCAGTTTGGCCAAACTCATGTTGGTAGCTTCGAGAACACTGTCCCACCATCTCGTCCTCTGTCGTCCCCTTCTCCTTGTGCCCTCAATCTTTCCCAACATCAGGGTCTTTTCTAGGGAGTCTTCTCTTCTCATGAGGTGGCCAAAGTACTGGAGCCTCAACTTCAGGATCTGTCCTTCTAGTGAGCACTCAGGGCTGATTTCTTTAAGAATGGATAGGTTTGATCTTCTTGCAGTCCATGGGACTCTCAAGAGTCTCCTCCAGCACCATAATTCAAAATTTCATTTCTATACCACTTTATATTTTTAAGAAAAAAATCCCAAAGCGGTTTGCAGCATATTAAAACATCAATAAAACAATCCAGAATCAAACATTTCTGAAGAAAATCAAACACAGTCAAAGCAACATCATTAACAGAAAACTAAAATATTAAAAGATTTCAAAATAAAACATCACAAAGGAGGTCAACTACAGAATACATGTTTAAAACGAAGTTAACAAAAACCTTCAACATTTCAAAAAGAAAAACTTTGCTAAATGAAGTCAAATATAAAATACACATTTAAAACAGCATAATTAACAAAAGAATAAAATATGAGCAGTGCTCATATTTTATTCTTTTGTTAATTATGCTGTTTTAAATGGGTATTTAAGCATGACAAAATCCACCGTCCTCGCCTTTCCTTCGCTGCCAATTCCTGCAAAAAATCACAGCCCATCCTTTTTTAAAAAAAAAAGAAGGAAAGGAAAGCGGGGGAAAGCCCTGCTGTGTTGGCAATCTCCTGCTCCCGCCACAACCCCCCGGGCCTGAAGGGGTTAACCCGGGGGCGGCCCTGGAACGCTCTCGCAGCCGCTGTTTGCATCCGGAGCTTCCGCAGCAGCAGCAGCACGTGGCTCCTCGGCCAGCTGAGTGAAAGAGGAAGCGCCCGAGTCATTCATAATCCGCCTGTCATTCATAACCCGCCGCCGATCTGCTCGTTCCTGGAGGGCCGGATTCTGCAGCTCCCGTTGCTCCTCGCAGGAAGAAAGCGGGGCCTGATTCGCAGCTCCACCGGCCCCTGATTGCCTCCTTTTTAAAAAGAGAGGGAGAGGAGCAAAGTCTTTCTTTTCTTTTTTTCCCCTAGAGTGCGACACCTACTTTTCTGTTCCTGTTTTTGCTTCCTGGAAAAATAGAAAGGAGATGAGCAAACGGCCGTCGCTGGTTGTGTTTGACTTGGGTAAGTTGCTCCGTCGTTGCTTTGGCGCCCATCCTGGATGCAAGCCTTGTGCTGCCGTCCTGTGTGTACACGTGTACACACACACACACACACACACACACACATCCCCCGTCTGGGTCCAGGGGAGGGGGGGATCTTAAGTTTGGGATGAAAGAAATTTCCATCAACCAACTCCCAAGAAGTTCCAGGATCCCACCATTCTGCTTTCCGCCTGGAACAGCTTTGCCACAGGCAGAGGTTCAACAGGTGTAGTTCTCCCACCTTGTGTTTGTTAAATGCCTTTATTCCTTCCTGCTCTGCAACTGCTATGTTAAGTTGTGCGTGTGTTTGGGTGGGGGGAAATCCAGGTGGCCCTCCAAGCTCCTCTGTCTGGCCCCGAGGATTTTCACCTCGGGCCAAACACCCTCCTCACACCCTCAGCCCCTACTGAGCATGAGGCTCTTAATCTCGGGTCACATTGGGCAAAACTTTCCTTCCTTGCACAACGGGGTTAGACTAGATGACCCTCAGGGATCCCTTCCAACTCGACAATTCTATACAGTGCTCTTTTGCTTCATATCCTCCTGGAGTATTTCTGCCTGGCTGGAAATGTGTCCTTGAAGTCTGGTAGTTGCCTGGATGGGGGATAGCCAGGGGGTGTCGGGGTGGGAATGTAGAAACTAGCTTACTCTACAAAGGTAAAATTCGCACTCGCTGCCCCGCCCATTTCTGCCTTTGCCCGCTTTGCACATGTGGCCCCCAAAAGGTTGTGTGGCCCTTGGGCTGAAGACTCCTACCCCAGATAGATTCTGCCTTCAAAAAGCAGAATCTGTAGTAAAAGGAAGAATGGGAATGAGGTGAGGTTTTAGGCTTATGTTTTGGGGGTCAGGGGAATTCAAGGTCAACTGATCTCTCTCTTACAGATTACACCCTGTGGCCCTTCTGGGTCGACACCCATGTGGACCCCCCCTTCCAGAAAAGCAGGTGAGATCTTCAGATGAAGGGTGGTATACAAATTTAGTAAATAATAATATGTATTTATAGGACTGGCAGTGTTTTTTTGAGGGTGTTTTTCTGCAGCATCTCATTGACTCACAGCGCACACTGATGTGCATTTTAATCTGTTTTTGGTTCATTTTCATTTCTCAAAAGTCTTAAATTATTGTTGTTCATTCTTCTTACTGGTAATTGCATTGTGGGGTTTTTTGGGGGTTTTATTGTTAAAATACACTTTTTTTGTTTGTTTTAAAGGCAACAAACCTCATAACTCTTTTGTCAATGTTCCCCTCAGCGATGGCTCAGTACAAGACCGCAACAGGCAACCCATAAATCTGTACCCCGAGGTGCCGGCTGTGCTGGAGCAGCTGCATGCTGAGGGGATCCCTATGGCGGCTGCCTCACGGTGAGTCCAGATCCTTCGCCCATCCCTGCAGGCCCCAAACCGCCTCCATTTATTCTGGGTTACTTGGCTTGGACTCCGTGTCAACCTACACCGGTAAACGGGGAAATCCACGCCATATTTGCTGCTTGCTGACCCACCCTAATCTCGAGTGTTAAAAGTTCCACTGTGTGACTAGTCCCTATGAAGTCCTTTTGGTAAAGGTAAAGGAACCTCTGACCATTAGGTCCAGTCGCGGACGACTCTGGGGTTGCAGGGCTCATCTTGCTTTACCAGCCGAGGGAGCCGATGTACAGCTTCCGGGTCATGTGGCCAGCATGACTAAGCCGCTTCTGGCGAACCAGAGCAGCGCACGGAAACGCCGTTTACCTTCCCGCCAGAGCAGTACCTATTTATCTACTTGCACTTTGACGTGCTTTCGAACTGCTAAGTTGGCAGGAGCAGGGACCGAGCAACGGGAGCTTACCCCGCCGCGGGGATTCGAACCGCCAAGCTTCTGATCGGCAGGCCCTTGGCTCTGTGGTTTAACCCACAGTGCTACCTGCGTCCCAAATGTGTTTATTGGCTTGCTTTTCTTTCTTGTCCTTGATTTCATTACACATTTTGTGTTCTCCTTGTGAGCTTTCGTGTTGTGAACCACCCTGTGATGGTTCTTCGGATCGCGGTGCTATTTTTCTAGAAAAAAGAGGAACTCGCCATGAGCCTGTTCTCTTAGAATGGTAGTGGCGCCGACCTGAGAGGTGCCGGAACTGAGTTCCGGCAAGTTCCGGCTGAGAAAAATCCCTGAGCATACAAATTTAATCTTGGTTGACGATGGGAGACAATGGAAGAAGGCGCCTTTGCGAGGGAGAGGTCAAGATGTTGGACGGTTGCAGTGCCTGCTGTTGCTGCAGAGACAATACGGGAGAGACATGTTTTGTTGCAGCCGGGGCAGAGGAAGGCATCCGGTTGCCTCGTGGCGTTTCTTCCCTCCATGCTCCTCCCAGCAGTCATTTCTCCTCAGGTCCCTGCTATTGATCCACGACTTGACTGGCTGTCTCCAGGCGCTGCAGTTGTCTGCGATGGATATTATTTAATAAACAATACTAATAAGTGATCTCAAATATGAATCCCTCCCTCTCTCTTCCTAGGACAGGTGAGATCCGAGGGGCTAATCAACTGTTGGATCTCTTCGGCCTGAACCGCTTCATCCGCTACGCTGAGATCTACCCGGGTAGCAAAGTCACCCACTTCCAGAGGTAAGGAAAGACCTAAATCCCATTTGAGGGGGGGTATCTGGGCCTGGGGGTGACTGTGAAAACAGGAGCCTGGACCAGATGGGCCATTGGCCTGATCCAGGTTCTTTGTATGCCCTGACAGCAGAGGCGTAGGAAGGTCAGGTGGTACCCAGTGCGGAAAATTTCTTGTCACCCCCCCCCCGCCCACCTTGATTTTTTTTTGCCTGCAAAAATGGTTTTACGTTATTTCATATTTTCTTACAAAGGAATAATAATAAGTACCGTAAAAATAAACTTTTCTTTATATCCCGCCTTCCCCGGCCGAAGTCGAGCTCAGGGCGGCTAAAATCAGATACATAACATTGATATAAAATCAAACAATAATTAAATTACCTCCTAAAAACATGTCAAAATCAAATTAAAGTCTAATTAGATGGCTTTCCGCAGGGTTAGGGTTGGGAACAGTAAGTGCTCCACTGAATTGGAATTTCAGCCTTCACAACATAGGAAAACAGCCAAGTAAACAGCTATTTTCGTGGAGGAGGGTCAAGATATGAACTGATATGCATGAAATTTCATATATAGCTATATAATCTCTAGTGGAGTAAGATAGGAGTGTAGTAGTGTAGTAAGATTGGAGCAGGCATTTTAAAAAAAAGTTTTTTTATGAACCACCCTAGTAGGGCAGTAATTGTCCCTTGATAATTTGTCACCCCCTCCATGATGGAACCTGGGGCGACCCGCCCCCCGCCTCCCACTTCCTACGCCCCTGCCTGACAGTGATGTCCCCCAAGTTCCGTTCTCCCTGGCCGTGCCTGTGAGGGTGGCAGGGATTCAGCCGATCTAGGCCAACAGTCTGGAGGGCACCCTGTTGGCAAGGCTGGTCTACGGGAGCGACGGGACGACGAGTTCTCATTCTGCTCCCCACCTATTCCTCCTCCTCAGGTTGTCTCAACAAACCGGGGTTCCCTTTTCGCAGATGCTCTTCTTTGACGACGAGAGCCGCAACATTTACGATGTCGGCAAATTAGGTAATGGGGGAAATGTGCCCGTGTGTGACCCCTCGCCCCTAGGCAGCAGGGGCTGCGGTCTGTGGGGCAAATGGGGGCACCCACCTTGCTCTGCCCTCGGCCAGCCGCCACCTGCCTGCCCCTCTTACTTGCAAGGAGCCCGAGAGCCAGTGTGGTGTAGTGGTTAAGAGCGGTAGACTCGTAATCTGGTGAACCGGGTTCGCTTCCCCTCTCCTCCACATGCAGCTGCTGAGTGACCTTGGGCTAGTCACACTTATCTGAAGTCTCTCAGCCCCACTGACAGGGTGTTTGTTGTGGGGGAGGAAGGGAAAGGAGAATGTGAGCCGCTTTGAGACTCCTTCGGGTAGTGATAAAGCGGGATCTCAAATCCAAACTCCTCTTCTTCTTCTTCTCCTCCCACCTGCAACTCTTGAGAGCTGCTGTAGGTCAGTGGAGAGAAGCCTGAGATAAGCGGAGCCCAAGGCTGTGTTGTAAGAATTTAAGAGAGTTATCTAGATAGGGTTCGATTCCGGGTGGAATCCTGAACCTCGGCAGGACGTTATTTTGAAACCCCTGCCTGCGCAGAAAAGACAGAGACCAGACCAGAGTTCTAATGGGAAGCAAGGCGGGTCAGCCTGATCTTTATGAACAAATACTGTTGCAACAGGATTCTCACTCACCACATGCTGGATGGAGGAGCAACCCAGAACAAAAGTGCACCCGCCCCTATAGACATTTTGAATCCCCCCCCCCGAACCAAGACCACCCCCCAGAAACACCATGCATACACCGTAGGAGGGGTGTAGCCCGATACACACACACCCCAGATACATCATGGTTACATCATGAAAGGGCAGGTCTGGTGGCAGCAATGCAGCAATCTGAGTATCCTGGACCCTGCCCCCTCTTGTCCTCCACTAAACACCCACCAAGTGAAAACAAACAGAGGTATTTACATTTCCCTGATTCTCAGCCAAGTTAATCACACCCTTTTGTCTTCAACTGGTTTGTTATCTCTGGAATGGCTACCTGTCTGGCACTCAGGTATCAGGATGCCAGAAATTATCACTCAGGCAGAGGGAGGACTGCTGAGCTAGCTGGAGGGGCAACCCCCCTTTGTTCCTGAGACAAAGAAATACACACGTGGCCTGGTTTGCTAGGCACACTTATGAACATAATATATATAATATATATATATATTATGGCACACTTGTGAACATATTATATATATATATATAATATATATATATATATATATATATATATATATACGGCCTTAATTTCTTATTACAGCTGACTCTGAATAAGTCAGCTTCCTACAAAGGGGTCGGGGGGGAGAAATGTGCCATCCAGTTTCCCCCCATTTCGCTTCCATGCAGGAGTCACGTGTATCCTGGTCCCCAACGGCATGGACCTGTCCCTCCTGAAACAGGGCCTAGAAGCCTTCCGCTCGCTCCTGAGTGCCGCCGCCGGCCGACGCAAACCGGACATCCCGTTCCCTCTGGTCATGTGTGGAGTGTGCTTGGAGGGGGGCGGGATTTTTGACCCCAAGCAATAAAGCATCTACGTGTTTCCCTGCCGTGCATCTTCTTACAACAACAATACAGCAATTTTATATTATTATACCCCGCCCATCTGGCTAGGTTTCCCCAGCCACTCTGGGCGGCTTACAGAATATATACAACACTAGCTGACCCGACCACGCCTTGCTGTGGCTGATTTGGGTGAAATGCAAAAGTAAGATACAGTATGAAAGTGTGTTGTGCTGTGCTGTTTAACGTCCACTGGAGGGCCGCTATATATTTTTGCACAAAATCACATTTTTTACCTGGGAAAGGTGTGGTATTTGTGCAATGTAAGTACATATGATCACTCCCAGGAATAAAAACTGGAGCACAATTCAAAGTGTTGGTGCTGACCTTTAAAGCCCTAAACGGCCTCGGTCCTGTATACCTGAAGGAGCGTCTCCACCCCCACCGTTCAGCCCAGACACTGAGGTTCCAGCGCCGAGGGCCTTCTGGCGGTTCCCTCACTGCGAGAAGCAAAGCTACAGGGAACCAGGCAGAGGGCCTTCTCGGTAGTGGCGCCCGCCCTGTGGAACGCCCTCCCATCAGAAGGTTAAAGAGGATCAACAACTACATGACATTTAGAAAACACCTGAAGGGCAGCCCTGTTCAGGGAAGTTTTTTAATCTGTGATGTGTTAATGTATTTTAATGTTTGCTGGAAGCCGCCCAGAGTGGCTGGGGAGACCCAGCCAGATGGGCAGGGTACAAATAATAAATTATTATTATAAACAATAATACATTAAGAAAAATGTGTGAATGCCCAGAGCCAAGTGGGAAGAGACATGTCAGTCAGATTACAAAGAAGTGCTTTTAACATCTGGGGGACTATAGATGTTTTTGTGGGTCAGCCTCAGGCCAGCTTGGCCAATAAAACAGGGATGATGGGAGCTAGGAGTCTTAAAACAGAGGAGAGCCTAGTATAGTAGAACATGGACAATCAGTGTTAAAAGGAGGGGAGCCCCCCCCCCCGCCTAATTCTCTCCACCACAGTGAAAGGCTATACCTGTTGGATTGTTAAAATCTCGCGCAGCTTTTTAAAGATCAGGGGCGCTGCTATTATGGGATGGGTGTGGCAGCTTGGGGTGGAGACCTCCAAACTGCAGGCAAAATGATTGATGTGGACTCAGCCCCCTAAAACCAGGTAGATCATATGGCCCCTGTACGAAATGGATATTCATAATTTAATTTCGAGACTACAAAATTCTGTTTAAGGATTGGAAAGAGGTTCTTTAGGGCGGCGCGGCTCTTTAAGAGAGGGAGGGGGAAGAGAGCGAGAGACGTCACGTCATATGATTCCCCTGCCCACGATTTTGTCCCGTGCCCAGATTTGGTCCAAAGAGATAATTGGACCCCTCACCGCAGCTTTAATTTCCGTTTCCATTGGAACCCATGTGCGGGGCAAGCGTGGTGGAACGATGATGGAACCTATGGTTAAAAACCAATCCCAATTGCCAAAATGCAAACAGGGCAAGAGGTTCTCCTTTTCGTTGCTGTTATTTGAAGCAGCCATGGTGGTTTTTTAAAAAATAATAATTTTTAAAAATCCGATCACTGGCTTTCGTCCCAGTCTTCTAGAGCAGGCATAGGTCAACCTTGGCTCGCGCAGATGTTTTGGGACTACAGTTCCCATCATCCCTGACCACAGGCCCTGTTAGCTAGGGATCATGGGAGTTGTAGTTCCAAAACATCTGGAGAGCCAAGGTTGCCTATGCCTGTTCGAGAGTAAGTTATTTGCACTAGATTCCAAATTAAATCAGTAGGATTTGGCCACGATTAATTAGCCTCATGGGAATTAACTGCAGCGCCTGCAATTTATAAATGAGTCTAGTCGAACCCATTTTTTTTTAATGCAATTCCACTTCTAATTCCCTGCACATAAGAGGAGTGTAGCCAGTTCAGATTGGGAACCTGATGTCTCTATATAGAACTAGGAAGACTGGTATCCCTTTGCCCTGGTCCTTCCCTATTGTCATGTGATTTGGGGGGGGGTGGAGGGCGGTGTAAAGGCTGGGAGGTGGATGAAGCCGGAAGAGGAAGTCCAGTGAATTACACCAACCAGGCGAGATGAGTGGCTTGGGAAAGCTCTTCGGGAAGGGTGAGCCCCCTACATTTACATTCCCCACCCTGAAGGAGGGTGGTATCGCCCAATCGCCATAGGGGATCACGGATAGCTGGGAGAAACCAACTGTGTCTTGGGGGGGGGGAGGAAGGAGAGAGAAAAAGAATCTGGCTTGGTTGAGGGGAGAAAAACAAAGGAGGGAAATGTATTAAAGGAAGGGGAAGGGTTCATTCCAAGCTTTTTCGGGGGGGGGGGGAGAGTGGACTGTACCATATTTCCAAAAAGCGCTCTTTTTGGAGGGAGGGTTAACTATCTTTCCCCCCCAGTGCTCAGTTTCTGGGTGTAGGACGGCAGCTTCCCCCCACCATTTTGAAGCAGGGCAGGAGAGTCATGGAGAGGGGAGGAGAAGTATGGCTGCTGGGAAAAGCCCATAATTCACCTTGGGTACCGCTTGGTGGCTGACCAGTCTCCCTTAAGCACCATCCTTTCCAAGCAATGCTTCTAGTCCCTGTTGTTGCTGGCCCTCAGATAGGTTGGATTGATGCTGGAGGATTCATGGGGCAATAATGGGCGTTCTGGCTCTCTCCCTTCCCACCCTCTCTCTGGCCGGGCCCTTTCCAGGTAAGAAGGGACCAAAGCCCCTACCCCGCAGGAAGCCATCCAGAAGCTGCGGGAGACGGAGGAGGTGCTGGTCAAGAAACAAGAATTCCTGGAGCAAAAGATCCAGCAGGAACTTCAGTCGGCCAAGAAACATGGGACGAAAAACAAAAGAGGTGAATGGGAGCAGTGAGGGGGAGATATGGGGAACGTGGGGTCCAGGGAAGGGGGCCGGTTAAGGAAACAAAAACGGGGATTTCCTTAATCCCTAAAGCAGCAGCTTTGAGAGGGCTTTGCTTTCATAAGGACTAGAAACAACAACAACAACACAGTTTATTCAACCGTCAGTCAGAGCACAATCATTATCTCATACAAAATTTAAAGAACATCTAAACATCTCGGAAAGCTTTACACTAAAACATACAATGAGAAGTAGGTTATACATTTCGACCCATGTCAATACTGTCAATTCTAACCTTACGGCGTTTAAAGGCCAAAAAAAGAAATTTGGCCACCAAGAGGGTTGTGGTACCAGTAAAATTGCTCAGCAAAAACACAACCTGTCTTTCTCTGTCTACTAGGTTAAGTTGGCATAAGAGTGGGGCTATCAGTTTTTGTCTAAGATCTACATAAAATGGGCAGGTCAAAAGAATATGTTCAGCTGACTCAACCGTTCCCAGGGCACAGGGACAAAATCTCAGAGCATATGGAACTCCCCTGTATCTTCCCCACAAAACCGCCGTATCCAGAACGTTTAACCTAGTGGCTGTGAGGAGTCTACGGTATTCCACATAGTGGATTTCCGCCAGATAAGGGGCTGGTGAAATCTGGAATGATCCCCCCAAAACATCCCCGGTTTCACACGGGCAATGTCCTCTTGTCTAGCAATGTCCCTCAATCTTTGAGAGATCACAAATTTAGCTTGACTGAATGTCATAGATTCCAGGAAGAGATGTGACAGTCCGCAGGTCTGCACTTCATTTAAAGTCTCTTTTTTCCACGATGATTGGAAGTCATCCCTCAGTATCAAGGGGGCCATGCCCGCTGGGTTAAAACAAAGTTTAAGCCATAGCCAGAGTTTTGTCTTTAGGGCCACATATCGGAAGGCTTGCCAACCCACCTCTAATCTCATGACCGAGGACTAGAAACTTAGCAGTGTTAAAAGAAAAGGAAAGAAAATACACCACTCATCGGTTAACAAACATGTTATATAGAAAGTAAAATGTTGCCAAAAAGTAAATGTTACATATAAATAAAATAAAGTGGTGTATTTTCTTTTTATTTTTGTGATGTCATATTTAAATTCACTTACACACACACACACACACACACACACACACACACACACACACAATGAATAAAGAAACTTAGCAGTGTCAAAACGAAAACGGGGGGATTTTAGGGAGCTGTGTGCCTGCTTCCAGCACACCCTACATTTCTGAGGAATGGAACCCTGTAGCCTTAGGGGAGGAAATAGAGCGTTTGTAAAGTTTAAGGGGTGGGCTGTGTCAGAGAGCAAATGGAACTGATGCCTAATAATAATAATAATAATTAATAATATGCCACCCATCTGACTGGGTTGCCCCAGCCACTCTGGGCAGCTGTCAACTGAATATTAAAAACACAATAACACATTGCCTCTTTCCCTCCCTTCTTGCTCCAGCTGCCCTGCAAGCCCTCAAGCGGAAGAAACGCTACGAGCAGCAGCTGGGGCAGATCGATGGGACCCTCTCCACCATTGAGTTCCAGCGCGAGGCTCTGGAGAACGCCACCACCAACACCGAAGTGCTCAAGACCATGTCGGACGCAGCCCGAGCCATGAAGGAAGCCCATCAACACATGTGGGTCCCGGGGGGCTGTGGGGCCTTCAGGGCAGGCTCCTGCGCTGCCTGGAGGGAGGGAGACGGGGTGCGTGTGTGGAGACTGGAAAGGGCAAAAGAGAAGGCGGAGCGAGCAGCAAGCCCCGAGTGCGAAGGAGGAGACCCCGTCTGGCCACGTGCATGCCCTCTAATTCAAGCACAGTGTTGGCAGTTGTGGCTTCCCGCAAAGAATCCTGGGAGCTGTAGTCCGATAAGGGTGCTGAGAGACCCCATTATTCCCTTCACAAGAGCCATGGTTGTTGGGGCAGTTTAATAGCCACTCTCTCTTCCCGTGGGATTCTGGGAATGGCTGCTCTGTGAGGGGGAATAGGGCTCTCCTAGCGATGCTTGGTGCCCTTAACGAACTACAGCTCCCAGAATCCTCTGCTCAGGCCACGCCTTCTTGTTGGGCCTTCTCTGAGTCCCCCCTCCAGTAAGCTTACCTGGCTGGTCTGTGTCTTTGAACTTGTGTGCGTCCGGAAATGTGGCCCCCAAAAAGTGGGAATGCAGCCCTTGGCTAAAGGTTCCCCTTTCAAAGGGTGGCTCCATCCTTCTTAGTCCTGCCTTGTGCATTTTGTTCCGTGGCGGCTGCTCGCATTTTCGCACCTGGATCTCGGATTTGCCACTTACCTGCTCCCGTCTTCCAGCTCCTTTGGCCTCCCCTGCTTCCCTCGACGTGGAGCTTTCCTGTGCTTGATGTGCGCTTTGGTGCGACAGCAAAAGCAGCCCCCCGCCCCACCTGCCCTTTCCGCTGTTTCTCAACCTCTTCCCCCCACCCCCACCCCGTCTCTCCAGGGACATCGACAAAGTGGACGACCTGATGGCCGAGATCACCGAGCAGCAGGACATCGCCCAGCAGATCTCCGACGCCATCTCGAAGCCCGTCGGCTTTGGGGACGATGTAGATGAGGTAACGTCGAAAGCAGGGGCAACCTCTCCCTCCTGAAAAGTGGAGGAGGGAGTTCCGTTACGGTTCTGCAGATCCGCCTTTGTGGGGGGCTGAGCCCCAGAGGAGTGGGGCAGTGGGCGTTGGGGGGAAGTGGCAACGGGTACCTGTTTGTGTTTCGACTTGTCCTCCTGCCTTTGCCGCCCTCAGGACGAGCTGCTAGCTGAGCTGGAGGAGATGGAGCAGGAAGACTTGGACAAGGAGCTTCTGAATGTTGGGGAACCGACCCCCGAGCTACCCAGCGTGCCTGCCTCTCGCCTGCCCAGCGTGCCAGGTAAGGGGGTGTCAGGGGGCAGCGAGGTGGGCACAGGCCCCTGGGTCTTGGGATGGCGTCGCCTGCTGTTTCAGCTTCGCTCAAAAGCCAACCTGGGTCTCTCCAAGTGTGACTGGACTACAGCTCCCATCCTGCCTCTGGCTGGTGTGGGGTGGCAGGGGTGGCGGCCCCAACAAATCTGGAGAAGTGGGTGGATGTAAAGTGAAAGGTAAAGGGACCCCTGACCGTTAGGTCCAGTCACAGACAACTCTGGGGTTGCGGCGCTCATCTCGCTCTATAGGCTGAGGGAGCCGGCGTTTGTCCGCAGACAGCTTCCGGGTCATGTGGCCAGCATGACTAAGCCGCTTCTGGCGATCCAGAGCAGTGCACGGAAACGCCGTTTACCTTCCCGCCAGAGTGGTACCTATTTATCTACTTGACTTTGATGTGCTTTCGAACTGCTAGGTGGGCAGGAGGATGTGTGTGTGTGTTCTTTTTGTCGTAACCCTTACACAATCCTCTTTGTGATGTCTGCCTGAAAGCACTACAGTCGTACTTTGGTTCTCGAACTCCTTAGTACGCATACGTTTTGGCTCCCGAACCTGGAGTAAGTGTTCCGATTTGTGAACGTTCTTTGGAAGCCAAACGTCCGACGCGGCTTCCAATTGAGTGCAGGAAGCTCCTGCAGCCAATCGGAAGCCTCACTTCGGTTTTCGAACGGTTCCGGGAGTCGACTCCCGGAACGGATTAAGTTTGGCAACCAAAGTACCACTGTATCTTCTTTGGCGATCACTCGTAGCAAGTAGGATGGTCTTCCATAAACGCATCTTTAACAGTGCGTCTGTAAGTGAGGCCAATTCTGGATCCACACATCCTTCCACGGCGGGGACATAGGTTTCCAGGCGGGAGTTGATCACGGTGAGGGTTTGCCAAGCGTGCCTTCCTCTTAGCGCGTTTCTCCCTTGCATCCCGAGTTCGAGCGTCTTCAAAGCCCATATAAATCCAGGAAATAAACAGGCACCCCGAGGCAAGGAGTTAAGTCAAGGCGGGAGCTCCAGGGACCATTTAGAAGAGGGTTGAAGTTTTGGGGTGCCATTGCTACGTTTTGATTTCATCCTAAATAAAACAATTCCTTCCAGTAGCACCTTAGAGACCAACTAAGTTCGTTCTTGGTATGAGCTTTCATGTGCATGCATGCACACCTCTTGAGATACACTGAAACAGAAGTCACCAGACCCTTATATATAGTGAGAGGGTGGGAGGGGTATTACTCAGAAGGGTGGTGGGAATGGTAAACCTCACCTAAGCTAATCACTAATCAGCCTTTCACCCATTCCCACCACCCTTCTGAGTAATACACCTCCCACCCTCTCACTGTATATAAGGGTCTGGTGACTTCTGTTTCAGTGTATCTGAAGAAGCGTGCATGCACACGAAAGCTCATAATAATAATAAATAATAATACACTTTTATTTATACCCCGCCCTTCCCGGCCAAGACCGGGCTCAGAGCGGCTAACAATCATGGAAACCACAACAAAACACAAGACAATCGGTTAAAATGCAGATTAAAATACAATTAAAATTTAAAATGCTGGCTCATTTTAAGAAGCCCACCACAAAAACACAAAAGGCATAAAACGTCAGGATTAAACTCCAACCAACCCAAAGGCCAGGCGAAACAGCATGCCTAGAACAAACTTAGTTGGTCTCCAAGGTGCTACTGGAAATAATTTTTTTATTTTGTTTCGACTACGGCAGACCAACACAGCTACCTACCTGTAACTTGATTTCATCCTTTCCCTCCCTCCATCCTTTTGCCAGCCTCAAAAGTGCCCGCCTCCGCTGCCGCGGTGGACGACGACGACGACGAAGAAATGAAGCAGCTCGCCGCCTGGGTGTCGTGATGCATTGTGGGGAAACCGCCCTCCTTCCCTTCCTCGGAGGGCTGGGAGACCGGAGAGGACCTTCCCTCCCCCCCCCCCGCCTTCCTCCTTCAGTTCCAGATTCAGGGAGGGGTGGCGAACACCGACACCCCCTCCGCCCCGCCCCTGCCTGAAATAACCTTACGTGCCGAATGTAAAGAGTTTTATATAGACAGATTTATATATATGAAATATATATATATATATGAACAGATTGTATCGTGGGGAGGGGAACGGGGGTTTGTCTTGGGAACGGGAGACTGGCCCCCGCGTCACCCCTCTGTAAAACTCGAGGACCAAACTTTGCAAGCGTGTCTTGGTGCTTGGCCCTTCCCAAGCGAACCCGAGACCCCCTCTCCGTGGTTGTAAACATGTGAGGGGGCTTCGGTTGGGGGGGGCGAGTCCCCCTCCCCAGAAACGAGGCAGAGGGCTTTCCACAGGGCTAAGTTCTCCCCCTGCCCTCGCCGCGAGTGGGATTGGGGCCTGTGTCAAATTGTGGGGGTTCAGTGTTCCTTCGCTCCTCCCGCTTGCTGGGCGGGGGGCTGGGGGGGCTTCATGCCTCATGCCTTGGTCGTTCCCCAGCCTCTTTATCAGTGCTACAGACTTTCTCCCCACCAGCATGTGGATTTAAAATGATAATAATGATGAATGATGCCAACCCAGCAGGGTGGGTGGAATTGTGCCAAGAGGGTGGGGAAGGGGTTGCGATGCGAAGAGGTACGTTCTTTATTTCTCTTTCTCTGTTCCTATCGACAGCGTGTCTGTTTAAATGTGGCTTGGGGTGGCGTTTACATGTTATTTGCACTCTGTGCTAACCCGCTAACTTTTCGGAAGCTTTTTCTCTCGTCTTCGTCTCCGTCGTTAGTTTCTTCTTTTTGTATCTTCTCGTGGCCAAGAATTCAAGAGGGGGGGGGGATTTCCGCCGCCCCGCCCCCCGCGCGCACATGCTGCAGTGGCCTTTACGACGACAACTCTGAAAATAAACGTGGCCGGAAATTTTTCTGCTGTTTCGTTGTTCGAAGAACGGGGCTGGGGAGGGAAGGGAAGGGGCACTCTTCAAATCCTTGCCCCCCCCCGCCCCCTGGCTCTCTCTGTCCTCAGAGGCAGAGCCCTCCTGGATTGGACAGAGTGTCCCTCTGCTCCGCACAACGGCCCAATCAGATGTGCCCAACGAAGCCACTGCCCGCCCTTCTTTGGCAATTAGTGGTAGACTGCTCCTGAGCTTGGAGGCTCTGCTTAGTTACTGCGGGTAAGAGCGATCGCCGGACCTCTGTTCCGATTCCTCACTGGAAGATGTCGGCACACATCGCTACATCTTAATCCAAACTATTTTGGGTGGAGAAATAGCACTTAGATTTTCTCATACTCTGAACCCGGCCTTCACGTTCATCGGTGTTTGCTGGGGGCGGGAAGAAGACCGTCTCTACTCACTTTGCATCTTTATAAGCTTCCCCACATACACTGCCCTGCATGATTTTTAAAGGTAAAGGGACCCCTGACCATTAGGTCCAGTCGTGTCCGACTCTGGGGTTGCAGCGCTCATCTCGCTTTATTGGCCGAGGGAGCCAGCATACAGCTTCCGGGTCATGTGGCCAGCATGACTAAGCCGCTTCTGGCGAACCAGAGCAGCGCACGGAAATGCCGTTTACCTTCCCGCCGGAGCGGTACCTATTTATCTACTTGCACTTTGACGTGCTTTCGAACTGCTAGGTGGGCAGGAGCTGGGACCGAACAACGGGAGCTCACCCCGTCGCGGGGATTCGAACTGCTGACCTTATAATAATAATAATTTATTATTTGTACCCCAGCCACCCGATCGGCAAGCCCTAGGCTCTGTGGTTTAACTCACAGCGCCACCCGCAGCCCATGATTTTTTACCCTCAACTAAATGGCATCTTTTTCAAAAAGCCACGTGGGGCCGAAATGGTCTGCTTTCTGAAACGCAGGAAGGCACTGCGTGCTATACAGTACGGACCAACGACTTTGTGTTTTGCTCCTCCGCTTCCTAGATCCTGCTGAAACCCTGCATGCCGTTGGTTGCCACGCTTGCTATCACTAAGGGGGCTTTTTTTTTTTTTGCAAACTCCTAATTTCCTTGCTAGGGAAGGAGGTGAACTTGGGAACGCAACAGAGGGTTGTTCGCACTGCACTTGGCGAGCGGGCGGAGGCTGAGGGAGGCAGGCAAGGGGCGGGCGTCGGGGGGGGGGGAGAAGAGGAAGAAGAGTTTGGATTTGATAACCCGCTTTATCACTACCCTAAGAGTCTCAAAGCAGCTCACATTCTCCTTTCCCTTCCTGCCCCACAACAAACACTCTGTGAGGCGAGTGGGGCTGAGAGACTTCAAAGAAGTATGACTAGCCCAAGGTCACCCAGCAGCTGCATGTGGAGGAGCGGAGACGCGAACCCGGTTCACCAGATTACAAGTCCAACGCTCTTAATCACTACACCACAGTGGCTCTCCGACCACCAAAGGCTGCATCAGCCGGCTGTTGTTGCCCCCCCCCCATGTGGGCTGGCAGGCGTCACAGCATACGTAACCCCACTTTGTTCCCGGAAGGAGGGTGCTCCAGGGCGGCAGTGGCAAGGCCTGGGCTAGCGCAGCAGGCTCTCTTCGCCCTCTGTGCCCTTGGGACTAGCAAACTCTGCTACACCACTATATCTCTGCTATAGATTCCGGCTAAACATCAGGAATACTTTTCTCACGGGAAGAGCGATTTGACAGTGAAACGTTCCCCCTCGGAAGCTAGCGGACTCTCCTTCCTTGGAGGTTTTGAAGCAGGAGGTTGGGTGGCCACCTGTCGTGGAGGGATCTAGTGGAGATTCCTGCATCGCAAGGGGGTTGGAATAGTTGACACTGGGGGTCCCTTCCAGCCCCACCATTCTGTGAAATCAAGAATCTCAGCCTTTTGGCTCAATAACCCCAGGGAATGAATATATATGGTGGTTCGTGGTTTGCTTTGTGGGTGCGCGTTAAAGAAAGATGAAGAAATCCCAGAGAAGGGATGAGCGTAACGGTCCGTGAGCCACCTTCCCAAATTGACTTCCGCGAAACCCCAAAGGACTGTTCTGTTTTCGGTTTTAATCTCACATTTCAGAGATGGCACCCATACGTCAGGTTCCAAAACCTGCTGAGTTTCTTCCCTTAGGCCTGATGAAGGGAAGGGGCTGCAACACTATTTCTGGGTGTTCCCTGCCCTCCTTCCCCCCCCCTACTGTCCCTGTGCATACCCTGGACCACCCACCCCCTGGACTTTCGCCCCACCCCACCCCACCGAAAATATCGGCCGGTCACTGCAGTTGAGAGACTCCAGCCTGAGATCTCCCCCTTCCCCTTCTTCCAAGATGTCTCCCCTCCTTCAGGCAGGCTTCTCCGGGTTCTTGCCCTTGATCTGCCCGGTGCTACGGGTCCGGCTGGCGGCTTTTTTTTTGTCAGGCGTGAAGGTGAGGGAGCGGGACTTGGTGCTGGGCGTGGTGGCGTTCTTGCTGGTGTCGGCTGCCCGGGGTCCGCAGATGGCTTCCAGGGCCTTGATCTCCGTTGTCGGCTTCTCGGCCAGGAACTTGAGCACCCAAGGGACTTTGAGCACCTCCAGGATGTTCAGCCGCTTGGAAGCCGGGCGGAGGATGCGGTGGACCAATTCCTGCAGGGGAGAGAGAGAGAGACAGGCCGTCCCGGTTGAACCGCTACGAAGGAGGAGGCTGCCGGATCAGGCCAACGGCCCAGCTACATACATCCACCAGACTCTTCTCCCAGGGGCTTGTGGAAACCTGCAAGCAGGATTTGAACACAAAGGCACATACCCTCCTGCAGTTTCCAGCAACTGGCGTTCGGAAACATGGCTGCCTCTGGGTGTGGAGGCCAAGCCCAGCTGTCGTGGCTGGTAAGGTAAAGGTAAAGGGACCCCTAAACATTAGGTTCAGTCGTGACCGACTCTGGGGTTGCGGCGCTCATCTCGCATTATTGGCCGAGGGAGCCGGCGTACAGCTTCCGGGTCATGTGTCCAGCATGACTAAGCCGCTTCTGGCGAACCAGAGCAGCGCACCGAAACGCCGTTTACCTTCCCGCCGGAGCAGTACCTATTTATCTACTTGCACTTTGACGTGCTTTCGAACTGCTAGGTTGGCAGGAGCAGGGACCGAGCAACGGGAGCTCACCCCGTCGCGGGGATTCGAACCGCCGACCTTCTGATCGACAAGCCCTAGGCTCTGTGGTTTAGACCACAGCGCCACCCGCGTCCCATGGCTCGTAGCCATCCACAAATCCTTTTCCAAGTAGTGCACTGGCAAATTCAGAAGTGCACAGTACCTTCGTGATTACACCTCTAAAGCAGTGTCACTCCACTTTAAACGGCCATGACTCCCTCCCCAAAAAAGCTCATGGGAACTCTAGTTTGTTAAGAGTGCTGAGCAGGGCCGGATTTAGGTTTGATGAGGCCCTAAGCTCCTGAAGGTAATGGGCCCCTTTATATGTCCTGCTGTCCTTTGTCAACAACAAATTGTCACTGTTTTTGTGCTGAATATATGCAGGTGGTGCTGGGGCTCGGGTGGCGCTGTGGTCTAAACCACAGAGCCTAGGGCTTGCCGATCAGAAGGTTGGTGGTTCGAATCCCCGCGATGGGGTGAGCTCCCATTGCTCAGTCCCTGCTCCTGCCAACCTAGCAGTTCGAAAGCACGTCAAAGTGCAAGTAGATAAATAGGTACCGCTCCAGCGGGAAGGTAAAAGCCGTTTCCGTGCGCTGCTCTGGTTCCCCAGAAGCGGCTTTGTCATGCTGGCCACATGACCTGGAAGCTGTACGCCGGCTCTCAGCCAATAATGCGAGATGAGCGCCGCAACCCCAGAGTCATCCGCGACTGGACCTAATGGTCAGGGGTCCCTTTACCTTTACCTTATATGCTATATGGTAATTTATGGACCTAATGGGTATCTAAATTTTGAATTTTATTTTAAATCTAATCGTTTGATTTTGTGTTTTTAATGTATTATATATTTGGTGTTAGCCGCCCTGAATAAAATTTATTATTATTATTATTAAAGCCATTTGCCCATGTTGCCATGCAACCAGTCCATGCAGAATGTAGGCACCCTATATATAGAAAGGAGCAAACCAGGGATATTTTAGGGAGCAGGCTAGCAGGCGGGGCCCATTCCTTACATCATAGGAGCCTACACAACACAAAACACTTGCTGTATGTAGGTTTTATTTTATTTGTTTTTTATCTTATATATTGGAAATGTACATCCAGTTTTTTCCCCCTTTACATTTCTTTTTGGGGGGGCCAAGAGTGTGGGGCCCTAAGCTATAGCTTGTTTAGCTTATACGTAAATCCGTCACTGGTGCTGAGAGTTGCTAGGAGACCCCTATCTTTCTCACAGAGCCACGATTCCTTGGAGCGGCTCTTAAGCGTGAATTTCTTCCTGGGGAATTCTGGGAATTGTAGTGCGCTCTCTGTCTCTCTCAACTAAAAAGATCTTCACTGTACGAGAGGCACCGGATTAAGCAACTGAATTTGCAACTGGGTGAAAATTGCTTTCGGTTTTGGATTATTCCCTTGTGCGTCGCAGGAGGCATTGTCTATAAAGAGGCCTTCGCTAGATCCGGGGTAGGAGGAAAGCTGTGCCCTGCCAGGTCTTCTTGGACTCCAGATCCCATCATCTCCCGCCAGTGGCTTCTGGGCAGCTGGCTGTTGTAGCCTTTACTATGAGTTGTCTGGCCACAACTTCCCCATCCCTGCTCAGGGTTATGAGACGCCGGTGCAGCAAAAAAATTACGCCTGTCATCTTCGATTCTAGCAATTGAATTTTTTGGGGGGCGGGTCAGTTTGGATGATGCCCAGGGGTCCCGAACCTGCGATCCTACACCTGCGAGGTTAGAATCTGCAAGAGGAAACCAGTTCCTTTGTTCAGGTAATGGTCTTGGCCGGCCTCATCAGCATCTTAAGGCATTAACTGGGAAGAGATGTGTTGCCATAGCGACTACTGGAGATGCTTCCAGGAAGGTGTAAGCACTTTCCGAACTCCTGGCTGGATGCCGCATGATCCTAGGAAGCAGAACCTGGCAAGTTGGTTGTGAGTTTTGGCTGATGCTGGAAGCTGGAGAGACAGAGGCTTGTTTTGATGTGTGCTGGACTCGTAACCATGGGCAGGCAAGATCTGCTGGCGTGTTAATGCTGTATATATGTGTAATATGTATATCCTAAGGACACCGCAGTCTCCGCTGACCTTCATTCCCAAGGAAATGCAACCAAAATGCAGGTAAGCGCCGGAGTCTCTCGCTGCTCAGAGACCAAGGTGTGCACAACTATCCTTTGCATTGAACAATACTTGAAACGAGAAAGCTCCTGTCTGGGACATGGGGTAGCTCAGTCGGTAGAGCATGAGACCTTTAAATCTCAGGGTCGTGGGTTCGAAACCCACATTGGGCAAAAGATTCCTGCATTGCAGGGGGTTGGACTAGATGACCCGCAGGTTCCCTTCCGACTCTTTTATGATTTAACTCGGACGCTCTTAGTAACAGGGTGCTTGAAAAAAACACAATAGTTCATCTGGCCAAGTCCCCCCCCCCCCAAAAAAAGCCCAATTAAAGCTACGTCCGTAGTAAAATATAGCAAGGGTCTCAGTGAAGAGGAAGGGAGTTCTTTATCCAATTTTCTGAACTCTAATCTGCTTCTGAACTTACCCAAGTTCTCTCTCGTTCTCTCTCTCACAAACACACCTTAGCAACAGCCATCTTGCAAGGAAGACCGTAAACCGTAGAGGAAGCAGTCTTCCCTTATGTACTCCGCAAACCATCATGCGTGTTGCTGCTGCTTTATGACTAACTAGTTGAATTTAGCCCGTTCAATAACGGGCGCTAGAGGAGGAGGAGGCAGGATGAGGCAGAACAGCGGCCGCTGGGGGGTGGAGAGGGGCTCCCTCCCCCTTCTTTGTTTTCCCCGAGGGCGGCGGTAGCGGCAGCGAGGATGGGGCGGCCCTCTGCGTCCGTGCGAGGCAGCGGCGCGTGCGCAACTGACACCGCGCGTGCGCCGCCGCTGCCTCGCGGACACGCCCCCTCTCCACCCGCTCCAATCCCTGCGTCCGTGTGGGACACGGACATGCGCAGTAGCGCAATTCCGTGACACACGGAACGGACGCAGGGACACAGCAACTTTATTATGACTAATAGCAATTCTAGCACACACACCACAGCCTCATAGACTCAGTGTGCTCCCCAGCTGCGCGGTGCGTTTGTGTAAATATAGCAGCAATGCTTCTGGATGCTGGTTACTGGAAGCCGCAGGAGGGGAGAGGGCTCTCGCACTCAGATCCTACTCGCTTGCGGGTTTCCCATTCGGACGTCAGCTTGGCCACAATGAGAACAGGATGCTGAATTAGCTGGGCCTTACGTTCTTAAGGTTCGGGGAATTGGCATGTGACTAAGGAGACGACAAAAACAGGCTCCCGGGAAGGAGGAGGGGAGTAACGGAAGTCGTGTTCATTTCCCTCCGGGATCAAAAAACAAACTTCAACCTTTCGAGGCCTCTTGCGGTCCTCCTAACCCAGGGGTCCTCAAACTACAGTCCGCAGGCCAGATCCGGCCCACCAGGGTCCTGAACCCGGCCTGCCTGGCAATTGCAGAACCCACCGCTGTCTAACAGGTCTATGGCGAAAGGAAGTATGGCGTCCCGTGCGTGTGCGCGGTCTCTGCATCCGGCGTCCGTTGATCCCGCGAGTGGTTGGTTGGTTGGTTGGTTGTGGGGAGGGAGAGCGGTGCGTGTGCAAGAGGAGGGATGATGCGATCCTGCGCACGCACAGCAGGCGGGCCTGTGCTTTCGTGTTCTCTCTGTGGTCTGTGGCTGAGTTTTCTGTTGACATTGAAATTGTTGATCCGATTTACCCAACGGAATTGGCTGAACTACAGAATTGTGACTCTCCGAAAGACGCGTTCAAATCAAGCAGCCTCACTCATTTCTGTGCATCTCTCCCTCGGAGACATATCTTAATCTCAGGAACCGGGCGCTCAAAATTGCAACCATCTTTGGCAGCACCTATGTCTATGAACAGACTTTCCCCCGAATGAAGCATCTGGAATCTCCAACCAGATCCAGACCAACTGATAAACACTTGCATCACTTGGTACGACTAGCAGTAACAAATATGGAACTGGATATTGACCGTCTCCGAAGGTGACGGCAATGACAATAAAGTATATTCTATTCTATTCTCATTAGCCAAAAGCAGGCCCATACTTCCCATTGAAATACACTGTATTTTTTGCTCCATAACGCGCACCGGACCATAACACGCACCTCGTTTTTAGAGGAGGAAAACCAGAAAAATATTTTTTTCTGGTTTTCCTCCTCTAAAAGGCTGGGAGGGAGGGAGGGAGGGAAGAGAGAGAGAAGGAAGAGAGAGGGAAAGAAGGAGGGAGAGAGGGAGGGAAGAGAGAGAGAGATCCCGCGCGCTTATTGACAGGGTGCGCTCTGGCCGCATTCTTCCCCCACAGCTGTTTATTCACATACCGCGGGATCCTTCGTTTGCATACCAAAACTGCTCGCCAGCAAAGGTTTGCCTCTGAGGCAAGCCAGCCCAGGGCTCTCCGTTCGATTGTGTGAGCATTTATTTACTTTTTAAGAACAAGGGCAAGAGAATAGCTGTGGTCTGCATTACAAATAAACCAAAGGGGGAGAAGGAGGAGAAGCAGCAAAGGGAGAGAGAGAGAGCAGCCTTGAGGCGAGATCGGGGCAGACCTACAAGACTGGGCAAAAAATAAATAAAACCACCTATATGGAGAGGGGGAAGAGATGAATAGTGGGCTGCTGCTGCTGCTGCTCCTTTGTCTGCTCAGCAGCCTCTCCACAGATCCTATCTCCGGCCGCCTTCACCGAGGAGCCGAGCGGGAGAGCGCGCGCCGCCGCGGCTCCCCTGAGCCGGGGCCGAGAGAGGCACAGCCCCGGCTCAGGCGAGCATCAGAGGCGGGCAGAAGCGGCGCCCAGTGCCTTCGCTCCATAACGCGCACACTTTCCCCCTTCCTTTTTAGGAGGAAAAAAGCGTGCGTTATGGAGCGGAAAATACGGTACTTATAAGTTCACGTTGATTAAAATCCTTCTTCATTTTAAACATTGTATTGCTTTTCCTGGTTTTGTGCACTTAAAATAAAATATGTGCAGTGCACATAGGAATTTGTCCATTTTTTTTTTTCAAAACTACGGTCCGGCCCCCAACAGTGTCTGAGGGACAGTGAACTGGCCCCCTGTTTAAAACGTTTTGAGGACCCCTGTCCTAACCGATTTACAGTGGCATCTGACTTTAGAGCTTGTTTCCTCAGATATGGGCGGCATCTCAATTTCTCCTGCTGCAGCCCGTAAGAGCCAACAATGCCACCCCAAATTGGTTAGGGGTCCCTGTGACTTTGGGTTGCTGAAGTGCCCAGGCCACCATCCCACGGCGATGTTGTTGTTCCTGGCGTCTGCAAAGAACCCCCAGCTCTGCCCGTGGCTGGTATTTTTCGCCCTCTTCTGAAACTCCCAGGAGCCGGATGCCCAACTCCTTGGTCAGTCGTTGGTCTTGCCAATCGTTGGAAACTGCTGACGTCGGGAGAAGGAAGGCACAGTGAGAGTCGGGGAACAGCTCTTGTCCTGGCTCGGAGGAACCAGGTGATCTGCCAGGGTGTAGCTGGCATTCCTGCCACCCCCGTGATAAAGCCTCAGGCTGCCTCACGGTGGGTGGAGAGGTTCATGCAGGGCCAGCCTCACCGTAAGTACGCCTGCTGTGCTCGAGAGTATCGGCGCTGCAGCCAGGCTGCCGGTATTCTGCCCGCTTTGACTACTGCCATGCGCTCTACGTGGGGCTACCTTTGAAGGTGATCCGGAAACTGCAATTAATCCAGAATGCGGCAGCTAGACTGGTGACTGGGAGCGGCCGCCAGGACCACATAACACCGGTCCTGAGAGATCTACATTGGCTCCCAGTACATTTCCGAGCACAATTCAAAGTGTTGGTGCTGACCTTGAAAGCCCTAAACAGCCTCGGTCCTGTATACCTGAAGGAGCGTCTCCACCCCCACTGTTCAGCCCGGACACTGAGGTCCAGCTCTGAGGGCCTTCTGGCGGTTCCCTCACTGCGAGAAGCAAAGCTACAGGGAACCAGGCAGAGGGCCTTCTCGGTAGTGGCGCCCGCCCTGTGGAACGCCCTCCCATCAGAGGTCAAAGCGATAAACAACTATCTGACATTCAGAAAATACCTGAAGGCAGCCCTGTTTAGGGAAGTTTTTAATCTGTGATGTGTTAATGTATTTTAATGTTTGCTGGAAGCCGCCCAGAGTGGCTGGGGAGACCCAGCCAGATGGGCGGGGTACAAATAATAAATTATTATTATTATATTATTATTATTCCTAGGCATGTGAATGGCACGGCTGGGAAAACCACACCTGTTGGATTTCTGCATGTTGTTCCAAACCAGTTAAAAGGCCAAGGAGGAGAAGCTGTGAGTTGAGGGCAAGGGGAGAGGAGACAACACCTCTTCCATGAGGACCTCTGAGGGGCTTTTTAGGGGGCAGGCACAAAAGCATCACTGTCCCGCAACTGCCCCCTAGTGGCTTTTGAGGGTATGGGGCCAGCAGTACCATTGCACGAGCACCCCACAGTGGATTTTGAGGGCACGGATACATAGCTGTCAACTTTTGGATTTGAAAATAAGGGATTTCACCCCCAAACTTTCAGACTTGAAAATAAGAGATTTTTTCAAACTTTCGGATTTGAAAATAAGGGATGCCGCAAGGGCGGTGCAATGGCACCAAGTAGCCTCGCCACCCTGTGCTCCAGAGGCTGCGCGCGAACGGGTGAGCGAAAGAGCGAGCGCGTAGACGGCAGGCAGGCTGTCTGTCTGGTTGGGCGTGAGGGTCTGGCTGCACAAGGCATGCAAGCTCCGCCCCCAGTCGGTCTCAGACTCCTTATTGGCAGCCGAGCAACGCAGCTGAGGAGCCTCCCTGGCCGGCAGGGAGGGAGAGGAGCTGCTTCCTTGGAAATCCGGGAAATTTAAGGGATATCAACAATCCGGGATAGCAGCGGGAAACGGCATTGGAATAAGGGGGTTTCCCACCAAAAAAGGGAGGGTTGACAGGTATGCATGGATATAAGACCCCTCATATCAACGCCCCCTGCTGGGGTATGGACACCACGCTGTGATCCCATGAGTAGGTAAAGGTAAAGGACACCCTAGACCAGGCATCCCCAAACTGCGGCCCTCCAGATGTTTTGGCCTACAACTCCCATGATCCCTAGCTAACGGGACCAGTGGTCAGGGATGATAGGAATTGTAGTCCAAAACATCTGGAGGGCCGAAGTTTGGGGATGGCTGACCTAGACAGTTAAGTTCAGTCAAAGGTGTCTATGGGGTTGTGGCACTCATCTCACTTTTAGGCCGAGGGAGCCGGTGTTTGTCCACAGACAGCTTTCTGGGTCATGTGGCCAGCAGGACTAAACCGCTTCTGGCGTGACGAAAACCAGAGCGCACGGAAACGCCGTTTACCTTCCCGCTGTAGTGGTACCTATTTATCTACTTGCACTGGTGTGCTTTCAAACTGCTAGGTTGGCAGGAGCTGAGGCAGAGCAACGGGAGCTCACCCCGTCGCGGGGATTCAAACCTCTGACCTTCTGATCGGCAAGCCCAAGAGGCTCAGTGGTTTAGACCAGTGTTCCCCAACCTTGGGCCTCCAGCTGTTTTTGGACTACAATTCCCATCATCTCTGACCACTGGTCTTGCTAGCGAGGGATGATGGGAGTTGTAGTCCAAAAACAGCTGGAGGCCCAAGGTTGGGGAACACTGGTTTAGACCACAGCGCCGCCCGCATCCCTACTGGCACTCAGTGATATTGGCACGGTGCCCCCTGGTGGCTTTTGTGGGTATGGCTCCTAGGGGTCGTGCCACTCACCTTGATTTCCTCGTTGATCTGGAGGTGGCTGGGGAAGTTCACCTCCTTCTGCGTCTCCCGGAGCAGCTTCTTGAGGTTGGTGTCGTCAAAGGGCAGGTGGGCCACCACCAAGGTGTAGAGGATGACCCCCATGCTCCAGATGTCGGAGAGGAACGGGTTGTAGGGCAGGCCCAGCAAGATCTCCGGGCAAGCGTAGGCGAAGCTGCCGCAGTACGTCTGGCTCAGGTGCGAGAAGCAGCTCATCATGCGGTACGACGGCGTCGGGGGAGGCTGCGTCTGGGTGGACACCATCTTGGAGAAGCCAAAGTCCGAGATCTTGATGTTTTCGCGCTTGTCGAGGAGAAGGTTCTCGAGTTTCAGGTCTCTGCGGTCGGAAAAGGCAGCAGGGAGAAGAGGAAAGGAGACAGGGAATCGGGTGGGGATCTCAAGGGAAGTCGGTTAAACCTGCGGGACTTTCTCATAGGGACGTCGCAGGTTCAGTCTCCAGTGTGGAAAGGATATTGCAGAGTTGGAGCAGGTTCAGAAAACGACAACCAGAGAGATCGGGGGCGGGGGGGGGAGAAATTCCACTACAAAGAAAGTCTGCAGCCCTGGGGACTTCTCCTCCCCCAAAAAGGGGCTGGAGAAAAGCGAGTGAGAAGCAAGAAGACAGGCATTTATTAAGTTAAGCACGGCACAGAGGGAAGTTTCGCTCTGAAATAAACAGAAATCTGCTCTTATTCCCTTATGGGGTACACAAGAGCCTTCCCAGGTTCTCCATCAGTAGGAGTGAATTTACAGAGGCCAACCAGAGAAAAAATGAGAAGCAAAGTTTTATTATATCTGTTGCAACAGGGCCCTCGCTCCCAAAATGGAGGAGGGAGGAGGAACCCAGAACAATGGTGTTTCCAGCTCCTATATAGACTTTTGAAATTCCCCCCCTCCCGCTCAAGACCTCCCCCCTATACATCATACATACATCACAAAAAGGGGTGTAACCCAGGACCACCACCCCAGATACATCACAGCTACATCATGAAAGGGGAGGTCCGGTGGCAGTAATCTGAGCATCCTTGACCCTCCCCATGCCTCCTCTTGCCCTCCACCCAAAAACCCATCAAGTGAAACAAAAGAGATATTTACATTTCCCTGTTTCCCTATATATATAAAAGACCTTGATATTCTTACAACAGCTCCCTCTCCCACAATGCTAGAACTCCTGGACAACTCCTGGACATTGCACAAAGCTGAATGTTCAGGACAGACAAAAAGAAGGATGTTATAAGAATTCTAAGGTCTCAGATATAAAATAAATGTTCATAAATGTACAAAGCAAACACGTGTCTGAAATAGTACAGGAGAACAATCCTGAAGCCATTTTGACCATAGCTGTCAACTTCTGGATTTGAAAATAAGGGATTTCCCAAAACTTTCGGATTTGAAAATAAGGGATGCTGCCAGGGCGGTGCAATGGCACCAAGTAGCCTCGCCACCCTGCGCTCCAGAGGCTGCGCGCAAACGGGTGAGTGAAAGAGCGAGCGCGTAGACGGCAGGCAGGCTGTCTGTCTGTCTGGTTGGGCGTGAGGGTCTGGCTGCACAAGGCATGCAAGCTCCGCCCCCAGTCGGTCTCAGACTCCTTATTGGCAGCCGAGCAACGCAGCTGAGGAGCCTCCCTGGCCGGCAGGGAGGGAGAGGAGCTGCTTCCTTTGAAATCCGGGGAATTGAAGGGAGATCAACAATCCGGGATAGCAGCGGGAAACGGCATTGGAATAAGGGAGTTTCCCGCCAAAAAAGGGAGGGTTGACAACTATGATTTTGACTCTCCCAAATTGACCTCAAATATTTATCTGCAAGGAGGAAGGAAATGGGAACAGCTTTCCAATGGTCTTTGGACTGTAGGGGCTTACACCTCCCTGCAAATACAGCCTGGCAAGTATCTGTTATCAATATGCATGAGAGATTCAGGAACTAAGTGTTTACCATCTCAAAGGAATGGCCAGGCTACCCAGAAAAGGCAATCAAGTATGGCATGATCAGGTATCCTGGCAGACAGGAGAGAAGCAACACACTCAAATTTATGCTGTAGACCACCTCCTTCTGTGATGCATGTATGGGGGGGTGGTCTTGGGCTTCAGGGTGGGCAATTTCAAAAGTCTATATAAGGGCTTGTTCTGTATTCTCTCCTCCCTCCTGCATGTGGTGAGTGGAGGACCCTGTTGCAACAGTTTAATAAAGATCAGGCTTACTAGCTGCTTTGCTTCTCAATATTCTCTGGTTGGCCTCTGTTATTTTCTCCTATAGATAGAGAATCTACTTAAGGACTCTGTATGGGCTCTTGGGTACCCCATAAACAGGGGCGTAGGAAGTGGGGGTGGGGGGCGGGCCGCCCCAGGTTCCATCATGGAGGGGGTGACAAATTATCAAGGAACAATTATTGCCCTACTAGGGTGGTTCATAAAAAACTTTTCCTTTTTTGAATATGCCTGCTCCAAAGGTCTTATCTTACTACACTAGGGATTATATAGCTATATATGAAATTTCATGCATATCAGTTAATATCTGGACCCTCCTCCACGAAAATAGCTGTTTACTTGGCTGTTTTCCTATGTCGTGAAGGCTGAAATTCCAATTCAATGGAGCACTTGCTGTTCCCAACCCTAACCCTGCGGAAAGCCATCTAACTAGACTTTAATTTGATTTTGACATGTTTTTAGGAGGTAATTTAATTATTGTTTGATTTTATATCAATGTTATGTATCTGATGTTAGCTGCCCTGAGCCCGACTTCGGCCAGGGAGGGCGGGATATAAATAAAAGTTTATTTTTACTTATTATTATTCCTTTGTAAGAAAATATGAAAGAATGTAAAAACATTTTTGCAGGCAAAAAAAAATTTTAAAATGTGGGGGGGTTGACAATAAATTTTCCGCACCGGGTACCACCTGACCTTCCTACGCCTCTGCCCATAACGGAAGGGTTTCTGAACCCCTTTGAATGTGACATTTTCTCCTTTTACTCACCGGTGAACGATGGCTTTGCCGTGCAGATAGGCGATCCCCAGAGACAGCTGAGAAAACCACTTCCCGGCCAGGGCCTCGGAGCAAGCTCCTGATTTCTGGATCCACTCGAGGACATCGCCACAGGGTGCTAGCTCCATGATGATGTAGTGGCGAGAGGTGGTCTCGATAGCCTGGTAGAAACTGATCACGTATTTGTGGCGCAGGGTTTTCATCACCTGGAGGGCAAGGTGAAACATGCGCTTTGTCGGAAAGGATCCGGATTAAATTTGTTTCAGAAAAATGCTTGATGTATGCAGATGTTCACATTATAACCTAGGGACTAACAGATAGGAAACGGAAGTGGATCCTGCAAACTCTTATGGTCACAAAAAGAGTTATATTATGAGGCTGGAGGAATAAATACCCACTATCGACTACTCATTGGCCTGAAGACCTGACTGCCTTCTCTATGTATATCTTGCAACCCTCAGTCTTGTTTCAATATCTGTTTGGACATATGGGTTGATTATGTTAATATACAGTCGTATTTGGATCTTGAACGCCTTGGCTCCCAAACGATTGAAACCTGGAAATGAGTGTTCCGGTTTTTTAACGATTTTCGGAAGCCAAACATCCGGCGCGACTTGCTTCTTGCTTTTTTTGTTGTTGTTGCTTTTGAGGGAAAGGGGGGTTACCTGTTTTATTACAAGCATAATACTTTTATATATACTGCATTTATTGCAATTTGTAAAACTACTCCACACTGAACTTTTAAAATTTTCCCCAAAATTTATATTTTTTTCTGGGGGGAAACGGGGGGACGACGACGGACGTTTCCCCCCCTCATGGCTTCAACATTTCCAGAAATTTTACATCTCTAGTCATATGGGAGGCAGGGGTTTGGGTTGTTATTGATTTTGATTATTGTTTTTGTGGTTTTATATTTTGAAGACAGGAGTGCCTGGCGTGCTCTGGTCCATGGGGTCACGAAGAGTCGGAAACGACTAAACAACAATTTTGATTTTATTCTGTAAACCACCCTGAGACCTGCGGGTATAGGGCAGTATATAAATTCTAATAATAATAATAATAATAATAATAATAGGATTATTTTTATGGTGTTGTTTGCTTTTTGTTATGGGGGGGGGGGGAATTTATTTGCCCACATCTGACACCACTGTGCCCCTTCCACTCACTGCTCCCCCTGCCAGTTCTGGTGAAACTTTTTTTTTATACTACAAAGCTTTAGGCTGAACTATGCTGAGGTTGTACAAATATTCCTTTATTCGCTTGGGGGATTCAGAGTTGCATGTTTAAACATTTAGTCTTGGGGTTGCATCCTGTGCTAGTCAGACGGGATGTTTTATAGTAAAAAATGTTGACGTCCAACCATATTAGCTTTATTTACTTTCGTTGACGGAAGCCACTCAAAGTTGCCTCGGCAAAGACCTGGTGATATATTTTATGGTGGCAGTGAGACAATGAAACAGCAAATATTAGAAAACTGGGGCTGGATTTTCCGTGAACGGATCGTGTGCCAACGTCTGGTGAAGTGGATTAGCAGAAAACGTTACGGACAGATTGAAACATGTCTGGGGCTGATTCCCTTCACAGAACTGCGATTCCCAGAGTTCCCTGGGATCAATTGTAGCTCCCTGAGGGGGAGCAGGGGTTACCTTAGAAATCTCAGTACCCAGAACAAACTACACTTCCCAGAATTATTTGAGGTGTGCTTTAAAACTATGTACTGTACACTTAAGCCCTGCCTGTCCTATGTATTCAAAGCAGTCTCATGGCCCTTTAATCGTTCATGGTTTCCCCCCAAAGAATCCTGGGAAATGTGGTAGGTTAAGGGTGCTGAGAATTTTTGGGAGACCCTATTTCCCTCTCAGACCTACAATTTCCAGAGTTCCCATTGTTATGAGAATTATAAGGTCTAAGATACACTGTAAAATAAATGCTCATAAATTTACAAGGCAAACACACATATACAGTATATACAGGAGAGCAGCATTCCTGGAGCCATTTTGACTCTCCCAAAACGGCAGGCTGTCTGTCTGTCTGGTTGGGCGTGAGGGTCTGGCTGCACAAGGCATGCAAGCTCCGCCCCCAGTCGGTCTCAGACTCCTTATTGGCAGCCGAGCAACGCAGCTGAGGAGCCTCCCTGGCCGGCAGGGAGGGAGAGGAGCTGCTTCCTTGGAAATCCGGGGAATTTAAGGGAGATCAACAATCCGGGATAGCAGCGGGAAATGGCATTGGAATAAGGGAGTTTCCCGCAAAAAAAAGGGAGGGTTGACAGCTATGCAGATGGGATCTCAGACCCTGCAGCCCAGTTTTCCCATAGCTCCAAGAAATGGAAAATTATCCAGCTGTCTGCCTGGAAGCAGAGCCTTTTATCGACCTCTAGGATTGAAGGCACCCAGCATCTGTCAATAAGCAATGTTTGTTCTTCGAAAGGAAAAAGGAAATTAACATATGCAAAGCCATAAAGGCCAAAGTCAACATTACATTGAAGCCAGGGCCAGCTTGGAAAGGTTTCTGATTTCAGATCTCCTGCGTAAGAATTTGGGATTTATTCTGCACAACTGTTCTCTTGATAAGAGAAATTTAGCACGGAGAAAAGATTGCAATCCCTTGACTCCTCTGATGTGTTCTCAAAGTTGCAGTCCACAACCCACCCCCCTCCAGTGGTCCACAAGCTTCATTTAGGTCAGGGGTCAGCAACCTTTTTCAGCCTGGGGCCGGTCCACCATCCCTCAGACCATGTGGTGGGCAGGACTATATTTTTGGGGGGTAAATATGAACGAATTCCTATGCCCCACGAATAACCCAGAGATGCATTTTAAATAAAAGGACACATTCTACTCATGTAAAAACACGCTGATTCCCGGAGCGTCCGCGGGCCGGATTGAGAAGGCGATTGGGCCGCATCCGGCCCACGGGCCTTAGGTTGCCTACCCCTGATTTAGGTGGTCCGTGGCTCATCTGCAGCATTCGCAGGTGAAGACGGGAGACGGCACACCCATTGCACAAAATATTCATATGGATTTTTAACTGCATTTTTTTAATCTCTCTGTTTCGTGTTGCAATTTGAATTCTATGGAGGCTGAAACGGTAATACAGCAGAGCAGAAAATGCGTAAGAAATAAAAGAATAAATCTGCTGCAAGAAGCAGGAAAACAATCATGTAGTCTGTGAGGAAGACCCTCCTCAATTTTCAAGTGGTCCATGGGGAAGAAAATTTGGGAACCACTCTATTCTAAGATGTCACCATAAAAGTATATTGTCTTCCCCGCCAGCAGTCTATTTATAACTCGGTGCTGCTTGCGCAAGTTTTTCCACAATGTCCTCATCAAAATGCTGTCCCATATTGCCCACCCCATTTAATCTGGATTTGCCATTTTGCTGTTCCTCCCACAAATCTCTTAGATTTCCCAACGGACACAGCAAATCTGGATTAAACGGGGGGCAAGGAATTCAGAGCAGCATTTGGATGGGGGTGACGTCACGAGGATGCTCGAAACACACATGTCCAAGCCCATAGCCAAGTGTCCTGTGGAAATGCTCAGGGCTGGAAGGGAAATCCACACAGGGCCGTGAGAGTAACAACCTGTATCTCCCTCGGCAGGAATTTGGTGAGGTAATCCTCGGAGGCCTTCTTCTTGGAGATGATTTTGATGGCCACCATCGTCTTCTGCTTGGCGAAATAGGCCTCGTAGACCGTCCCGTAGGAACCATGGCCGATCACTTTGCCGACCTGGTAACCATACTGGTCCATCACAGAGACGTAGGGCGTGGAGGCTGAGTGTTCAACCATGATTAAAGTCTTGTGTGCTGCCCCAAACCTCCTTCAACCAGCCAGTGGCTTCTTGCTTCAGCTCAAGGTCTACGGGGAAGGTGCTCAATAGGATATACTGTGAATAATTGTTAGGTAGGTCTAATGGGAAGGCAGTAGACCCAACCTGGTATGGGAAGGCTGGCTGGTCAATTTCTCCCAGCCCAGCTGAAAGGGAACTGGGTGGCACGTTTTTTTTTTTTGCCTTAATGATGGAGAGATCCAGTGGATCTCTCACCCTACTTGTGTCCGGGATGAGCGAATCCAAGTTGGCACCCTTGCGATAGCTTCCAAAGAGGTAAGAAGATCCAGCCTTCTGACCCCCGACAACAACACCTTGACCCCCACCTCACCCTCCACCAACCTGGATCCCCCCGGGATTCCGATGATGCCATAGCCGCGTCCCAACATTCCGCTCGCGCCCATTGGTTGGCGGGGTTCCGGTTCCTTGGCTGGCAGTGGGGGATTGTCTCGAGACAAAGGGTGCGGGGCCACCCACGGGCTGCGTCAGGATTCCAGGCCCTCGCCTCGAACGAAAAAGCAGTTGCCGGAAAGTAATCTCGCAGCACTGCAGCCGCAAACGTGTGTTGAATGGAACTTCCCAAATTGGGCTCAGGAAAGGAGTTGAGGACATATACATGGGGGTTAGGTAAAGGTAATTGGCCGAGGGAGCCGGCGTACAGCTTCCGGGTCATGACAAAGCCGCTTCTGGCGAACCAGAGCAGCGCACGGAAACGCCGTTTACCTTCCCGCCGGAGCGGTACCTATTTATCTACTTGCACTTTGATGTGTTAAACCACAGAGCCTAGGGCTTGCCGATCAGAAGGTCAGCGGTTCGAATCCCTGCGACGGGGTGAGCTCCTGTTGCTCGGTCCCTGCTCCTGCCAACCTAGCAGTTCGAAAGCACGTCAAAGTGCAAGTAGATAAATAGGTACCGCTGCAGCGGGAAGGTAAACGGCGTTTCCGTGCGCTGCTCTGGTTCGCCAGAAGCGGGTTTGTCATGCTGGCCACACGACCTGAAAGCTGTACGCTGGCTCCCTCGGCCAATAATGCGAGATGAGCGCCGCAACCCCAGAGTCAGTCACGACTGGACCTAATGGTCAGGGGTCCCTTTACCTTTACCTTTAATTATCCACCTTACACCTTAGGTTCCCAGGGTGATTTGCAACATTAAATTACAATATCATAGAATCAGGGAATTGCAGAGTTGGAAAGAATCCCGAGGGTCCACTAGTCCAGCACCCTCAAGACGTGCCCACCCCCATCCCATTTGAAACCATACCGGATCCGCTTTGCAAATGTGCTAGCATTTTGTTTTGCTTTTAATTGCTGTACCAAAACCAGTTCCAAGCAGCTTACAATTACAAAAATAAGGTGGATCCAGAAATATACACCTAGGTGCCAAAAGTGTCCCGGTTCCTTACTGCAGCATGAAGTCTCAATAATTCTCTCTTTCTCTTTTTAGGTAATAATATTTGAATTCTCACTTTCTACTGAACGCACACAGGCCCGCAAAGCTATGGAAACAAGAACAGCCCTGGGCAGAAATGGTGTGAGGCGCCTCTGCTGCTAAGGCTAAAGGGTAGCCCTGAAATTATTGCCATGCTCTCTTTTCCTACTGAAGAGTTGTGGCCAGGGGGTGGCGGGAGGAGCTCCTCCTGTTGGATTTCTGCCTGCTGCAAAGGAGGCAAACACAATCTGAAGAAGTGTGCATGCGCACGAAAGCTCATACCAAGGACAAACTTAGTTGGTCTCTAAGGTGCTACTGGAAGGAATTTTTTTATTTTGTTTCGACAATGAAAAATGGCGTGATCAGAGTCATCCTGCCCTTTTTCAGTCCCTCGTGCGAACACTCTGAGAAACACATTTTTTAGGGAATTAAGGAGAGAACCCAGGAGATCCGGCACCCCGCCCCCGCCGTCTTTATTTCCTGCCTCAGTTTTGCCTTCTTGGAAATGGAGCCTTTAAGGCTCATCCACCTTCCCTATGCCGATCTCCAGCTCGCGCCTGCCCCTTTAACAGGTGGGCGGGGCAAGAGCGGAAGAACCTCCTGCGGCGCGCGCGCGGGGGTGTGTGTGTGTTTCCCCCCGTCTCTATGGAGTCTTCCCGCCGCCGCGTCCCTCAAACTCGGAATTACGTCACCGTGCGGGCAGCGAGGCCCCCCGCGCTCTTGCTGAGGGCGGAAGCAGCCGACGGACGTGGCTGGGCCTGCCCTCGGAGATCGCCTGAAGGACCCCGAGGCGCCGCGAGCCTCCGGCCCCTCGAATGATCCGCCACAGCCATTAGCCGCCGCGCCTCCTCGTTGGCAGGGAGCCAGGGAAGGGCGCCGTTGGGAAGAGAGGGGGCTGGGAGCGGGGCTGAAGGGAGCAGTGGGGCCAGGCGCGGGCATGGGAAGCCCCTGGGGCTGAGAGGCGCTCCCCTTCGCCCTCTGTGCCTGGAGACCCCCGCTTCCTCTCCCCCCGCCCCCGGGCAGAAGGAGTTGCAAGACCCTCAGGCAGCGCCAAGGGCAGCCCTAGAGAGAGAGGTGAGGTCAGGTGAGGAGTGGGAGCCTGTGCTGCAGAGGCTTTGAGGGGGCATTTGGGGTATTTTGGGGGGCGGCAGAGGGGCACCTCCTCTGCTTGAGGTGGTGGGAGGCCCCGAAGCACCCAGGTTAGCCTTCCAGGGTGGGCGCTGGGGTGGGTGCAGGAGGGTCTTCCTAGCTTGCCATTGCTGCACCTGCAAAAGAACCCCCCCCATAAGATAGACCAACATAGCTCAGCCGGTAGAGCATGAGACTCTTAACTTGAGGGTCGTGGGTTCGAGTCTCAGGCTGGGCAAAAAAGATTCCTGCGTCGCAGGGGGTTGGACTAGATGACCCTTGGGTCCCTTCCCACTCAACAATTGTATTGTTCTATGACTATGAAGTACAGCCCCCCCCCCCAAACGCACACACTCACCCTGCAGTGTGGCATTCAGAGTGGGCATCCCCCAAACCGTGGACCTAAGGGGACGGCTGCTTAAGGAAGGGTCCCAGATTGGCATGACCCGAAGTTGCACTTGAATGCGGCTTGAGCCTCTCCCTCCCCCCCAGGTCAAAACTGCATCACCAAACCAGACTGTGATAAGGAGCATAAGAGTCGCCTGCTGGATCAGGCCGATGGCCCAGCATCCTGATCCCAGCATCCTGTTATCTCTAGGGAAAGCAGGGAGCAGGATCAGTGCACAGGAGCATCTATCGTCTGCAGTGTTTTCCGGCACAACTGGTGTTTGGAAGCGTTGCTGTCTCCAGCTGTGGAGGCCATCCTGGCTAGTAGCCATCAGTAGCCCTCTCCTCCATGGAATTGCCCTGGATGTTGGTGGCCATCACTGCCTCCTAGGGGAGCGAGTCCGATAGTTTGACTATGCACTGTGTGAAGGAAGACTTTAGTTTATCCGTCCTGAATCTTCCAGCATGCGGTTCCCTGGCAGGGCCTTCGTTCTCCCTCTCCCCCCAAGCCGCAGGTGGTGGTACTATGAGGGCACAAAAATGCCCAGGTTGTCATGAGTTGGAAAGGTGGCCCATGCTCATAGGTTTATGGGGTTGTTGTTTGTTGGAGGTGGGGGCAGGGGAGACCCAGCAACGGACTATAGGGATTGATGGGGTATTTCTCAGGTGCTCTGATGTCAACAGAATGGTGTCCTCAAAACGGTTGGTTTCTGGGAGCTCCCATAGTAAAGAATGGAAGCTCTTAAGTCTGCCCTAGTGATGCCAAACTCTACAGGCACTGAGGAAGCCCCCAAGCCCACACTTGACACCATGTGTTTAAAAAGCATCACGATACCACTTTAAATAGTCATGGCTCCCCCCCCAAAGAATTCTGGGAGCTGTAGTTCATTGAGGGTGTTAGGAGAACCCTATTCCTCTCACACAACAAGTAGTTTGTTGTTCAACAATCAGTTTGTCTTCTCAGGGAATTCTGGCAACTGTAACTCAGTGAGGAACAGGGGCTTCCTCACAACTCTCGGCACTGGTACCAAACTACAGCTCCCAAAATTCTTTGAGGGAAGCCATGGCTGTTTACGGTTGTAATATAATGATTTAAAAATGTATGGGGTGAATGTGACCCAAGACCAAGACCTTAAGTTGGCATTGGCCAAGATCAGGGGTAAGCAACCGTGGGCCGGATGAGGCCCAATCGCCTTCTCAATCCGGCCCACGGACGGTCCGGGAATCAGCATGTTTTTACATGAGTAAAATGTGTCCTTTTATTTAAAATGCATCTCTGGGTTATTTGTGGGGCCTGCCTGGTGCTTTTACATGAGTAGAATATGTGCTTTTATTTAAAATGCATCTCTGGGTTATTTGTGGGGCAAAGGAATTCGTTCATACCCCCCTCCCAAAATATAGTCCGGCCCCCCACATGGTCTGAGGGACGGTGGACTGGCCCACGGCTGAAAAAGGTTGCTGACCCCTGGCCAAGATGGTGTCCCCAAAACTATAAATATAACGTGATTCCAGGGAAATTGTGCCTCGCTGAATAATGCTTTTCTGTTCTTCCTCCCAAAGATCCAGCCCAGTTCCCACCCACCCCCTTTCTCCTGTTACCACCCCATGATGGCCCGCCCCCCGCTTCTTGTCCTTCTCCTCTTCTTCCTCCTTTCCCTCTTATCCCCGGCCTCTTCAGAGACCCACTATCAGCGGGGGGACCCAGTGATGCTTTACGTCAACAAAGTGGGGCCTTACCACAACCCCCAGGAGACCTACCATTATTACCAGCTCCCCGTGTGCTCCCCGGAGAATATCCGCCACAAAAGCCTTACCTTGGGGGAGGTGCTGGATGGAGACCGCATGGCCGAGTCGATGTACGAGATCCGTTTCCGGGAGAACGTGGACAAGAAGGTCCTCTGCGAAATGAAGCTCACCCCTGAGCAGGTAAACCCAGCCAGGAAATCTTGGATTCCAAGGTCTGTTTCATAGAATCCTAGAGTTGGAAGAGACCTCAAGGGCCATCCAGTCCAACCCCCTGCCAAGCAGGAAACACCATCAAAGCATTCCTGACAGGTGGCTGTCAAGCCTCTGCTTAAAGACCTCCAAAGAAGGAGACTCCACCACACTCCTTGGCAGCAAATTCCACTGTCGAACAGCTCTTACTGTCAGGAAGTTCTTCCTAATGTTTAGGTGGAATCTTCTTTCTTGTAGTTTGAATCCATTGCTCCGTGTCCGCTTCTCTGGAGCAGCAGAAAACAACTTTTCTCCCTCCTCTATGACACCCTTTTATATATTTGAACATGGCTATCATATCGCCCCTTAACCTTCTCTTCTCCAGGCTAAACATACCCAGCTCCCTAAGCTGTTCCTCATAAGGCATTGTTTCCAGGCCTTTGATGGAGCTGGTGTTTACCTCCTTGGTTCCCGGTTCTGCGGGACACCCCTAGTTTGGCTTTAATGTTTGGCAGCTGATTCCTGTTATTGTTTTCAGAATCTGATATCTCAACACATGTTCCTCTTCTGATCAGCTTGGGCTGTAGGATATTGGGGTGTGTGTGTGTGTCTTATTCCTGGCTCTGAATCTAACCTGGACGTTGTTGGGTTAGATTACAGGGGTGGCCAACTCCCAAGAGACTGGGATCTACTCACAGTGTTAAAAACTGGCAGTGATCTACCCCCTTTTTGGGGGTTCAGGTCAAAGTTGTTGAGCTTTTTTTAGGAGGGAGGGAGGCCCATTTTTGGGGGGTTCGGGTCGAAATTGTTTTCAGGGAGGAGATAAAATGTTGAGCTTTTTTTAGGCCACAGTTGTTCAGCTTCTTTGGGGGGAGCCAGTGATCTACCGCAGACGTCCAGTGATCTACCAGTAGATCACGATCTACCTGTTGGACATGCCTGGGTTAGAACATCAGACCTGTTCAGCCAGCATCCTGTTTTTAGCATGGCAAACAAGATGCCTATGGGAAGCATCTAATCAAATCAAATCAAATCAAGTTTTATTTACGGTCGAAGACCAGCTCATGAAAGTACAATAGAGTAAAAATAAAATAAAAACAATAGATCCCTTTGATGAAACTGTTTCCGGGAACGGGACGTATATAAAACACATTGAACTAGATTTAAAAAGAGTTATTAATTACATAACAATATTAAAAGTTTAACTCTTAAAGTAGTGGCTACAGAAAACTGGGCCTAGCTCACTCGAGGTTCCCTTGGGGAGAGTAATTTAGACGGGCTGGGAAGAAAGTCTGTGTCTGCAAATTTGGGCACAGAATCTCGCGACCGTCCTGGTTATTGTCTGGTCTTTACCTAGCAATAGCAGGTTGTATAATTGCTTTTCATGGGAAGCATCTAAATTCAGGGGCATCCTGCTTCTGACGGTGGAGATACTAGACGTTGGTAGTCTCCTTCTCCACAAATTTGTCTAATCCTCATTTAAAGCTGTCCGAGTTGGTTGCTGTCGCTACACCTTGTGGGCAGCAAATTCCATAGGTTCAGAAACTTCAGCTGGTGCAGAATTCAGCGGCCAGGTTGCTCATTGGAGCAAGACGGTTTGAGCATATTACACTGATCCTGGTGCAACTTGCACTGGTTACCAATTAGTTGTGCTGGTTTTGACCTATAAAGCCTTAAACGGCTCAGGACCGCAATACCTCAAGGACTGCCTCTTTGCATATGAACCTACCCAGACCCTGAGATCTTCTTCTGAGGCCCTCCTTCGTGGGCCTCCTCAAGAGGTCCGGAGGGTGGCAACACGAGAACGGGGCCTTCTCTGCAGTGGCTCCCCATCTGTGGAATGCTCTCCCCAGTGAAGTTCGCCCGGTGCCTTCATTATACACCTTTAGGCGCCAGGCAAAAACGTTCCTTTTTAACCAGGCCTTTGGTTGATTTGATTGACATCCTATGCCCTTTTAAAATGTGGGGTGTGTTTTTTTAGGGTGGGGCTATAGGGTTGTTGTTTTTATTTTTATTAGGTATTTTGTAGTTTTATATCTTGATTTTATTCTGTGAACCACCCTGAGACCCCTGGGCATGGAGGGCGGTATATAAATTCAATAAATGAAATAAAAATAAAATAGTTCATTTGTGCACTCTCAGATTAGAGGCAAATACAGAATCCCATGCGTCCTGGATCAGTTTCCTTGCATCTCTTCCTCGGGCTTTTGAAAGGAAGGAAAGCAATCAGTAAGACCAAGCTCAGTCAGTAGAGCATGAGTCTCTTTTAACCTCAGCGTCGTGGGTTCGAGTCCCATGTTGGGCGAAGGATTTCTGCCTTGAGAGCCAGTGTGGTGTAGTGGTTAAGAGTGGTAGACTCGTAATCTGGTGAACCGGGTTTGATTCCCCGCTCCTCCACATGCAGCTGCTGGGTGACCTTGGGCTAGTCCCACTTCTCTGAAGTCTCTCAGCCCCACTCACCTCACAGAGTGTTTGTTGTGGGGGAGGAAGGGAAAAGGAGATTGTTAACCGCTTTGAGACTCCTTCGGGTAGTGATAAAGCGGGATATCAAATCCAAACTCTTCTTCTTCTTCTTCTTGCAGGGGGTTGGATGACCTTTGGGGTCCCTTCCAACTCGACAGTTTTATGATTCAAGCACCGTTTTGGGTGTGTTGGTTCCTCCTCCTTCCATCCTGACGGTTCCCTTCCTCTCTGGCAGGTGGAGCGCCTCCGGCAAGCCATCGAAGAGTTATACTACTTTGAGTTTGTGGTGGACGACCTGCCTCTCCGCGGCTTTGTGGGGTACATGGAGGAGAGCGGCTTCCTGCCCCACACCCACAAGATCGGCCTCTGGACCCACCTGGACTTCCACCTGGAGTGGAACGGCGACCGCATCATCTATGCCAACGTCAGCGTCCGCAACGTCAAGCCCACCAGCCTAGACGACGTCCGCAGCATCCTCCCCGTGGCCCACACCTACAGCGTCCGCTGGTCCGAGACGGCGCTGGAGCGGCGGGGCGACCGGCGAGGCAGCCGCGGCGGCGGGGACGGCTTCTTCCCCCGCACCTTGGAGATCCACTGGCTCTCCATCATCAACTCCATGGTCCTGGTCTTCCTGCTGGTGGGCTTTGTGGTCGTCATCCTCATGAGGGTGCTCAAGAACGACCTGGCTCGCTACAACCTGGACGAAGAGGCCTCCACCTCATCCTCGGGCGACGACTTCGACCAGGGCGACAACGGCTGGAAGATCATCCACACTGACGTCTTCCGCTTCCCGGCCTGCCGCAGCCTCCTCTGCGCCGTCCTGGGGGTGGGCAGCCAGTTCCTAGCTTTGGGCACCGGGATCATCGTCATGGCTCTCCTGGGCATGTTCAACGTCCACCGGCACGGTGCCATCAACTCCGCCGCCATCCTGCTCTATGCCCTCACCTGCTGCATTTCCGGTTACGTCTCCAGCAACTTCTACCGCCAGATCGGGGGCGAGCGTTGGGTCTGGAACATACTGCTCACCACCAGCCTTTTCTCCGGTGAGGCCCGGCGTAGTTTTTAGTGTGGGAATGTTTGGAATGTGGATGAGGATATATTGCTTAAGATTGTCTTATCCTAACTTGTGTTTACAAGTTCCAACTAAGTCAGCAGAGTTACATTCCCCTTTTAAATCATACAGCAGAAGGTTGCTCAGGTTTGTTTAAACCTCTGTAAAATAGTTTCCTGGTATTACCCCTTTATCCCTCTTCAAGACAAGACACTACACAAGTCTTCTATAAAAGCATGTAAAAAACGTTTACTCACAGACATCAAATGGTCACAATAAGATCCCAGATGAAGGCAGACTTAAGCTTAGAAAATATATGTACATGTGGAGACTCTCCATGTGGGAGAAGGCTCCATTTGGGCCCTCTTGGCTGGAAGTCAAGAGCCCATCTCTGCTCTTAAGATGTTGCTTGCTTGAAGTCCCGATCCAAGAGAGGGAAATGGCCACTGACCTGTGGTTTTGTCCTAACCTGCCCAGGTGAAGCCACTCCCACTTTCAGTTACTTAGAGGAAGTTGTCTCAGTCCAGGTAAACAGGAAGTTACGGCTGGAGGACTGAGACAACTTCATGTCCACTCTAGCAGTGTTGTGTTTGACTGCTCTGTGTGTTTACATCCCACATTTAGTCCTTGTGCGTTGGGGCAAACTTTGGGAGCGAGAGGAACCTGTCCGTGGAGGAGAGAGCTCTTCAGCTGCCTCTCCTTTGCCCAGGGGATTGGGGCAAGCTGGTCCCTCTGTAGATCTTCCTTCTATACATTTGGGTCTTGCTAGTCCCTGCTAGTGGCAGTCTTCACAAGTCTCTTCTATGTTCCCCATGCCTGCCTACTTTTTTCTTTGGTGATCTCTCATAGTCAAGTAAGATTGTCTTCCATAAACACGGTCTTAACCAGGGGTCCCCAAACTAAGGCCCGGGGGCTGGATGCGGCCCGAGCGGCTTGTTTGTCCGACCCCCGGCAACCCCCGCCGCCGCGCCCGCTCTTACCGGCGCAGCACGGCTGCCCATCTCCGGGTCAATGCGGCACTGGAAATAGCATTTGCGCATGCGCAAAACATCATTTCCAGGTCCGTGGAGAGCCATGCGCATGCGCACAAGCTATTTCCGGTGCTGCGTCACGCTGGAAATGACGTTTGCACATGCACAAAAGCTATTTCCGGTGTCGTGCCATGCTGGAAAAAGCGAGTGCACGCGCGTATGGGTGCGCGCTCCCCCGCCCTCCGGCCTGCCGCGCAATTGTCGCTGGAGGAACCGGCCCGCCGCGCGGTGAGTCTGGGGACCCCTGCTCTTAACTGTGAGTCTGTAAGTGACTGTGGAGGCCAATTCTGGATCCATACATCCTTCCACAGTGGGGACATAGTTTTCCGGGCGGGAGTTGATCGCGGTGAGGGTTTGCCAAACGTGCCTTCCTCTTAGCGCGTTTCTCCCTTTCGTCCTGAGTTCGAGCGTTTTCAAAGCCCATGACACCTTTGGTAAAGGCTGTTCTCCAATTGGAGCGCTCGCAGGCCAGTGTTTCCCAATTGTTGGTGTTTTTACTACATTTTTTTAGATTTGCCTTGAGAGTCTCTAAACCTCTTTTGTTGACCACCAGCATGACACTTTCCATTTTTAAGTTTGGAATAGAGTAGTTGCTTTGGAAGATGATAATCAGGCATCCGCACAACATGACCAGTCCAACGAAGTTGATGTTGAAGAATCATTGCTTCGACACTGGTGATCTTTGCTTCTTCCAGGACACTGGCATTAGTTCACCTGTCTTCCCAGGTGATGTGTAAAATTTTTCGGAGACACCGTTGATGGAATCTTTTGAGGGTGGTGGTCCTGGGCAGGGGTGAGCAGAAGGTATATCCATCCATATTGTGATGGATCTCTGGTGGTTTCAAGCAGATCAGCAAGGATTTCTGATTCCCAGTTGTGCAGCAACAAAATCTCCCCTCTCATTACATTGCTGCAATGAAGAAAGTTGCTGGGGGGGGACGACGACGACTCGGTGTGGATTTTTGTGGGTGGGAGGCCTTTGAACACAGTTCAGTTCCTCTGCTGGATAATCTTGTTACCGCATGTTGCGATTAATTTGCCCCTCATGAGGACTAGGAGCGTGCTGCTCTTTGTAAAACGAGAGCTGATTTCCCAGGGGCCATGTTAGATCTGTGAGCATTAAACGCCCGTTTGCAGATAGTACACTCAGTCCTTTACAGCAGAAGGCAGCAGAAGCAACTGTGGTTGGAATAGTAACGTCAAAGGTTTTATCTATAAAGCAGATAACAAAACGACGACTCTCACATCCATCTTCAGCAGAGGAGCAGAGCAGAGAGGGAGGAGACATTTAAATAGTTCCCATACTCATAAATCAATTACCGTATTTTTCGCTCCATAAGACACACTTTTTTCCTCCTAAAAAGTAAGGGGAAATGTCTGTGCGTCTTATGGAGCGAATGTGTGGTCCCTGGAGCTGAACTGCCCAGGGGCAAAAGCAGATCGTGCTTTTTTTAAAAAAGAGAGAGAGAAGGGGGGTGTTGAAAGGAAGCCCGCTAAGCAGCTGCTCAGCAAATGATCGGTGAGAGAGATAAGGGAGAGAGATTCCAGCCCCGCCCCCTTGCAGAGGGAGGCCGTTTCCCCAGCGACATGTGACTGGCTGATTAGATTATCTGTCTGGAAACTGTAGAAATGGCTCCCATTCCCGAAGCTGCAGAACTGTGAATTAAACCCCATAAAACAGGATTTTTTTCCCTTTGCAAAGTAAGCTCAACAACTTTGAGCTGATCCTCAAAAAATGGGGCTTTTCTCCTTTGCAAAAGAAGCTGCAGAAATTTGAGCTGATCCTCAAAAAAATGGGGCTTTCCCCCTCTGAAAACTAGGTGCGTCCTATGGTCAGGTGCGCCTTATAGAGCGAAAAATACGGTAAGTAATTAAAGGCAACCCGCAACACTATGCAATGTGGGAATGAGACATTACGATACTAACAAGATCTCCACAAAGCAGCATCGGTGGGGGGGGGAGAGGGAGGGCAGTGGGTCCAATTTGCCTGAGACGGATACAACCCGCTATTTGTTGCTGACGCTGCTGTGTGTGTTTCTCTCCCCCTGCCTCTGCCCAGCTCCCTTTTTCCTGACGTGGAGCGTCGTCAACTCGGTGCACTGGGCCAACGGGTCGACGCAGGCGCTGCCGGCTACTACCATCCTGCTTCTGCTGACGGTCTGGCTGCTGGTGGGCTTCCCTCTCACCGTCATCGGCGGCATCTTCGGCAAGAACCGGGCGGGGCCCTTTGACGCCCCCTGCCGCACCAAGAACATTGCCCGGGAAATCCCGCCCCAGCCTTGGTACAAGTCCACGCTGGTTCACATGACCATTGGGGGCTTCCTCCCCTTCAGGTGAGAGTTGACACAAATCTTTTACATCTCCGTTGTGTCCAGAATGAGGGGGCAACTCAGACGGGCGAGGTGCAAATATGCTTATTATTATCTTTTATTATTATTATTGACAGCGCCATTTCTGTGGAGCTCTACTACATCTTTGCCACAGTGTGGGGCCGGGAGCAGTACACCCTGTACGGGATCCTCTTCTTCGTCTTCGCCATCCTCCTCAGCGTGGGCGCCTGCATCTCCATCGCCCTCACCTACTTCCAGCTCTCGGGCGAGGACTACCGCTGGTGGTGGCGCTCGGTGCTCAGCGCCGGCTCCACCGGCCTCTTCATCTTCCTCTACTCCGTCTTCTACTACTCCCGCCGCTCCAACATGTCGGGCGCGGTGCAGACGGTGGAGTTCTTCGGCTACTCCCTCCTGACGGGCTACGTCTTCTTCCTCATGCTGGGCACCATCTCCTTCTTCGCCTCCCTCAAGTTCATCCGCTACATTTACGTCAACCTCAAGATGGACTGAGCGCCCGCCCCCCATCCCTGCGCTCTCGTTGGCCGGCGCCAAGCTCTGCTTCCCCGTTGGCTAGGACAGGCGCGGCTCAAAGGCGGGGCCTCCCGGTTGGCCGGGAGCTCAGCCGAGCTCGGGGAAACCGGGCTTTTTAACGATCCGCCTCTCTCGTGAGCTGGGATCGAGAGCTCCCCAGCTCACCACAGTGGTGGTTGCTTGATTGCCGGGAAGCAGCAGGAAACGGGATCCATAAGCCCTCCTCTCCTGTTGGTCACGCCGTCAATATAGCCAATTAGTGGGCACTGCAACAAATTTCCTCTTTCTCTCTGTCTTTTATAAAAAAAATTGGCCGAAACTGCAGTTTGTGCGCTTTGGGGCGGGAATTATGGTTTGTTACTCTCTTTAAACGGGTTGAAATGTGACCAATCGGGAGAGCTCTCTTCCTATTGGCTGGGAGGCCTGGTCAGCTGATTAATGCCGGCCTCGGTTAGCCAATCGTGCTCCTTCCCTTCCAAAGGGAAGCCTGGCTCTTGGCGGCTGACCAGTGAAGATGGTTCTGCCTCGATTCGCTTCCTTCAGAGCTTTTATGCAATCAGGTGACAGGTCCCAGCCAATCGTATTCAAAATAAAAAGTGGCCCCTACGAGGACCGGCAGGGCCGGCCCTGCAGATGGAAATTGCCCCAGCCACCGGCACCACCTTGTCCCTCGGGGTTTCCCCCTCTACGGGATTCTTAATGTGGGAGAGAATTGGCGGGCTAAGGGTTGGATAATGGTTTCCTCTGACCAGAGACCAGGTTAAAATGGATCCCTCCATGTTGGAGGGGGACAGAGAAACAGTCTTTTGGTGGGCCTTCCCCGCAGCTTTTTAAGGATCCCCTTCTTTGCATGTTGTAGGATAGGCTGCACCAGTGTTTGGGAATCCCCTATGTTGTTGGACTACAACTCCCATCATCCCCTGCCAGCTTCGCCAACGGTCACGGATGATGGGAGTTGTAGTCCCAACATCTTCCGGCTTGGAGAACACTGGTCGACCCCTTCAGAAGGGGATCCAGCAAGGGATCCAGCCTCTTCATTCGATTTCTTTCACCAGCCCGCCGCCACCTCATGGACAAGGTAGTCCCCCTCCAATCAGAGGCCTCCCTGCATTGCCAATAGCTTTTCTCTCTCCTACATTGCCTCCTTTGTTACTCGCAAGGTGCCTGGGGCTGTTATAGTCTGGGTGGGGGAAGAAGCTGTCTCTTTGCCTTCCGCCACAGTCAAGAAAATGCCTATAATTATATATGGAAATTATATATATGAGGAGTTATGTATATTTAGCAAGGATCGAAGCTAGGGTTTTGTTTGGTTTTTTAATTTGATTTTTGTTTTGTTCCAACCGTTTCTTTTTACAGATCTTGAAATTCAACTTTATTAATTAAAAAGAAAAACCAAAAAACCTAGCTGCAAGACTCTCTGGCTGTCTATTTATTTCTTGCATTTATACCCCACCTTTTTCTTCAAGAAGCGTCTCCACCCCCATCTTTCGGCCCGGACACTGAGGTCCAGCTCCGAGGGCCTTCTGGCGGTTCCCTCACTGCGAGAAGTAAAGTTACAGGGAACCAGGCACAGGGCCTTCTCGGTAGTGGCACCCGTCCTGTGGAACGCCCCCCCATCAGATGTCAAGGAAATAAACATCTATCTGACTTTTAGAAGACATGTGAGGGCAGCCCTGTTTAGAGAAGTTTTTAATGTTTGATGTTTTATCGTGTTTTTAATATTCTGTTGGGAGCTGCTCAGTGTAGCTGGGGAAACCCAGCCAGATGGGTGGGATATAAATAATAAATTATTATTATACTAGTTGAATTTAGCCCGTTCAATAACGGGCGCTAGAGGAGGAGGAGGCAGGAGGAGGCAGAACAGCGGCCGCTGGGGGGTGGAGAGGGGATCCCTCCCCCTTCTTCGTTTTCCCCGGGGGCGGCTGTAGCGGCGGCGGTAGCGGCGGCGAGGATGGGGCGGCCCTCTGCGTCCGTGCGAGGCAGCGGCGCTGGCGCAACTGACATCGCGCGTGCGCCGCCGCTGCCTCGCGGACACGCCCCCCTCTCTGCCCGCTCCAATCCCTGCGTCCGTGTGGGACACGGACATGTGCAGTAGCGCACTTCCATGACACACGGAAAGTTGGACGCAGGGACACAGCAACTTTATTATAGAGGATTATAAGGTTCTCCCTGTTCTCATTTTAATCCCAACAACCCTGTGAGGTAGGCCAGGCTGAGAGGCAGTGACTGATCCCCAAGGTCACCCAGTCAATCAATCAGGTTTATTGCAGCTTTAAGCTCATATACACATACAAAATAGACACAGCCAGTAATATACAGGTGAAACTCGAAAAATTAGAATATCGTGGAAAGGTTCATTTCTTTCAGTAATTCAACTTAAAAGGTGAAACTAATATATGAGATGGACTCAAGACATGCAAAGCGAGATATGTCAAGTCTTTATTTGTTATAATTGTGATGATTATGGCGTACAGCTGATGAGAACCCCAAATTAACAATTTCAACTTTGGGGTTTTTATCAGCTCTACGCCATAATCATCACAATTATAACAAACAAAGGCTTGACATATCTTGCTTTGCATGTCTTGAGTCTATCTCATATATTAAACTCCAGTAGCTAATGAAAACAATTGCTTACATAAATGGACTTTTCCACAATATTCTAATTTTTCGAGTTTCACCTGTATACATATAAAACATATACATATAAAAAACTTTCAAAATTCCTGTAGTATTCCATTTCGCCTCTTATAAGACAACACAGAGGTTAAAATGGTCGAATCAGTATCTTGCAGTAATAGGGTGAGGCGGGTCTCCACTGGAAGACCAGAGAATTTTTGGACTAATGGTCTCAGAAGGTTTGTCTGAGCAGCACTGTACAAGGGGCAACTAAAAACTATATGCTGAAGGGATTCTATCGCCTTGTTGTCGCAAGAACATAACTCAGAGACTCGGCCCTTGGAGAATCTATGGAAAAGGACCCTAGAGGGAAAAACGTTAAACCTCGCTTTGATAAACGCAAAGCGATGGCTAGCATTTGAGAGGGATGTTAAATAAGTTGGTACTTGCTGAAGGTCACCCAGTGAGTTTCATGGCTGAGTTGGGGTTTGAACCCTAGTCTCCCAGCGAGAGCTGGACCATAAAGAAGGCTGATTGCCGAAGAATGGATGCTTTTGAATTCTGGTGCTGGAGGAGACTCTTGAGAGTCCCATGGACTGCAAGAAGATCAAACCTCTCCATTCTGAAGGAAATCAGCCCTGAGTGCTCACTGGAAGGACAGATCCTGAAGCTGAGGCTCCAAGACTTTGGCCACCTCCCTGGAAAAGACCCTGATGTTGGGAGAAGGGGACGACAGAGGACAAGATGGTTGGACAGTGTTCTCCAAGCTACCAACATGAGTCTGACCAAACTGCAGGAGGCAGTGGAAGACAGGAGTGCCTGGTGTGCTCTGGTCCAGGGGGTCACGAAGAGTCGGACACGACTAAACAACAACAACTCCCAGGTCTGCCACTCTAACCACTGCACCACCACTCCCTCTTCGAACGGTGACTCCTATATTCTTGCATTGAGGAAAGTATAAACCCTGGAAGGTGCAACTGTTTTCTTTCTGCCAGCTAGATTTCATTACTCAGCCTCCTGAGGGTGTTCCTTGTTGCAGCCATTTGGCCGCACAGGTGTAGCGACCTAGGATTTGCATATACCTGCAGCAGAGTTACCTTCTGAATGGGCTTGAGTTTCGCCCAGCAAAATCCTTCCATCCAGCCGAGACCACATAACACCGGTCATGAAAGATCTACATTGGCTCCCAGTTTCCGAGCACAATTCAAAGTGTTGGTGCTGACCTTTAAAGCCCTAAACGGCCTCGGTCCAGTATACCTGAAGGAGCATCTCCACCCCCATCGTTCAGCCCGGACACTGAGATCCAGTGCCGGAGGCCTTCAGGCGGTTCCCTCACTGCGAGAAGCCAAGTTACAGGGCCTTCTCAGTAGTGGCGCCCGCCCTGTGGAACGCCCTCCCACCAGATGTCAAAGAAAAAAATAACTACCAGACTTTTAGAAGACATCTGAAGGCAGCCCTGTTTAGGGAGGCTTTTAATGTTTAATAGATTACTGCATTTTAACGTTCTGTTGGAAGCTGCCCAGAGTGGCTGGGGAAACACAGCCAGATGGGCGGGGTATAAATAAATAAATAAATAATTATACTTGCTAATGGGACCCAGGTGGCACTGTGGGTTAAACCACAGAGCCTAGGGCTTGCTGATCAGAAGGTCGGCGGTTCAAATCCCCACGACTGGGTGAGCTCCCGTTGCTCGGTCCCAGCTCCTGCCCACCTAGCAGTTCGAAAGCACGTCAAAGTGCAAGTAGATAAATAGGAACCGCTCCGGCGGGAAGGTAAACGGCATTTCCGTGTGCTGCTCTGGTTCGCCAGAAGCGGCTTAGTCATGCTGGCAACATGATCCAGAAGCTGTACGCCGGCTCTCGGCCAATAAAGCGAGATGAGCGCCGCAACCCCAGAGTCGGACACAACTGGACCTAATGGTCAGGGGTCCCTTTACCTATTATACTTGGTAATTCCAGCCCATGGTTCATTTTTTACCCCAATATATTTCTCTACCTCTCTTGGCGCCTCTGTAGGCTTTCAGAAGGAGGGAGATTCAGGTAGGTAGTCGTTTTGGTCTGATGCAGTCAAAATAAATAAATTTAAAATTTAAAAAATTGTCCAGTAGCACCTTAGAGATCAACTAAGTTTGTTCTGGGTATAAGCTTCCGTGTGCATGCACACTTCTTCAGATGCACTGAAACAGAAGTCACCAGAAGGAGGGAGGTCTTAATGATAATGGTAGAAGCCAAGGATCGGGCGTGAGACCTTACGAACACAGGGAGTGGCCTGATCCTGAGTCAAGACCACTTGTCCACTTGTCCACTTGTATTATCTGCACTGATCAGCAGTGGATCTCCAGGATTTCAGATGGGGAATCTCCCAGCCCCAACCAACCTGGAGGTGTCAGGAATCTTAACTGCATCAAAGCAGTTGCTGTAACACTGTGTTGGTGCAAAGGAACAAATAGGTATAAAAGGAGAATTCCTGGATGCCAGGATCAAAGTTGGGCGCAAGTACTCTTTGGCGAACCCCAGCAGAGATTTAATACGCGGCAAAACGAGTCGTGGAAGTATAGGCTCTAGAACAGTGATGGCTAACCTTGACACCCCAGATGTTTTGGAACTACAACTCCCATCATCCCTAGCTAACAGGATCAGTGGTCAGGGATGATGGGAGTTGTAGTCCCAAAACATCTGGAGTGTCAAGGTTAGCCATCACTGCTCTAGAAGCTTAAGACGCGAGTTTGAAAGGTTTTGCCTCTTCCCACAGCGCAGGAGAAAAGGACCACAATTTGCAATTTTAATGAAACGCACCCAGAAACAGAATTGTAGAGACCGATACTGGAGAGAGAGGTGGTGTTGCAGCCGGGGCAGACTAAGACGTCTCTGGGTTATTTGTGGGGCATAGGAATTCGTTCATTCCCCCCCCCCGCCCCCAAATATAGTCCAGCCCCCCACAAGGTCTGAGGGACAGTGGACCAGCCTCCTGCTGAAAAGGTTTGCTATCCCCTCCCCTAAGCTATAGCTTGTTTAGCTTATATGTAAATCCTGCACTGAACAGGACCCATCAGAAGTCCAGAGATTTGGGAGAAATCTTGAAATATGCAGATGTAATTAGGATGGTTATAAATTAAGATTTGTAAAATCAAATAAAAATTATTATTTAAAAAAGCATTTTTAAAAACAACTACTATAAACAGAAATTGTTTAAAACAGCGAGCGTATATATATATTTTTTAAAACCCACCCACAGATTCAGGGTTATAAATTAATATTTGTAAAATCAAATAAAAATTATTATTTAAAAAAGCGTTTTTTAAAAACAACTATAAACAGAAATAGTTTAAAACAGCGAGCGTATATTTAAAAACAACAACAAAACAACCCACCCACAGATTCAGGGTTAAAAATTAATATTTGTAAAATCAAATAAAAAATATTATTATTTTAAAAAGCATTTTTAAAAAACAACTATAAACAGAAATAGTTTAAAACAGCGAGCGTATATTTAAAAAAAACAAAAAAACAACCCACCCACAGATTCAGGGTTAAAAATTAATATTTGTAAAATCAAATAAAAAATATTATTTAAAAAAGCATTTTTTTAAAAAAAAAAAACAACAACTATAAACAGAAATAGTTTGAAACAGCGATCGTATATTAAAACAAAACAAAAAACAAAAAAAACCCACCCACAGATTCAGGGTTAAAAATTAATATTTGTAAAATCAAATAAAAAATATTGTTTAAAAAAGCGTTTTTTTTAAAAAAAAAACCAACAACTATAAACAGAAATAGTTTGAAACAGCGAGCGTATATTAAAACAAACAACAACAACCCACCCACAGATTCAGGGCAGAGGGTGGCCAGTAGGTCCTCCCAAGGCAGCAGGGGGCGCCCGAGGCGCAGGCAGCACGCGTGGCGGAGCCCCTCTGTCCCCCGGAAGCGGCCGTCTTGTCTGCTCCACATGTGCTGGGAGTTCTTTAACCAACAGCTTCTTGGGCTTCGCCTGGCAGCTGCCTCCCTTCGCCTGTGGGGCTGAGCCTTCTCCCCCCTCCCCCCCCATTTCTCTCTCTCTTTGGGGGGTGGGTGGGCCGGATTTCCCTTCCTCCTCCTCCTCCAGTCTGTCCATCCTTAGTGGGGCTTCCCCTCCCCTAACAACCCAGGGGTCTCTCCCTGCCCCACTTTTCAGTGGGGCTCCTTTCTCCCCTTTTTTATTTCCCCCCTCCCTCGTGTATATATATCTCTCTCTATACATATCCTTCGCCTCCCAGCACAATGGCAACCGAGGAGCTGGAGAAGATACTGTCAGACTTGCTGCAGCCTGACAATGCCGTCATCCAACAGGTAGAGTGGGGCAGAAAAGTGTGGGGTGGCTGGGTTTGAAAGGGCATAAGGATCCAGGCATTTCAGTGGAAGTAGGATATGTGAAACCGAGGTGGGCATGTTAGTGGCTAGGGCTTGGAGCAACCCAAGTCTTGAAAAAGAAAAGAAAAGTATTATTATAGTGTAACTTATGAATCACCTGTTATTATTATTTGCATATCTCTCTCAAGGTACCACCAAAATAATAGCCTTAGAAATAGCACACAAAAGACCCGGAGGTGTCATTTTAAGAGCTGTTGCGAAATGAACCCTCCAGGCAGTGACCACCTCACCCGGCTGGAAAAACTCGTCCAGGCAAAAAAATAAAATGTTTTCAGACGTTTCTGGAAAGCACAGATAGTGGGCGCTGCTATGCAATCTCTAATGGGATTTTAATTCGCATGCTTTGATTACGGGTGTTTGTATGTGCAACTGGTATTTGTGCTTGTAAGCTGCTTAGCAGACCATGTGGGCATAAATTAGAACCTTTTAAAATGTGGCTCTTTTCGGGGGGGGGGATGTTATTGGGTTGTTGTTTTTATTATGATTATATATGTTGCGATCTTCCCTGTTTAGTAATAATAATAATAATAATAATAATAATAATTTATTATCTGTACCCCGCCCATCTGGCCGGTTCCCCCCAGCCACTCTGGGCGGCTTCCAACAAACATTAGAATACATCAAAATGTCACAGATTTTGGACATTTTGGGAAGTTTTTAATGACTGATGCTTTAATGTATTTTTAATCTTTTGTTGGAAGCTGCCCAGAGTGGCTGGGGAAACCCAGCCAGATGGGCGGGGTAGAAATAATAAATTCTTATTCTTATTCTTATTCTGTGAACTGCCCTGAGACCTTCAGGTATAGGGCGGTATATAAGCACAATAAATAAAATAATAATAATAATAATAATAATAATAATAATAAATTAAGCAGGATAGGAATGGGGGGAAATGCTAATAAATAGGGGAGGGCAAGGTTTTGGGTTGGGAGTTGTACGTTGAGGTCCAGCAAGATGCAGAGAACTGATTTGGGGGATGCGTAATAATGGCTCTACTGGATCAGGCCAGTGGCCCATCGAGTCCAGCATCCTGTTCTCAAAGTGGCCAACTCGGATGCCTTAAACCCGCAAGCAGGATTTGTGCGCAAGAGACCTCCCCTCTCCTGCGGTTTCCAGCAACTGGTATTCGGAAACATTGCTGACTCTAGACTGTGGCAGCAGAGCATAGCCACTGGCTAAGCAGCCCTTCTCTGTGAATTTGCCTCATCCTCTTTTAAAGCCAAGGGACCCAGGTGGCGCTGTGGGTTAAACCACAGAGCCTAGGGCTTGCTGATCAGAAGGTCGGCGGTTCGAATCCCTGTGACGGGGTGAGCTCCCCTTTCTCGGTCCCTGCTCCTGCCAACCTAGCAGTTTGAAAGCACGTCAAAGTGCAAGTAGATAAATAGGTACCGCTCCAGCGGGAAGGTAAACAGCGTTTCCGTGCGCTGCTCTGGTTTGGCAGAAGTGGCTTAGTCCTGCTGGCCACATGACCTGAAAGCTGTACGCCGGCTCCCTCGGCCACTAAAGCGAGATGAGCGCCACAACCCCAGAGTCGGACACAACTGGACCTAATGGTCAGGGGTCCCTTTACCTTTACCTTTTAAAGCCATCCAAGTTGGGGACCGTTACTGCCTCTTGTGGGAGGGAGTTCCATTGTTTAACTATTCACTGTGCAAAGAAGGATTTTATTTTATCTGTCCCGGATCTCCCAACCTTCAACTTCCTCCAGTTTAAGTGTTCTGAGAGAGGCACCTGAGATAGAGACTAGGGTTATTTGGGGGTGGGGGGCCGGCTCTTACAGGATATCCCAATGCTCCTTCTCCAAGTCAGTTAGTGTAATAGGCAGGGGAAATTTTGCTGGTGGGTAGCCTTAACCTTAGGACCCCTAGATCTGTAACCCCTGCTTGTCTACGGACTCAGGAGCTGCCACTGGCTGGCTGCCTCAGTCATGCTATCTGTAAAATGGCAAATCACAGCAGCTGCCCCTTTGGAGCTGTTGTGAAATGCAAATTCCTTTGCGTGGAAGCCATTGATTTTTAAAAACAAAAACAAAAACAGGTTTTAGGACAAGTTTAGGGTATCCTGTCCCTCTGGGTATAGCGGAAACCCATGTTGCATGAGAAATAGCATGGCATGGTTATTTATGTATGCCACTACTGTGCCCCATGTTTTGTTAGCCCCAAAATGGAAAACAAGTGAGGTCCCAACTAAAGAAGAATAGCAACTTAAGCTGATGGAATATGCGCAGCTTGCAGACTTAACATATAGAATAAGAGCACAAGAAGAACATATGTTTAGAGCAGCGTTTCCCAACCGGTGTGCCGCGGCACACTAGTGTGCCGCGAGACACCAGCTGATGTGCCGCGGAAAAAGGGACCTGCAGCCCAGGGCTGCACAGGACCGTGGCGGCGGCGCTGCTGGAGCCCGGCGGCGAAGCAGAAGCCAGGGCGGTGCTGCTCCCTTGGCTGCTGCAGCAGCAGCAGCCTCGCGCGAGAATCCCGACCCGAAGCCTCGCGCGCGCCGCGCTACAGCTGATCCCAGAGGTAACTCTGGGTCAGGAGACCCGGCGCAGCCGGGTGGGGGAGGAGCGGTGTGCCGCGAGATTTTTTCATTGATTCAAGTGTGCCGTTGCCTAGATTAGGTTGGGAAACACTGGTTTAGAGAAGATTGGAAAACGTGTATTGAATCTATTATTAGTTATTTATTAAATTTATATACTGCCCTACACCCGGAGGTCTCAGGGCGGTTCACAGGCTATATGGGAAATAACTGTGCAAACCTGAAAACGTTGGCAGCAATAAGATAAACTCAACAGTGTAAATTAAGTGTTGATGGATGTAATAATGGAATACTGAATGGTTTAGTTTACGTAAAATATGCAGGGATTTGTGACATGCAAAATGAACCGTGGAAAGAGAAGAAGGGAAGTCATTGACATTTTAAGGATGTTTAAAGGAGTACATATTGTAAAACAGAAAATGTAATCAAAATTACCGTATTTTTCACTCCATAAGATGCACTTTTCCCCTCCTAAAAAGTAAGGGGAAATGTCTGCGCGTCTTATGGAGCGAATGCATGGTCCCTGGAGCCAAATTGCCTAGGGGCCAAAAGCAGATTGTGCTCTTTTTTTTACAAAGAGAGAAGAGGGTGTTGAAAGGAAGCCGCTGAACAGCTGTTTAGCAAGGGATCGGGGAGAGAGATAAGGCTCCCTTTCCAGCCCTGCCCCCTTGCCCAGACCTCCATTGTTGAATGCAGAGGGAGGCTGTTTGTTTCCCCAGCGACATGTGACTGGCTGATTAGATTATCTGTCTGGAAACTGTAGAAATGGCTCCCTTTCCTGTAGGACTAGAAGCTGCAAACTGTGAGTTGAACCCCATAAAAACGGGGCTTTTCCTCTTTGAAAAAGAAGCTGCACCACTTTGAGCTGATCCTCAAAAAAACAGGGCTTTTCCCTTTGCAAAAAAAGCTGCACCACTTTGAGCTGATCCTAAAAAAAAACAGGGCTTTCCCCCTTTCCTCCACTAAAAACTAGGTGCGTCTTATGTTCAGGCGTGTCTTATGGAGCGAAAAATACGGTGTGTGTGTGTGTGTGTGTGTGTGTGTGTGTGTGTGTATGAAGAAAGAGAAACGGCATGGCTATACTCTGCAGTGACTGAACTGAAGCCTTGGGTCGTGACGCAGTGGGTCAGTGGATCTGGCTGTTGACCAGAACTTTGGTGGTTCGAGTCTCCCAGGGACGGCGGTGGGCAGGATTCCTGCATTGCAGCGGGTTGGACTAGATGACCCTCGGGGTCCCTTCCAACTCTGTGATTCTTCCTCCTCAGGCTACAGCCCATTTGAAAGAGGTCCTGAAGCATCCTTTGGCACTGTCCCACCTCTGTCAGGTGATGTCCAGCTCTCAGAATCCGCAGGTAAGTCCTTGCAGGGCTTAGCCCAGGGTTGGGAAATATGGGGGGTGCCTTCATGGACCACAAACTCCCCACGCCCAACCATTGGGTGTGCTGGCTGGGGGTAATGGGAGTCCCAACAGTACCCGGAAGGCCACAGGTTAAGTAATAATAATAATAATAATAATAATTATTATTATTATTATTATTATTATTATTATTTATTTGGACCCCGCCCATCTGGCCGGAAACGTACTGGGAGCCAGTGTAGATCTCTCAGGACCGGTGTTACGTGGTCCCGGCGGCCACTCCCAGTCCCCAGTCTAGCTGCCGCATTCTGGATTAATTGCAGTTTCTGGGTCACCTTCAAAGGTAGCCCCACGTAGAGCGCATTGCAGTAGTCCAAGTGGGAGATAACCAGAGCATGCACCACTCTGGCGAGACAGTCTGCGGGCAGGTAGGGTCTCATCCTGCGTACCAGATGGAGCTGGTAGACAGCCGCCCTGGACACAGAATTAACCTCCGCCTCCATGGACAGCTGTGAGTCCAAAATGACCCCCAGGCTGCGCACCTGGTCCTTCACACCCGCCCGCCCCCTGTCCCCCAAAAACAGTACTTCTGTGTTGTCAGGATTCAACCTCAATCTGTTAGCCGCCATCCGTCCTCCAACCGCCTCCAGGCACTCACACAGGACCTTCACCGCCTTCACTGGTTCTGATATGAAAGAGGGGTAGAGCTGGGTATCATAAATACCCAGTAAATAAGAAGAGCCTGCAGGATCAGGCCAATGGCCCGTCTAGTCCAGCATCCTGTTCTCATCGTGGCCAACCAGATGCCTGTGAGAAACCTGCAAGCAGGATTCGAACACAAGACCCCCCTCTCCTCCTGTGGTTTCCAGCAACTGGCGCTCAGAAGCATCGCTGCCTCCACTGCTGGGCTAAACCTTTTTGCTGAGAGGTGCCGGGGCTTAAAACATGCTGGCAGATGGTTGCATCAGTTTACCCCGGGGCTCGTTCCTGCAGAGAAAATATTTGGGGTCGTTTAAGAAAGCTTTGGGTTTGCTCTGTATACTCAAATAAAGCAATTTTTCCTCAGGGAATATTTCCTAATATTTAGAGGGCGAAGGGTTGGTTTTCTGTGGCGTGTGTGTGCCCCTTTGAAATTTTATAACCATGGCTAGGGGAGCGTCCCAAGTGCACATGCTCAACGGCGCTAGCCTTGTGGCTAAATTTTCTGGCGGCAGCAGTTATGCCCCCTAGTGCGCCTTCTGTCCATAGTGATACATGCCCTCTATGCCCCCCGCCCCCAAACCATGTTCAGATCCCTTTCAGACAGGGTGGATTTGATTTAAATCAAACTGATTTAAATCACGATTTCAATCACGATTTCAATCACGATTTCAATCACTAGCAGGGTGGATAAAAATCAACAATTTAAAAAATATATATCAAAAAAATCTGATTTTTTTTTATTTAAATCGGATTTTTTTTATAAAAAAAAACATTGATTTTTATCCTGCTAGTGATTTAAATCGTGATTTAAATCAGTTTGATTTAAATCAAATCCACCCTGCTTTCAGATAGCGGCAGTTTTGATAACCATGTGATTTTGGTTGCTCCTTTGGGATTTTGGTGTTTGCTGGGGCTGTATGTGCGCAAACTCTGTTTACATTGGCTGTTAAAACCTAATTTGATTTGTTTTTATGGAACAGGATGGTAAGATACAGTAGTACCTTGGTTCTCAAACTTAATCCGTTCTGGAAGTCTGTTCCAAACTGCGCATAGAAAGTAATGCAAAATGAATTAATCTGTTCCGGACATAAAAAAACCCTAAAACAGCAATTTAACACGGATTTTACTAACGAGACCATTGATTCATAAAATGAAAGCAATAATCAATGTAAAGGTAAAGGGACCCCTGACCATTAGGTCCAGTCGTGACCGACTCTGGGGTTGCGGCGCTCATCTCGCATTATTGGCCGAGGGAGCCGGCATACAGCTTCCAGGTCATGTGGCCAGCATGACTAAGCCGCTTCTGGCGAACCAGAGCAGCGCACGGAAACGCCGTTTACCTTCCCGCCAGAGCGGTTCCTATTTATCTACTTGCACTTTGACGTGCTTTCGAACTGCTAGGTGGGCAGGAGCAGGGACCGAGCAACTGGGGCTCACCCCGTTGCGGGGATTCGAACCGCCGACCTTCTGATCGGCAAGCCCTAGGCTCTGTGGTTTAACCCACAGCGCCACCCGTGTCCCTAATAATAAATGTACTGTACTATAAATTAAGACAGTATTGTAGATGATAAAAGTTAAAATTAAAAAAAATAAAAATTCTTACCTGCACTGATGATAGTAATTGTTTGGATGGGGGGCTTTTATCCATTTCCAGAGTCACACAATCAATCAATCAATCAGTAGCTGAACTGGGTTCCACACAGTCACAAAAACAAATTAACCGAAAAAGCGTCAGAAACAAAAACGCAAAATAAATAGCAAAAACAAAAGTGCCAAACTTAATCCGTTCTGGAAGTCCGTTTGACTTCCGAAATGTTCAAAAACCAAGGCGCAGCTTCTGATTGGTGCAGGCGCCCTGGAAACAATAGCTGACAGCCGCATCGGACGTTCAGCTTCCGAAAAATGTTCGAAAACCGGAACACTTACTTCCGGGTTTTTGGCGTTTGGGAACCAAGGCGTTTGAGAACCAAGGTACCACTGCACTTTAAAAGTCTGTGTGTGGGGCCAAAGTTGAGATGCGCCCTCTTAGAATAGCTAGCCTATGCGACCCAGATAACCACACTGCTGTGCGTAGCTTGCGCAAGTGAGTCAGTCTGCACACCCCACCGCCCTGCCTCCTGTGTCCTCACCGGCCTCTCACATTTACCTCTGGTCTCCTCCACCCCCAGATCCGGCAGTTTGCCGCTGTGTTGGTGAGAAGGCGCCTAACCAAACACTGGCGGAAGATCAGTGCGGCCGACCAAGACATGTAAGTCTGGAGGAGGAAGGCGTTCTGGGGAGTGTAGAAGGGAAAGACGGGTGGGGGGTTGACTTGGAGGAGCTCCTGGTTTCCAAGCTAAAATTTAACCCCGACCCTGAATTCCTCTCTCTTCCAGGCTCAAGACGCTGGTGCTGTCCACCCTGCAGAAGGAAACAGAGTGAGTGTTCATGTGGACTAGAGCCTTGGGCTCAAGTTTGTCAGCCGAGCCATAGCTCAGCGATACAGGGCGTCCCAGGTTACGTTCCTGACATCTTCTCCATTTCCCCCCTTTAAAAAAGAAATAATTGGGGGCAGGTGAGATGGAGAAGAAATTTGGAAAATCCTGCCTGTTGGTTTAGAACAGGGGCAGGCAACCTAAGACCCGTGGGCCAGATGCGGTCTGGGAATCAGCGTGTTTTCACATGAGTAGAATGTGTCCTTTTATTTAAAATGCATCTCTGGGTTATTTGTGGGGCCTGCCTGGTGTTTTTACATGAGTAGAATGTGTGCTTTTATTTAAAATGCATCTCTGGGTTATTTGTGGGGCATAGGAATTCGTTCATTTTTATTTTTTCAAAATATAGTCTGGCCCACCACATGGTCTGAGGGACGGTGGGCCGGGCCATGGCTAAAAAAGGTTGCCTACCCCTGGTTTAGACCACCCTGGGCTCAATAGATTCGTAGCTTAACCTGGGTCAAGGCAGCTTCCTCTGTACCTCTGAGAAGTTTCGGCCAGCCTACAAAAGTGTTTTGCATACATGTGGTATGCCACAGGGAGCTGACCACGAGCTTGCAAGTGCGCCGGCTGTGCACCCTGTTAAATCCCGCCTGCCCTCGCCTGCAGGAAACAAGCTTTAACGTGCAAACCAGCGCTTTTGGTTTGGTTTCCTCCAAACCTGCCACGAGCGGAAACCAGGAATTGTGCTGGGGAAACCAGGAAACCACGAGCGGAAACCGCTCCAGGTTTGTTATGGGGGTGAAAGACACTCACCTGCCCCGGTTTTCTGGAGACCTCAAGCCAGTACAGTCAAACCTCGGATCCCGGACGCCTCCGTTTCGGAACGTTTTGGCTCCTGAACACCGAAAACCCGGAAGTAAATGCTCCTAAAACTTCCCTAAACAGGGCTGCCTTCAGATGTCTTCTAAATGTCAGATAGTTGTTTATTTCCTTGACATCTGATGTTAGGGCGTTCCACAGGGCGGGCACCACCACCGAGAAGGCCCTCTGCCTGGTTCCCTATAACCTCACTTCTCACAGGGAGGGAACCGCCAGAAGGCCCTCGGCGCTGGACCTCAGTGTCCGGGCTGAATGATGGGGATGGAGACGCTCCTTCAGGTATACTGGGCCTTTGAGGCCATTTAGGCCAGGGGTCAGCAACTTTTTCAGCCATGGGCCGGTCCATCCTTCCTCAGACCATGTGGTGGGCCGGACTATATTTGGGGGGGGAATGAACGAATTCCTATGCCCCACAAATAACCCAGAGATGCATTTTAAATAAAAGCACACATTCTACTCATGTAAAAACACCAGGCAGGCCCCACAAATAACCGAGAGATGTATTTTAAATAAAAGCACACGTTCTACTCATGTAAAAACACCAGGCAGGCCCCACAAATAACCCAGAGATGCATTTGAAATAAAAGGACACATTCTACTCATGTAAAAACACGCTGATTCCCGGACCGTCCGCAGGCCAGATTGAGAAGGAGATTGGGCCAGATCTGGCCCACGGGCCTTAGGTTGCCTACCCCTTGTTTAGGGCTTTCAAGGTCGGCACCAACACTTTGAATTGTGCTCGGAAACGTACTGGGAGCCAATGTAGGTCTTTCAGGACTGATATTATGGTCTCGGTGGCCACTCCCAGTCTGGCTGCCGCATTCTCAGCCTCTGTTCTCCTCCCCCCCTTTTCCCCAAATATCTTCTTTTCCAGCCATAAGGTCTCGCTAAGTCTGGCCCAACTGGCTGCCGTCATTCTGAAGAACGAGAAGCTGGAGAAATGGCCGCAGATGCTCCAGCTCATCCAGCGGGGGGCGCGCTCACAGGACCCCACCCAGTGCGAGGTACAGCCGGGGTGGGGTGGGGGGTTCAAGGGGTCTTGCAGCCCTTCTCTCAGCTTCAGTCCCCCTGCTAGGTTTGCACCTGGCGGAGACAGCCGTGGCTTGTCAGCAGGTTGCGCTCTGCAGACCTCTTTACGCTGCTTTATTTCACAAAATTTGGGTACCGCTTGGTCAAATGCAAGAGGCCTCTAGGATCTAGGAGTCTTGGTAAACCACAAACCTGACATAAGTCAACAGTGTGATGCAGCAGCTAAAAAAGCCCATGCAATTCTGGGCTGCATCAATAGGAGTATAGCATCTAGATCAAGGGAAGTAATAGTACCACTGGTCAGACCTCACCTGGAATACTGTGTCCAGTTCTGGGCACCACAGTTCAAGAAGGATACTGACAAGCTGGAACGTGTCCAGAGGAGGGCAACCAAAATGGTCAAAGGCCTGGAAACGATGCCTTATGAGGAACGGCTTAGGGAGCTGGGTATGTTTAGCCTGGAGAAGAGAAGGTTCAGGGGTGATAGGATAGCCATGTTCAAATATATAAAAGGATGTCATATAGAGGAGGGAGAAAGGTTGTTTTCTGCTGCTCCAGAGAAGCGGACACGGAGCAATGGATTCAAACTACAAGAAAGAGGATTCCACCTAAACATTAGGAAGAACTTCCTGACAGTAAGAGCTGTTCGACAGTGGAATTTGCTGCCAAGGAGTGTGGTGGAGTCTCCTTCTTTGGAGGTCTTTAAGCAGAGGCTTGACAGCCACCTGTCAGGAATGCTTTGATGGTGTTTCCTGCTTGGCAGGGGGTTGGACTGGATGACCCTTGGGGTCTCTTCCAACTCTAGGATTCTATGATTCTTAAGTTCTTTACAGAATATTAATTAGTGAAACTTATAAAAGGAAACATTAAAAACAAGTTACATGTTTATGTATGTGAGTGTGGATGTAGATAGATATCTAGAAATAGGTTAGACTTTGGAAAAAAACATCGGCACAGATTTAGTGTTTTTTAAAAAATGGCATTTAAAATTAAATGTATACTTTATTGTTTCATAATTTTTTTAATTCAATGTTCTATGTGTCTTGGAGTGCTTCTGTTACAGGATGGCTATGGAAATGTAGTAAAAATAATAAGAATCAAGTATCCTTTGAGCGGGAAAAACCCCCACCATAGAATTTAGGCATTCCTAGCAGCTCTCAGATTTCCTTAAAATAATAACACCGGAAAGGACTTTGGAAAGCAGAAATTTAATGTTGATCAGACCTCTCCAAGTTTGAAGCATGGGAAATGCAACAAATTTATAATTTGGCAGAATATTTGGACTATTTGATATGTTTATGTATAATTTGGAATATTTAATGTGGTTTGATTCGTTTGTTAAAAGTGGAAAATTTAATAAAAATGATATTTAAAAATAATAATAATAATACCGCATTTACTTGAATCTAACGTACACCTTTTTTGGGCCAAATTACGTTGCGAAAATTAAGGTTTGCATTAGATTCGACGTCACGTTTGCATTCACCAGCAAATACTTTTTTGCGGGGGGGGGGGGGATTCAAGGTTCTGAAAACAGAGTCGCGTATTGGATTTGATGGCGCACGGGACTCGAGTAAATACGGTAAAGGTAAAGGGACCCCGACCATTAGGTCCAGTCGTGGACGACTCTGGGGCTGCGGCGCTCATCTCGCTTTACTGGCCGAGGGAGCCGGCGTACAGCTTCCGGGTCATGTGGCCAGCAGGACTAAGCCGCTTCTGGCGAACCAGAGCAGCGCACGGAAACGCCGTTTACCTTCCCGCCGGAGCGGTACCTATTTATCGACTTGCACTTTGACGTGCTTTCAAACTGCTAGGTGGGCAGGAGCAGGGACCGAGCAACGGGAGCTCACCCCGTTGTGTGGATTCGAACTGCTGACCTTCTGATCGGCAAGCCCTAGGCTCTGTGGTTTAACCCACAGTGCCACCCGCGTCATGGATTTGATGGCGCACGAGACTCAAGTAAATATGGTTGTTGTTGTTGTTGTTTAGTCGTTTAGTCGTGTCCGATCAGAGCACGCCAGGCACTCCTGTCTTCCACTGCCTCCCGCAGTTTGGTCAGACTCATCTTGGTAGCTTCGAGAACACTGTCCCACCATCTCGTCCTCTGTCGTCCCCTTCTCCTTGCGCCCTCCATCTTTCCCAACATCAGGGTCTTTTCCAGGGAGTCCTCTCTTCTCCTGAGGTGGCCAAAGTCTTGGAGCCTCAGCTTCAGGATCTGTCCTTCCAGTGAGCACTCAGGGCTGATTTCCTTCAGAATGGAGAGGTTTGATCTTCTTGCAGTCCATGGGACTCTCAAGAGTCTCCTCCAGCACCAGAATTCAAAAGCACCAATTCTAGGACTTTTGCACCCCCTTCTGGCTGCAGGTGGGATTGCTGCTTCTGCATTCCGCCCTGGAACTGGACCCCGAGGTGTTCGCCCCGCACTTCAAGGAACTCTTGCGCCTCTTTCACCAGACGCTCAACCAGCGCAGACAGCCAGCCACCCTGTACTACACCCTGCGGAGCCTCAGCACCATGGTCCCAGTGCTGGGCTCCGACGAGATGGTGAGTCCGTCGCTATTTCTTCTTTCCTTTTTAATTTTAATTATGCTTTTCAGATTTATACATTTCTCTCATTTTACAATCCTTTTAACATTTCAAAACTCGACTCCCTTCCCCCTCTTTCTGCGGTTCCTTAAATTTATATTTAATATCTTCTGCCTATCCTAATTCATTTAATTTGCTCATTTATTCATCTACTTTAAATATATATTCTAAAAAAACTGCAGGTTATAACAATAATCCTGCCAGTGTTTTTTTATCTGTTTGCAATTTATCTGTAAATATTTCATAAACCATTTTCATTCATTTATTTAAAAAAGTTTGTTATCTTGATTTCTTATTCTTCCGGTAAGTTTCACCATTTCTGCATATTCCACAAGTTTTTGTATCCATTCTTCCTTTGCTGGGACTTCTGCTTATTTTCATTTTTGGGCAAGTAACATTCTTGCCGCTGTAGTAGCAGACATGAATAAGTTTCTATACAGTTTCAGTAGTTCTGTCCCTGTAATTCCCAAAAGAAAAGCTTCTGGTTGTTTTGCAAACATTATTTTCAACATCCTTTTCAATTCATTATATATCATTTCCCAATAAGCTTTAACCTTAGTACAATACCAGCACATATGATGAAAAGAACCTTCTTTCTCTTTACATTTCCAACACTTATTTGATTTGGATGTATACATTTTTGCTAATTTACTCAGTGTTAGATACCATTGATATATCATTTTCATATAATTTTCTCTTAGACCATAACATGCTGTAAATTTTATATCCATATTCCACAATCGTTCCCATGCGTCCATGTCTATATTATGACCAATATGTATTGCCAATGTATCATCAGGTCTGCCTCTATTTCTTTAGCAATTTTTCAGTGTACCGAGGGCTCACCGTTTTGTTTCTTAATTGTCTCCTGCTCTTCCTTCCGCTCTCAGAATCTGATGTCTTCCATGATGCCCAAGTTGATTGCAGCCATCCGGGAACTGATCTCTGTTAATGAGGTGGGTGCTCTGTGTTTGTGTGTGTGTGAGAGTGAGTGAGAGAGAGAGAGAGAGAGAGAGAGAGATGCACTTTGCTGCTCTGTGTTTCTGAGATGAATAATAATAAAAATTATTATTGTTATTATTATTATTTATTTTATTTATACCCTGCCCATCTGGCTGGGTTTCCCCAGCCACTCTGGCTGGCTCCCAACAAAATAATAAAAACACGATAAAACATCAGGCATTAAACACTTCCCTAAACAGGGCTGCCTTCAGATGTCTTCTAAAAGTCAGATAGTTGTTTATTTCCTTGACATCTGATGTTCCACAGGGCGGGCGCCACCACTGAGAAGGCCCTCTGCCTGGTTCCCTGTAACTTTGCTTCTCACAAGGAGGGAACTACCAGAAGGCCCTCGGAGCTGGACCTCAGTGTCCGTGCTGAACGATTGGGGGGGGGGTGGAGCCGCTCCTTCACGTATACTGCGGCAAAGCAATTTAGGGCTTTCAAGGTCAGCACCAACACTTTGAATTGTGCTCGGAAGCGTCCTGGGAGCCAATGTAGGTCTTTCAGGTGTTATATGGTCTCAGAAGCCACTCCCAGTCACCAGTCTTGCTGCCGCATTCTGGATTAATTATAGTTTCTGAGTCCCCTTCAAAGGTCGCCCCACGTAGAGTGCATGGCAGTAGTCCAAGCGGGAGATAACCAGAGCATGCACCACTCTGGCGAGACAGTCTGTGGGCAGGGAGGGTCTCAGCTTGCGTACCAGATGGAGCTGGTAGACAGCTGCCCTGGACACGGAATTGACCTGCGCCTCCATGGACAGCAGTGAGTCCAAAATGACTCCCAGGCTAAATTCCTGTGGCAGCCTTTTCAAACCTTGCAGCTTCCGGTTATTTCGAAATACAACGCTCTTTCACAACTTTGGCTTCCTAAAAAAAGCTCAACAACTCTGGTCCATCCTCCAATGAGAATGGGTAGATCACTGCCAGTTTTTTTTATACTGTGAGTAGATTGCAGACTCTTGGGAGCTGGACGTCCCTGTTTTATTGTGTTTTCAATTTTCTTTTGGGAGCTGCCCAGAGTGGGGTGGCCGGGATATAAATAATTTCCTCCTCTTCTTCTTCTTCTTCTTCTTCTTCTTCTTCGATTCTACCTGGACCCAGGGGTCTGACCCTGCGTAAGGCAGCTGAGCCCATCACGTACATATGACCTGTGTACCAAGACGGTTTGTTTGCTTGCTTGCTTGTTTCTTACCTAGCCTTCGCCCTCGGGTTACAGCCGCAAAGTGCAAAACATTTTGAAACAACGAGATGTCAGGCCTTGTGGTCTCCGTGTATCTGTTTGGCGTTCGATAGCTCTCTTATTTCTTTGTTTCTCCTCGCTCCGCAACCGTCTGATTTTTTGTATACAATTTTTATTTTCTGTTTTGCAATTTAAAATACCGTATTTTCCGGCGTACAAGGTGAATGGGCGTATAAGACAACCCCCAACTTTCATGTTAAAAAACAGAGTTTGGGGTATACTCGCCCACCCCGGGCTCTGTGGTGGCTGAGATGGCGGCGGCTGGAGCGGTGGGGAGAGCCTTCCCTCTCGCCACACAGGAGCCCGTCATGCTCCATGGCGGCTGAGGCGGCGCACGCACGCACCCAGCCAGCGGCGGGGCGGAACCCCGCGCCGCGTGACGTCGCCTGAAAAACTATACCCGCCGTACAAGACGACCCCTGATTTTAGAGAAGTTTTTCCGGGATTAAAAAGTCGTCTTGTACGCCGGAATATATGGTACTCCTTTTAAACCCTCAAGATATCAATGACCCCCCCCCAACCTTTTTAGACCCACGCTGGCGAAGTGATGGAGGTTTTCGACGAGCTCATGGAGACGGAAGTGTCCATCATCGTGAAGCATCTCTCGGCGGTCGTTGGCTTCTGCCTGGAGGTCAGTGGCGGATGCGCCTGTTCCGGCTCCCCTTCCTCCCCTGTGCTCTGGCTCCCCCTTCAGGTTGGAGCCGGAACTGAGCTTCGGTGAGCCAGTGTGGTGTAGTGGTTAAGAGCGGTAGACTAGTAATCTGGTGAACCGGGTTCGCGTCTCCGCTCCTCCACATGCAGCTGCTGGGTGACCTTGGGCTAGTCCCACTTCTTTGAAGTCTCTCAGCCCCACTCACCTCACAGAGTGTTTGTTGTGGGGAAGGAAGGGAAAGGATAATGTTAGCTGCTTTGAGACTCCTTCGGGTAGTGATAAAGCGGGATATCAAATCCAAACTCTTCTTCTTCTTCTTCGGAACATGGACCCAAATCTCTTTCCTCGCACCCAGGTGGCCTCCAACCAATCGCTGGGCGACAACCTCCGGGTGAAGGCTTTGTCCTGCATCAGCTTCCTCATCAAACTCAAGGGCAAGGTCAGTGCGAGCGGAAGAGTGGGGCGACTCTTCCTGGGTTGCCTGCTCCCCTTCCCCACCCGTGCGGGGGAACTTTTCCAGCAGATCTCTGCCGGCACCCTGACCCTGCAGTGGGCGGGACTGGCCCCCTGTCAATCCCCTGGCGTCATGGTGATATTGGGCGATTGGCAGGAGGGTGGTCCCACCCACAGGTGGTGCATGGGCTCAGTCCTGCTTCCGGCCAGGGTGGATTTGATTTAAATCAAATCAATTTAAATCGCTTGTCACTAAGACTTGATTTAAATCATTATTGTTTTTACAGGAAGACTCATTCTTGCTGGTATCATCTTAATGTTTACGACCAGGTGAAGGTCTTATTTTTGGAATCATTAGTTTTCAGAGTAGTTTTTACAGCTATATCAAAAATTACAGATTTGGTCATTCTATTAGAAATACACAGACCGATAATTATTAAATTGTTGTGAGGTTTAATAGGTTAACAGTTTATATTTGGGCAACTTTTCCACTGTACTTTATCGGAAGGAGAAAAATAATCATTTCCTTAATAACAATTTAAACAATTTATTTAATTAAAACAGTAACATTATAGCATATGTATCCATGTTGGTTAACAGATGTGGTTTAACATTTTTTTTAAAAAAACCCCACACACCTTAGACTGGGTTTTAGCACACCCAAAAACTTAAACAAATCCTTATTTCCTAATGAATAGCCTTTGGACTATAATGTAACTTAAATAGAAAACTTTTTCTAGAAAGATTTTTCCTCCCAAAGCATTTTATTTTAAAAACTAGTGAATTGAAGCCCGTTGAGATAACGGGCGCTAGCCGGGCAGCATGCGCGCGCGCCTTGCGGGGCGGGGGGCACAGCCGCGGCTGCGCTCCTGCCGCCGCGGAGGGAGGAGGCTGAGCGCAGGGAAACCGGGGAGCCCCCCAACCCCGGACGCCCCCTCAGAGGCCGGCACCGCTGCGCGCGCCCAGCTCCCTCGGCGGCTCCGGCCGTGCAGGAGAAGAGCCGGGCAGGAGGGAGGGCGGGCGGGGGCGCTTCTCGGGCCCGCGACATCCCTCCCCGCCCGGGCTCTCTTCGCCGCCGCCGCTGCCGCCCCGCAACCTCCTCCGCCTTCTCCTTGCCAGGGAGGGAAGCAGCAGCAGCAGCAGCGTCGGCGGGTGAGCGAGCGAGGGAGTGTAAGGCGGCGGCGGGAGCCTCCCGGAACGGGAGGCTCCGCTGGAGGTGCGCGGCCGGCGGCGGCGCTTTGCGCCGCTTCCCCCGCCGCGGCAAGGCCCCGGCGCCGCCGCCACGGCCTGGCCCGGGCTCCTCGTTCTCCTCGCCGCCGCTGCCTCCAGGCTGGGCCGGCCGTCCTCCGGCGGGGCTGTGAGGGAGGCGGGCGGGCGGCCGTCACTTCCTGTCCGCTGGCCAATCCCTGCATCCGCGTGTGTCATGCGCAGTAGCGCACTTCCGTGACACACAGAAAATTGGTGGACGCAGGGACATAGCAAGATTATTATATAGGATCAGATTTAAATTAAAAAATAATAATCCTATTTTTAAATTATTATTTTTAATTTAAAAAACCATTGATTTTTATCCACTCTGCTTCCGGCAGGGTTGGCAGTGTGAGACCCCTCTTTCCCACAGAAACCAAGCAGGGTCAAATTCCTCACTTCCTGGCTGAGGTGTGGGGAGCTAAATCTTGCTTTCTGTGTGAGCAGCAAACCTAGCCATGTTTCTGCTTCTGCCCCACCTTCCGAAATCACATATGATGTCAGATGTGGGGCCGCTGGGTGTTATTTGGGGGCAGTGCCGGATTTATGCATAAGCTAAACAAGTTCCGTTTGGGGGGAGGGGTTAAAGGCAAGGGTCAAAGGGGTAACGTCACTCACAAAAGAATCACTATGGATCAAAACAGCAGCACAGAGAAAGCTCTGTCTTCCCTTCCAGAGATCATACAACAATGGAGGGCGGGGCAAGGGGGCGGGCCAGGGGTCAGTTTTAGCGACGCTAAGGAAAGGGAGCCAGAGATCAACCGCGATCTACCAAAACCTCGCGGGGATCTACCAGTAGATCGACCTGTTGGACAACCTTGCCATATAGCATATAAAGGTAAAGGTAAAGGGACCCCTGACCGTTAGGTCCAGTCGCGGACGACTCTGGAGTTGCGGCGCTCATCTCGCTTTATTGGCTGAGGGAGCCGGCATGTAGCTTCTGGGTCATGTGGCCAGCATGACTAAGCCGCTTCTGACGGACCAGAGCAGCGCATGGAAACGCCGTTTACCTTCCCGCCGGAGCGGTACCTATTTATCTACTTGCACTTTGACGTGCTTTAGAACTGCTAGGTTGGCAGGAGCAGGGACCAAGCAACGGGAGCTCACCCCGTCGTGGGGATTCGAACTGCCAACCTTCTGATTATAATAATAATAATTTATTATTTGTACCCCGCCCATCTGGGTTGCCTTCAGGTATTTTCTAAATGTCAGGTAGCTGTTTATTCTAAATGTCAGGTAGTTGATTAGCAAGCCCTAGGCTCTGTGGTTTATATATTGCATATATTCAACCCTAAAAACAGCGACAATTTGTTGTTGACAAAGGACAGCTGGACATAGAAAGGGCCCCGTTACCTTCAGTAGCTTAGGGCCTCATCAAACCTAGATCTGGCCCTGTTTGGGGGGAATGGGCTGGCTGGCCACGTTCGCTTCCCCGCCTGTGGCACCTCCGGAAGGGCCGTCGAAACCCTCCTTCCTCCTCTCTCTGCCCAGGCTATCCTGAAGCACAAGCTCCTCTCTCCCATCCTGAACGCCCTCTTCCCCATCATGAGCGCGGAGCCGCCGCCGGGCCAGATGGACGCGGAGGACGAGCAGACGGAGGAGGACATCGAGGACAGGGCCGAAATCCAGACCCCCAAGCACTTTGCAGCCCAGGTCCTCTGTGGGTGACGCCGCACGGCTTCTTCGGTCCCAGCACGATCCTGGCCTCGCTTGGCCCCCTGAGCATAATCCCTCCCTTTCTCTCTCAGGCCCCCTGTTTGGCCTTGTTTTGCCACGGAGGGGTCCTGGTTGGAGGCAGAAGGATGGTGGGGGGTCACCAGCTGGGGAACCCCCAAGGGAAGAAGGCGCAGAGCCCGGGGAGTGGTGGTGGGACGACCATAGGGAGAAGAGGGAGCAGACTGGGAAGAGGAGGTGTTGGGAACCGACGAGGCGACAGGGCTTAGTGAGCTGGGAGAGTCTGTGGCAGAGAGAAGTCCAGAATCGAGAAGATGAAGCAGCAGAGGAAGGGAGGCCAAGAGGCAGAGATGGAACAGACCGGTGAAGAACCATGAGTGTCTCCCCCTCCTGCTCCAGCAAGCTCCCTTCCCCGATGGTCTCCCAGATCCAGAAGAGAGCTGAAATGGGCAGGGCAGCAGCAGGCCATAGTCTCAGATTGCTTGGAAAAAGCCCCAGAAGCGAGGGCACTTAAGACGGCTGTGGGGAGGCGGGGGTTTTCCGTCTCGCCAACAGATTCGTGAGGCCATACCTCCTGGGGATGTGCTGCTGTGCCCATTAGGCCTGACGCCCAGCCAAGTCTGCGAAGATTTATGTTTGTATCCTGGTACCTTGCTTCTCGAACTTAATCCATCCCGGGAGTCCGTTCGACTCCAGGAACCGTTCGAAAACCAAGGCGCGGCTTCCGATCGGCTGCGGGAGCTTCCTGCATTCAAGCGGAAGCCGCGTCGGGCGTTCGGCTTCCGAAAAACATTCGCAAACCGGAACACTCGCTTCTGGGTTTGTGGCGTTCGGGAGCCAAGCCGTTCGAGAACCAAGGAACCACTGTACTAACAAACTCCAACTCTGGCAATGTGATCTCCTGCCAGCTTTCTCTTTGACAAGGACGTGCCTCTTGGTTTCCCAGCATGCCTTGGGCTTCTCCCTTCAGCGGGCGGCATGCCTCTTCCACGTTCAATCCCAGAATTCCCTGGGCTCGCTCTGGCCCAGTGCCACTTCTTTCCTCCTCCTCCCAGCATGCCTCGGGCTTCTCCCTCCTGAGGCTGGTCCTGCCTTCCCCTCTCGGGAGAGACCCCTACCAGGGTCACCCCTCGCCCTCCTTTCTCTCCCAGCATCCCCCTCTGCTCATGCGCCTCCCTGTCTCTCCTCAAAACAGGTGGTGGACATGTTGGCGCTGCACCTTCCCCCGGAGAAGCTCTTCCCCCAGCTGGTGAGTGTTCCTGGCAACGTTTAGAGTGGAATCGGAAAACAAGGTGCTCCAACCACAACAAGCCTTGGCTGTGTTTTGAGTAATTTCGCAGATGGCCAAATACTTTCTCTCCATTCCAAGATGAGGATAATTAATCAAATACAGGGTAAAAAAATAGGAATATTCGAACTGAAGCCGTAGTGAGGTAGAAGGAAGTCAACAGCACAATCAGTTGAAAAAGAATTCAACCCAAAACGAAAGTTATAATGTATAAACAACACCAACGTTGGTTTGAACTATATTAAGTATTACTTACCAATTGATAGGTATTTATATTGTCCAAGCTGTTATTTTGACTTAGTCGTGTTTCTTTTCTTTTCTCTTCTTAGATATTGCATTGTATAACTACATTAGTATATAAATCTTAGATTTCTTAATAATTTCATTATACATAAGTCAAGATCTATGTCAATCTAAGGACAATTGTTGTAAGACAGGCAAACTTGGCCCTCCAGATGTTTTGAGACTACAATTCCCATCATCCCTGACCACTGGTCCTGTTAGGGATGATGGGAGTTGTAGTCCGAAAACATCTGGAGGGCTGAGTTTGCCTATGCCTGCTGTAAGACTACTTTATTTTTATCTTTTATCTTTTCTTTTTTATGTATGCTTTTTCCGTTTGTATATACAGTATGTTTTTACTAATATATATATAGAGAGAGAGAGCGGAATTGGAAATAAAAAGGGCAGAATTTCAGGCGGTTTTTTAAAACTTGCACCTTCCTCCTCCCCAGACGCCTCTGATGGAGCCGGCGCTTCTGAGCACGAACCCTTACCACCGCAAAGCTGGCCTGATGTGCTTGGCCGTCCTGGCCGAAGGCTGCGGCGATCACATCCGACACAAGTACGTACCGCGGGGTGACATTTTTGGGGGGTGTCTCGCCACTGAGGCTCCTGCTGGTTTCTTGCAGTGTGTATTGTTGTTCCCTCTCAACTGTTGGGGTTCGCCTCCTGGGCTTTTCGGTTTAGAGAAAAGGTGAGTTAAAGGAGTGGGGATAGAGAGATCTGTGAAAATTACACAGAGAGGGAGTGGAAAAGGAGGGACCTTTTTCTCCCTCTCTCGTAACATGATGATGGGCCCCCAAACGAAACTGAACGTTGGGGGCTTATCAGGACAGATACATAAAATAAAGTACTCCTTTACACGGTGCATGGTTAGACTGTGGAACTCACTGCCACCCTTAACAAACTACAGGATTCTTTGAGGGGGAGAGTCATGGGTGGTGGGGATTTCACATGTGGTGGACTTGTAAAAGGGTAAAAGAGTATTGGGAAATAATCCATAATGAACTGGAAAAAATGTTTAAAAGTACTTTTCCAAAAAGAAAAACACAGAGTCCTTTTCGTTGGGGAGAATTCAGACGAAATTCCCAGGTGTCAAAAAAGGTTGTTTATGTATGCCACTACTGCGGCCTGTGTTTCGTTAGCCCCAAAATGGAAAAGGAGCGAGGTCCCAACTAAAGAAGAATGGCAACTTAAGCTGATGGAATATGCACAGCTTGCAGAGTTAACATATAGAATAAGGGAACAAAAAGAACATACGTCATTAGAGAAGATTGGAAAACGTTTATTGATTACATGGGGGGAAATTGTGTACACTTGAAAACTTTGGAAGCATTAAGATAAATTCAACCGTGTAAATAAGTTTGGATGGATGCAATAGTATAGTTTTTGTAAAATATGCAGAGGTTTATGATATGCAAAATGAACCATGGAAAGAGAAGGGAAGTCATTGATATTTTACGGATGTTTAAATGAGTACAGTGGATGCTCGGGTCGCAAACGCGATCCGTGTGGGAGGCGCGTTTGCAACCCGCAGCGTCTGTAACCCGCAGCGCCGTGTCTGCGCACCCGTGGGTTTTGATCCGCCGTTCCTGCGCATGCGCGAAGCGCTGAACCCAGAAGTAATCCATTACGGTACTTCCATGTTCAGCACATTTGTATCCTGTAGCGAACGCAACCCGAGGTATGGCTGTATTCTATATTGTAAAAAAGAAAATTAAATGAAAATAGTATATAAAAGGGATTTAAGCTTCCTCTCACTCTTCCTCTGAAATGCAGGTAGCCTGCCCTGTGCTAATGCTGCTCTGTCTGAATCTGGACTGCCACAGATCTCCCATCTCTATCTCTCTCGCTCTCTTTCTCTCTGTGTGTGTGTGTGTGTTTGTGTATTTGAGCCTCAAGGCAGATCTCAGCCGACACTTAAGCAAACCAATACTGACCTTGAACTAACCCTCCCCTTGCAGGCACCTCCAGCCCATGCTGCAAGTGGTGTGCCGGGCTCTATCGGACGAGAGCCAGGTGGTGCGTAACGCGGCTCTTTTTGCCCTGGGCCAGTTCTCTGAGAACCTGCAGGTGAGCCAGGTTAGGGGATCACTGCGATTGGGGCCGGGAGCAGAGCAGCTCAGGGCAAGCAGGGCACGGCCCCTCCAGGCTCACTTGGCCTTTAGCCAGGCCCCCCACCTGCCTGCCTTCTTACTTCCAACCATCCTGGCAAGGGGGGTGGGATGGGGTGGACCCTGTCTGCTCCTTCCCCCTTAGTCACCCTGTGGCATCTGAAGGCAGCCCTGTTCAGGGAAGCTTTTAATGTTTGATTGATTATTGTATTTTAATATTTTGTTGGAAGCCGCCCAGAGTGGCTGGGGAAGCCCAGCCAGATGGGCGGGGTATAAATAAATTATTATTATTATTAATTATTATTATTATTATTATTATTATTATTATTATTATTATTCTGTGAACTGCCCTGAGACCTTCAGGTATAGGGCGGTTTATAAGCTCAATAAATATAATAATAATAATAATAATAATAATAATAATAATAATAATAATAATAAATTAAGCAGGATTGGAATGGGGGGAAATGCTAATAAATAGGGGAGGGCAAGGTTTTGGATTGGGAGTTGTACGTTGAGGTCCAGCAAGATGCAGAGAACTGATTTGGGGGGCTGCGTAATAATGGCTCTACTGGATATTATTATTATTATTATTATTATTATTATTACTTGGGCAACTCGGCAGGGAGGAGGATGCGCCAAAAGTAGGGTGAGTTGGCTCCACCCGTCATTGGCTCTGGCTGTGCCCGTCAATGGCTCTTGCCCCGCCTCTGCCTGCCATTGGCGGTCTCCCTGCTTTCCATCCCGTCAGTCCCAATGGGCAGCAGCCCACCGCTGGTCAGGAAGAAATTTTACATCCCCAAGACACCGTTGGCATCTGTCTCTCTCTCGAGACAACAGAGTGTGCCTCCCGTCACCCGTTCTTAAGAGGGAACTTCGCTCAGATGGTGGCAGAGCCCCATGCCCGCAAACTGGCAAATTCTAGCCCTGAGCCCATTTACAGTGGTACCTTAGTTGTGTGGTGTAGTGGTTAAGAGCGGTAGACTCGTAATCTGGTGAACCGGGTTCGCGTCTCCGCTTCTCCACATGCAGCTGATGGGTGACCTTGGCCTAGTCACGCTTCTCTGAAGTCTCTCAGCCCCACTCACCTCACAGAGGAAGGGAAAGGAGAATGTGAGCCGCTTTGAGACTCCTTCGGGTAGTAATAAAGCGGGATATCAAATCCAAACTCTTCTTCTTCTTCAAAACGGCTTGGCTCTCGAACAAAACAGCTCCCAAATGCCGCAAACCCGGAAGTAAGTCTTTGGTTTGCAAATGTTTTTTGGAAGCTGAGCATCTGACATGGCTTCCGGTTGAGTGCAGGAAGCTCCCGCAGCCAACCGGAAGCCGCGTCTCGGTTTTCGAACGGTTCCGGGCCTCGAACAGACTCCCGGAACGGATTAGGTTCAACAACCAAGGTCCCACTGTATTGTGAAAACTCTCGACTGCAGCCTTGGCTGAAAAACTGAGGTGAAAGAGTAGATAAGCTTTTTATTTCATAGGTTGAGAGTTCGTGCTCCTGTGTCCTGGCCATTTGCCGATGCTAAAAAAATTAAAAAGACAAAAACCACCCCGAATAAAAAAAATGCATTCGGCTTTTTGCAGTAGCTGCGTCTCTACTCCAAAGGGAAGTTTATCGGGGTAGTGAAATTTGCTGGAGATGTAGAAAGAAAAACAAACATTCCCCGCCCACCCAGTTTTTAAGGAAAAATTATCAGCTTTCTGAGGTTGCTGAGAGAACCAGTGTGTCTTTAAAAGGGGGGGGGAAGGAGCAACCTCTCTCTGTTTTTCCACTCCTGTCTCTCTTCCCCAAGCCTGACATCGCCCGTTACTCGGATGACATCATGCCACTGCTTCTGCGCTACTTGGAAGGCGTCCAGTTGGCCCACACGAGTCACATGGCCAAAGCTTACTATGCGCTGGAGAACTTTGTGGAGAACCTGGGTGAGGATTCCTGACTAGTTGGGCCGGCTGCTCCCACCCTGATCCCTGAGCATGCGGAGCCCATAACTTAGGCCACATTCACCTAATGCATTTAAAGCACTGTCATGCCACTTTAAACGTTCATGCCTTACCCTTACCCAAGGAATTCTGGGAGCTGTAGTTTGCCAAGGGCGCTAAGGGAAGACTCCCCTATCCCCCTCAAGAACTACAATTCCCAGGGGGCTTTAATGACCGGTCCCTCGTCCCAGAGCACTCTGGGAATTGTAGCTCAACAAGTCAAAAAAAGCTCAACAAGCCTGGGCAAAAAAAGAGGGGGTGTCTTATACATGGGGGCGATTTATAGACGGAAATATACGGTACATCCTATTCCCTTTTAAAATGTGTTTTTTGTAGGGTGGGGAGGCTATTGAGTTATTCTTATTTTTTTTAATGTATTTTGTGGTTTTATATCTTGATTTTATTCTGTGAAGCGCCCTGAGACCCCTGGGTATAGGGCAGTATATAAATTCTATTATTATTATTACTATTATTATTATTATTATTATTATTATTATTATTGGGGGTTGTACTCGATGACCCTCATGTTCCCTTCTATGTTCCCCCATCACCCCACCACCAGAGCCAGTGTGGTGCAGTGGTTAAGAGCGGTAGACTCGTAATCTGGTGAACCGGGTTCGCGTCCCCACTCCTCCACATGCAGCTGCTGGGTGACCTTGGGCTAGTCCCACTTCTCTGAAGTCTCTCAGCCCCACTCACCTCACAGAGTGTTTGTTGTGGGGCAGGAAGGGAAAGGAGAATGTGAGCCGCTTTGAGACTCCTTCGGGTAGTGATAAAGCGGGATATCAAATCCAAACTCTTCTTCTTCATCATCATCTCTCTCTCTCTCTCTCTCTCTCTCTCTCACGTCGGTCCTTTTTTCTTCCTTGCAGAAGGCAAGATCTCCCCCTACCTCCCGGCCCTGATGGGGCGCATGTTGACCACCTTGAGCTCCCCCGGCAGCCCCCGCGTCAAGGAGCTGGCGGTTAGCGCCATCGGGGCCATAGGTATGCACACGCCTGGAGGTGGACCCTTGGCCCTGATTCTCGGGGAAGACGGATCAGACTTTGTATTATAATGGGTGGGGGGGGGGGTTAGCCTCCCTGGAAGAAAGAAGGCCTATTCATTGCACCCACCATCAGCCAATGATCCTTGGGAGCACGGTGGGGCTTGCTAGTGGGCTCACAAAGATAAAACCCTGAGCTTTGTTGGAGGACAGGCCTGCGGTGGTGTGGAAATATCTGCTCCGCCCAGGTAGTGAGCAGAATTAATCGTCGCGGGAGCAGGTGATGGAGAGAGAGCGCCAGGCGCATAAATTCCTACCAAATATATACTCTCCCCCTGAAGTTTAATTTGGACTATTAACATTCTCCCTTTTTTGTCTTTTTTTAATCAATTTGGGCTCTAGTGCTGGTTTAATATAAAAGACCTCGTTTTTTGGTATCGTCAGCAGTGATAAAATCCATCCCTAATTTTTTATTTATTAGGACTCTGATGTTTTTTTGCTACATGTGTCTCTTGTAGGCAAATTATATCTAGATTTTGTTTGAGAATTACATGTCCCACCCTATTTCTCTTTGTTTTATTATTCAATCCATTCACATTCCAGCTCGGTATTTTAAGGTTTGACGTTATCAACTTCTCTTAAGATAGGTCTACCCCCCGCTGTGCCTTTTTATTCTTCTTGTGCAAGCCGTTCCATTGCCAGCCTTTGCTTTTCCAGAGGGGTATTTTTTGGGAGGGTGCCTATCAGAATTAAGTGGGTGGCTCCTTCCTACACAGAGTCTAGATCTGGCAGGACCTGGAAATTCCGGGTCTGTTCCCTGGACGCAAAGCTTACCCTCTTCTTTCCAGCCCAGGCTGCCCGGGGATCCCTCTTGCCATACTTCCAAGCGATCATGGATCACCTGACAGCGTACCTGCTCACCACCCGGGAGGACCTCAGGCCGGTCCAGATCCAGTCTGTGGGTAAGCAAGATTTCCCCCTGTAACGAAAAGGCCCCTTGCTTTCGTTTTCTCACTTCGCCCTCTCAATTTATTAAAAGAACTAACAGGGATTGATGAGGTAAATCTAATCTCCCCCTTATTCCGTTAGCCTTTCCAGTAAACCCTCTAGCATTTGAAGGTTTTTTTACCCAATAAAAGAGAGTCCCTTTCCAGCAACTAATGTGGTCAGGTACCCTTTTAAACCCTGGGCTATATATGAGACTATCCCTTTTGTGTCTACCTTATAAGGGGTTCAGCAACTAGAAATCCCTTACTGAAAAGCTCGCCTCTTCCCTGAGGCAACTTCTTGACAACCTGGGTCTGTCTCCCTATTAAGCCCTTTCAGCGCACCCCGCAGCCACAATCTATCCTTTCCACTCTGGAGGAAAGTATAGTATCTTTAATGGGTATCCCCTCCTGTGGGTTTCATGTTCCTTTGCTGGAAAATAATACAGATGACTTTATGATTGGAACTTTAAATATGGAAGTTTTATTTGCTTAAGATCGTAATGGTTGTATTAAGGTTTCTTGTGTACATACTCAGTTTCAGTGATAATATCTTTGTTTATCATATAAAAGATAACAATATAATTACCTGACCTAAACCTACTCTCACAGACCTTCTTTTCCACCCACCTCACACTCCCTCTCCCAAAACCCCTCTCAACTGCCTAAACGGCTGCACATTCGTTCAGTCAGTCAAGCCTGGAGTCTGAGTTAACCCTTGATGGGTCGGGTTGAAAAGGAAGGAACAAACAGTGCAAAAACGTTACACCCCCTTTCTCTCTTCAAAGTTTACCGTTGCAATTTTGAGCTGGGCACATTTTGCGGTCCTGTTGAACTCGTCGTGGCTGGCTTCTGAGCCAACCTGCTTTAGAGATCATGAAGGAAAAGAGAAATAAGCAAGGGTCTGTTTCTGCACAGGTTTAGCTCAGTCAATAGAGCCCGAGGCTTTTGGCTTGGCTTCGAGCTTCACTTCAGGGGAAAGATTCCCTCGCTGCAGGGGGTTGGACTCAATGACCCTTGGGGGCCCCTTCCGACTCGACAAATCTGTGATTCTGAGCTCATTCTCTTTGCCCAAGAAGGGGTCGTTTTAAAGCTCCCATCTAATTGCTGGCTCGTTTCTAAGGTCTCCTCTGAGCATTTGAAATCGCCCTCAGCAGGGTTTCTTAAGCAGCTACGTGATACTGAAATTCAACAGGCAGAGCTTCCTTCCGTTTACTGGAGCCGCACACTGGGGAAAGCCATCCCTGTTGAATTTCGGGTTGTTAAGACACAGCTGCTAAAAATATGACAGAGCCCAGGAGTCTGCCTTGAGAGTCAAGATGGCAACCCGGCTCACACACGCCTCTCCACATGCCCAGCTGAATAGCTTGGTCATTTAGTTTGCCTCACGAACGCTACCTCGACGGTCAACAGACAGAAGGGTTGGGTATAAATGGCTATTATTGCTATTAACAGGGAGGAATGTGGAGCAGGTGGGGAACCCTGCCATTTCCCAGAAGCCTCTGCTGCTCACACCTTGCCCTCTGCTTCCCCTGCAGAGACTCTGGCCGTCCTTGCCAGCGTCATGGACAGAGAGGTATTTCTACCGCTGGCCGACAAATGCTGCCAGCTCGGGCTGGAGCTCTGCGACAAAGTGGACGATCCGGACTTGAGGCGGTGCACGTAAGTCAAACTGGGGGGTGCCTGCTCTCGACGGGAACGTTACGGCCCAGCATCCTCCTCGCAGCTGACGTTGGTGGAGATTTGTAGTGGAAGGTTTTTGGGGAAGGGGCCTGTTGCTTGAGAGTTGAATTCAGCATCAGAAAGCCGTGGGTTCAATCCCCGTTATACGAAACTGTACTGTTTTATTTATCTGCCGCGTTTCCACAACGAGAGGCACCCAGAGCTGCGCTGACAGACGCCCGCTTCTTATCAAAGTGCAAAACTTTGAAGGGCGGAGGGCAAAGAAGCAGTTTACAAAGCGGATCGAGGAATGCGAAGGAGAGCAAAAACAGGCCGTTTAGCAAGCATGGAATGAATCCAGCATTGCAAAAGATGTAATCTGGGCCACCTCCACGTCATACGTTTAAAGCAAGATTATAGCATGGCTGCCCTCCCCAAGAATTCTGGGAGCTGTAGTTTGCCAAGGGTGCTGAGAGTTGTTAGGAGATCTCCGCCCCCGCCCCCCGTTCTCCCCGCAGAGCTACATTTCCCAGAGTTCCCTGTGAAAAGGGATTGACAGCTGAACCACTCTGGGAATTGTAGTTCTCTGAGGGGAAAAGGCAAAAAGGTGAAGCTTAACGGTTAAAGTGAGAACAAAAGGCTGAGGAGGAGGAGGAGCAGAAGAAGAATTTTATTATTTGTACCCCGCCCATCTGGCTGGGTTTCCCCAGCCACGTGGGAAGGCCACGAGAGCCAGGGTTATGTGATAAATGGCACAAGCCGGCCTTCACCTCAGATGTTTGGGACTACAACTCCCATCATCCCCCAGCCAGCACAGCTGGTGACTCCTGAGTTATAGATGCATTTATCCCCTCTCGGGAGAAGCCTCTCTGCCACTATCGATCATACGCCCTTGGTATGTTGGGGGATGATAGGAGACGTCAAAATATCTGGGAGGCTGGCAAAAAAACACACACTCTTGGCAGTGAATTTTGGGGTTTCTAGCCAAGAGAGGCCTGCTTCGCATCTGCCACCTGAACCTGTTTTAAAATGGAGGCCAGTGAGACACACAGGTGCTCAAAAGAATCCCTTCTTGCGCCAGGTACAGCCTGTTCGGGTCTCTCGCGACCGTCCTAGAGGACGCCATTGAGCCGTACCTGCCTCGCATCACCACTCTTATGATCTATTCTCTCAAATCCACAGAGGGCGTTGAGGTGAGTATTTTGGCATCTGCTTTCGTGGGCTGGGACTCCCGTCATCAGAAGCCGGAAGCTGGTGTATACTCCCCCCCTCCCCACCCCATTTTTATTTATTTTTTAAAGCCATAACAATAAGCTTCAAACGAATTTAAAGGGTAATCATGCCACTTTGCCCATTGCTACAATGCTATAAAGTGACCCCAAAAAGCATTATTATTACACATTGCTGCCATGTTGGCTCATTAAGAGTTTGCATGCTTAAAACCTAAATGTGTGCATATTCCTGGGGGCAGGGGAGGCATTGGAAGCTGATCTATTGGGGCAAATGGACCACTTCCCCATTGATCCTGGCCTATTCCCCTGCCCCACCAGTCTGCCTTCTTGCTCCCCCTGCCATTTGTCTCCCTGCTTTCCACCCCACTGGTCCCAAGGGGCACAAGCGACCTGTGTTATGTGCTGTAAACATTGAGACTTCAGTGCTGTGAACTGTAAGCAGAGGAGCTCGTGACACTCAGTATTGCAGCTGCCCAGTTTTCTAGATTTGCTGGGCTATCTTTGTGGGGCTACCTTTGAAGGTGACCCGGAAACTGCAATGAATCCAGAATGCAGCAGCTAGACTGGGGACTGGAAGTGGCCGCCGGGACCACATAACACCGGTCCTGAGAGATCTACATTGGGTCCCAGTACGTTTCCGAGCACAATTCAAAGTGTTGGTGCTGACCTTGAAAGCCCTAAACGGCCTCGGTCCTGTATACCTGAAGGAGCGTCTCCACCCCCATCATTCTGCCCAGACACTGAGATCCAGCACCGAGGGCCTTCTGGCGGTTCCCTCCCTGCGAGAAGCAAAGCTATAGGGAACCAGGCAGAGGGCCTTCTCGGTAGTTGCGCCCGCCCTGTGGAACGTCCTCCCAGCAGAGGTTAAAGGGATCAACAACTACATGACATTTAGGAAATACAGTGGAACCTCGACTTACGAATTTAATGCGTTCCGAAAGCACACTCGTAAGTCGAAAATTTCGTAAGTCGAAAAACGGCATTCCCATAGGAATGCATTGGAAACGTAAGTCGAAAAATTCATAAGAAAATCCTATGTAAACCTTCGTAAGTCGAGTAAACCCCATCTAAAACTTAGTAAGTCGAGTAAACCGCATCTAAAATCCAAGCGGATTTCCTTTCATAAGTCGAAAAATTCGTAGGTGCGCGGCCGCTTTTTCCCTTTCGTAAGTCAAAAAATACGTAAGTCGAGTACTTCGTAAGTTGAGGTTCCACTGTACCTGAAGGCAGCCCTGTTTAGGGAAGTTTTTAATCTGTGATGTATTAATGTATTTCAATGTTTGCTGGAAGCCGCCCAGAGTGGCTGGGGAGACCCAGCCAGATGGGCGGGGTACAAATAATAAATTATTATTATTATTATTATTATTATTATTATTATTATTATTATATCTGAGCACCTCTGGCAGGCCAGGGAGCTGCCTGGCTCCTGGGTGGCTGCAGAGTCGAACGATGGGCATTGCAGAGAGTTCATGCTCTCTCCCGCATCTCGAGACGACAACTCCGTGTCTCTTAACCGCCTCCTCACCTCTCCTGCATTTGTCTCCTGCTCTGCCCAGTCTCACGGTGGAACTGGAAACTCCTTCCTCTTGTTTGACGACGAGGAAGAGGACGAAGCGGAGGTGGAAGGGGAAGAGAGCCTGGATGAGGACGAAGACGACTTCTCTGAGCTTTCGGGGTAGGTGGCCATTGGGGGAGGGATTCTAGGAAGGCCGGCGTCTCCCTTGTTGGGAGGGGATGTTCCAGGCGAGAGGCACAGAGCCATATTTAAATGGTCCTCCCTCAAAAAAACCAAAAACCCTCTGGTTTCTTAGCCTGTAGCAGGCCGCAGGATGATCCCTTCGTGTTTCAGAATTCTTCCTTGGCATCCATGTGGACTCTTTAACGAAAGCAAAGGTGGCAGTTTTTTTAAAGGCCATTTTGGTGACTTTTTTTGAAAAACAAAGTCCCCTTTATGTAGATGTTAGCCCTCTGAAGACTGACAGAATTTGATCTGGGGGATTTATTGGCCTAGAGCCAATAAATTTAGGCTTAAAGGTTGAGGAATTAGTAACTTTGAGAGGCCTGAAGTCTGAAGTCGCTGGTGGTGCTTGTCTGCTTGGTCCTGCTCTCCCGAAGATTGTGTAGCAACCTTTTCCCTGACGCTAATTTTGTGTACGCTGTGGTTTTTATTTATTCGGGAGTTTTTATTGTATGGAGGATCAACCCAACATGTGAGCCCCCCCACCAACAATCTATAAAGTGGGGCTCTTCAAATCCAGGTTGATCCCCTTCAGAATGTGCCCCAGGCGCCTTGAACGCCACCTGAGCCCCTTATATCCCTGCTGGATCGCTGAGATCATCCACAGGCGTTTAGTGTCTCTCCTCCCATGCTGTGGTGAGCTCTTCCAGCAGAGATCTGGCAAGCTCCCCTTGCTTTTGACTCCAGGGCGTCTCTTGAGAACGTTTTTACGCCAACAGGCCTGCGCAGCTGACATTTCTTCTTGAGCAGCCGGTTCGTTTAAACTATTGTTTTGCATTGCTTTGAGAGGTTTTTACTTTGCTGCCCACCGCCACAATGTCTTGCGAGGCTGAGGGCAGGATGTAAGTAATTAAGTATAACCTAGGCCTTGGAGAGAGGGACACAGGTGGCGCTGTGGGTTAAACCACAGAGCCTAGGGCTTGCTGATCAGAAGGTCAGCGGTTCAAATCCCCGTGACGGGGTGAGCTCCCGTTGCTCGGTCCCTGCTCCTACCCACCTAGCAGTTCGAAAGCACGTCAAAGTGCAAGTAGATAAATAGGGACCGCTCCGGCGGGAAGGTAAACGGCATTTCCGTGCGCTGCTCTGGTTCGCCAGAAGCGGCTTAGTCATGCTGGCCACATGACCCGGAAGCTGTACGCTGGCTCCCTCGGCCAATAATGCGAGATGAGCGCCGCAACCCCAGAGTCGGACACGACTGGCTCTAATGGTCAGGGGTCCCTTTACCTTTACCTTTAGGCCTTGGAGAATGCTGTAGGCATGGTGTCAGGTTCTCTTATCGGTTGTTCAATAGTAAGATCAAGCCATCTTGTCTTTAAGTCTCTTTATTCTGTGCAAAGCTATTTACAGTGCAGAGTTCAGTTTATCATGTCTGCTCAGTCACTAGCAGAATCCGGAAGTGCCTCCCTCCTGTTTTGGCGCCAACACCAAAGCCTCGGCATCCTGAATTGCCGCCTTCTCCTCCTACGCGAGATAGGCGCCGGAACTGACACCTCCCCCTCCGAGCAAGTCTGCTGGGTGGTGTCGCCTGCCGGCGACCTTACAAACCCAATAACCATTAACAGAGGTGTCCGCCAGGGGTGTATTCTTGCCCCTTTTCTCTTTAATTTATTCATAAGCGATATGAGGGCTCCTTTGATCGAAGCCCAAGGAAAAATACATGCTCCCTGCCTGGCCCACTACCGTTGCCCCCTCTTACTCTATGCAGACGATGCAGCGATACTTTCCTTTTCGAGAGTCGGCCTTAGGCGCGCATTAAAAATCTTTAATTGTTATTGCAAAACAAACTTTCTTACAATTAATCATGCCAAGTCTAAAGTTCTAATTTTCTCCAAGAGTCGGAAAATTTGGATTTAATCTCAGCCAAGAGAATTATAACCCTCAAACTAGAAGAGATAGATCTACAATATAACATTGCAACAGGGGGGGGCTCCTGCTCCCCGGTAAACCTTGGCTTAATACCACAAATGAAATTTCCATCCTATTTAACTTCTCTATCTGTGGTGTCACACAGGTATGCTTTTATAAAGGCTAGATTCAATGCTTTCCCATCAAATGTTATGGGCAATAGACTCTCAAACGGTCAGATCTCACTTCTCTGCGACTGCAATAACGGAGCTACAGAATCATTACATCATATTATCCTCAGTTGCCCATTGCACTCGGCTGCACGGGCCAAATTTCTAACCCCCTATCTTGTGAATATTACTGATGAAACCCCGGAAGCAAAAGTAATATTCCTTCTGAACGATGAAGATGCTAGTAGATCCCTTACAGTTGCAAGATTTCTGATAAATGTATTATCTCAAAAGAAGAGAAATGGATCACTGCAAGATGTCTGTTAGCTTATTAAAGCCCCAAAAATTTCAAAAATCAGCGCAGCTAAACCTAAAGGGTTACAAATAAAACTGTTTTAACCGTTTCCACTGGATCTAAATTTTAATTTTGGTTTTATACGAATGTATTTTACTGTTTTACTGTGTTTTATATAGTTTTGTAGTTTACTGTGTTTTATAGTTTTATATAGTTTTTATTTAAATATTTAAATTTAAATTTCTATTGTATAATTTTATTTTATTTTTTGTTTTATTTAGAAAGTTTTATTTGCATTTGCACTGTCTTGTTTTCTCTGGATGTAACACAAATGTATATCCATGGGCCAATGGCCGTAATAAACATTACTACTACTGCTGGGTGGTGCCAGGTCTCCCAGCAACTCCCTGGACACCTGGCACTCCCTGGCTCCCAGCCACTAACTGCTCCTCCCCCGAAGAGGGGCTGCCAGATTCACTCGAAGATGAATCTGTCGTTAACACAGGCTGCGGGTCCCTGTATGCACTCCGAGCTGGACTGGCAGGGGCGGGCAGATCCTTGACACATGAGATTCTGTCTTGGCACTTGAATATCTGAGTTTGTTGTTTGCGAGGAGGCTGACCCTCAATTTCCTCTCCTTCCTCCCTCCCTCCGCTGCCGGTTCCTCTTGCAGGTTGAACGTGGAAAGCGCCTTCATGGATGAAAAGGACGATGCCTGTGTGGCTCTGGGAGAGATTGCCACCGGCGCCAGGTATGGCCACGTGTGTGTGTGTGTGTGTGAGAGAGAGAGAGAGAGAGAGAGAGAGAGAGAGAGAGAGAGGGACTCATTTCGTGCTGGAGTGGCTTGGAGACCACCTGTGTGACTGAGCCATTGGTAACAGACCTTGGGGTTTGCGGGCCCTTAGGAAATGGCGACAGGAGGAGAAGCTTCTAGCCCTTAAAATCCTGAAGCTCCCCTTGGGGGCAGTTGGTGGGAGGAGGGGGGAGCAGCAGGGACACCCACCCGTCCACCTTAAAAAGTTTTAAGATTTGATATCCAGTCCAACAAAATATCTAAAGGAAAACACACAGCAGGGCGATCTAAAAAGAGCCAGTGTGGTGTAGTGGTTAAGAGTGGTGGGCTTGTAATCTGGTGAACCGGGTTCGCGTCTCCTCTCCTCCACATGCAGCTGCTGGGTGACCTTGGGCTAGTCACACTTCTTTGAAGTCTCTCAGCCCCACTCACCTCACAGAGGAAGGGAAAGGAGAATGTGAGCTGCTTTGAGACTCCTTCGGGTAGTGATAAAGCGGGATCTCAAATCCAAACTCTTCTTCTTCTTGTGTTGACAAACAGAAGTGTGTTCAGTAGATGTTTGGAGCAGATCCCAGTTGGTGTCCTCGGACAAGGGAGGGCGTCCAAGAAATCTGGTCTTGCTTATGTGACAGCAGTGAGATTAGAGGGATCTGCACAGGAAATGGCGCTCCATCAAGTATCAAGTTAGAGAGCCAGTGTGGTGTAGTGGTTAAGAGCGGTAGACTCGTAATCTGGTGAACCGGGTTCGCGTCCCCGCTCCTCCACATGCAGCTGCTGGATGACCTTGGGCTAGTCACACTTCTCTGAAGTCTCTCAGCCCCACTCACCTCACAGAGTGTTTGTTGTGGGGGAGGAAGGGAAAGGAGAATGTTAGCCGCTTTGAGACTCCTTCGGGTAGTGATAAAGCGGGATATCAAATCCAAACTACTCTTCCTCTTCTTTTTCCTCGTATCCTCACATGAGCGCAGTTCCTTCAGCCTACCTGGCTCCCACCATCCCTGCCCTTTGACCCTTGTGACTGGGGCTGATGGGAGCTGGAGTGCAGCGGCATCATCCGGTGGGGCAAATATTCCCCACCCCAGAGCTCTCCCCAAGTAGAAATACAAGAGCTTAGATCTCACAAGAAATACAAGAGCTTAGATCTCTAACCTTTTCCCCTGCTTTCTTTTTGTCTCCATCTCAGCGTGGTCTTCCTGCCTTTCTTGGAGAAATGCTTCCAGGAAGTCTTTGCGCTCTTGGAGGTAATGGGTGGGCCAAGCGGGGGGTGGGGTGGGGGCATATGTTTGGGGAAAGTGGGGCAGGGGGCAAACTTTGGCAGGGGAAAGGAGAGGCTTTGAGCTGGAAAGAGGTGAGAGATGTTTTCTGGACACCTGTAGGGGCAGCAGTCCCTTGCAGAAGCTCCGTTATACTGAATTACGCAGCTGATAAACAGCTCTTACTGTCAGAAAGTTCTTCCTGGTGTTGAGTTGGAATTCCTTTCTGTTAACTTGAATCTATTGTTTTGGGAGCTAGCGTTTGGAGCGGGAGAGAGCAAGCTTCCATGTGGCAGCCCTTTAAATATGTGAAGATGGCTATCATATCTCCTTCTCAGTCTCCTCTTACCCAGCTCCCTCAACCGTTCCTCATCAGGCTTGGTTTCCAGACCCTTTATCGTCTGGGTTGCCCTCCTCTGCACACCTGCCGGCTTGTCAATATCCTCCTTAAATTGTGGCGCCCAGAACTGGACACAGTATTCCAGGTGTGGTCTGGCTTAGCCAGAATAGAGTGAGACTATTACTTCCCTTGATCTGGGCATTATACTTCTCATATATATTATATATGGAGGTGGGGGGGCACCTGCTTCTCATAACAGCTGGGAGGGAGGAACCCTCAATCAGAGGCTTTCTGGGGTGCAGCAGAGAGGTGTTGAACCTTTTTTTTTTTTTGCCAAAGTCGTTGCAAAATCTATTTTTGAAAAAAAAGTTTTTGAGGGTTTTTTAAAGGAAATTTGAAGGGGAAAAAATCTACTTCCAATATGGGCTGTCAGATTTTCCAAGATATTTGAACCGATTTCGGAAACTTCCGCCCGGACACTATTTATGGCGGACGAATCCCAGATATGTCCGGACGTATGGCAGCCCTAAATTTAGGGACCTGGAATAAGGAAACACTTAAGTGCAAGTGGGTGGGTTATAATTCTTCACGCATCTATGAGCCTCTGCCTTAATTTTGCACTCATCACAGGACAATTTACAGCTGAAGTGGGTTTGAAAAACAGTACCTTAAAACGCTCAACAGCTTAAGAGCGGTACAAAAACAATACAGAGCGAGAGTGTCAAAGGTGGATAACGTTTTCATCCAGCTCGAAACCAAAATGCGCCCTGTTGCTTCCGGACAGTGCAGCTAGGGGGCGCCTCTCGTATCTCGGCAGGGATGGTATTGTGCAGAACAGGGGCTGCCACCCTGGAGGCCCTGCTCTGTGTTAACTGTGGCACGGGCTTCTGATATTTTGCGGGGCTTTAAGGAGAAAGTCCCCTGCAGATTTATTGGGGGATGGATGCTGTCTCTCGGGTAGCCTGGTCCTCAGCTGTGCAGGACGTTTTCTATGTCAGCGGTACCAAAGCAGATGTAAGGGCCGCGGCAAAAGGCCTGACTCCTCCTTCTCTTCCCAGCATCCCAACATCAACGTCCGGAAATCTGCTTTCAACACCCTGGGACATTTCTGCATCTCCTTGCACCGGGTTTGCGAGCGGGATCCGTCCGAACCTCACAGCGCCGGTGAGTGACCTCAGGGATGGCGTGTTTGTTTTTTAAGCAGGGTGGTCCGAGGAGATGACTTTGAAGCACGGCTTTGAAGCAGGGAGATCCTACTTTAGCAAACTGAGCAAAGGAGCTTGCAAATAGGGATAATAATAATAATAATAACGTATTTTTCGCTCTATAAGGCGCACCTGACCATAGGACGCACCTAGTTTTTAGAGGGGGAAAGCCCCATATTTTTGAGAATCAGCTCAAATTTCTGCAGCTTCTTTTGCAAAGGAGAAAAGCCCCAATTTTTGAGGATCAGCTCAGATTTCTGCAGCTTCTTTTGCAAAGGAGAAAAGCCCCATTTTTTGAGGATCAGCTCAACGTTGTTGAGCTTACTTTGCAAAGGGAAAAAACCCTGTTTTATGGGGTTTAACTCACAGTTCTGCAGCTTCAGGCAGTCATTTCTGCAGTTTCCAGACGGATAATCTAATCAGCCAGTCACATGTCGCTGGGGAAACAGGCTCCCTCTGCAAGGGGGCGGGGCTGGAATCTCTCTCCCTTATCTCTCTCCTCCATCGTTTGCTGAGCAGCTGCTCAGCGGGCTTCCTTTCAACACCCCCTTCTCTCTCTCTCTCTCTTTTTAAAAAGCATGATCTGCTTTTGCCCCTGGGCAGTTCAGCTCCAGGGACCACACATTCGCTCCATAAGACGCACAGACATTTCCCCTCACTTTTTAGGAGGAAAAAAGTGCATCTTATGGAGCGAAAAATACGGTACATTAAAATATCACAGATTAAAAACTTCCCTAAACAGGGCTGCCTTCAGGTATTTCCTAAATGTTATGTAGTTGTTGATCGCTTTGACCTCTGATGGGAGGGCGTTCCACAGGGCGGGCGCCACTACCGAGAAGGCCCTCTGCCTGGTTCCCTGTAGCTTTGCTTCTCGCAGTGAGGGAACCGCCAGAAGGCCCTTGGCGCTGGACCTCAGTGTCCGGGCTGAACGGTGGGGGTGGAGATGCAAACTTCAGAAGGCTCAGGTGGACAATATTTAGCTTGGAAGGTTTGCCGCAACGCAGGAAGTTGCCATGCACTGAGCTAGACTGTTGATTTATTATATAAAAAAATTAAGTGCATACACGTAGGGGCACACACTCCCCAGAAAACCAACCTTTCACCCTTCAATAATTAGGAAATATTCCCTGGGGTGGGTGGAGGGAAATCACTTTATTTGAGTTCACAGAGCAATCCCGAAGTCCCCTTGGCTCTCTTAATGACGCCAGATATTTCCTCTGCCGTAGAAGGAATTGTCTTGGGGGGAAACCCTTCCCCAATATTTCTTTTCACCTGTAAATTCTGTAAGCAGAGAAATTTACTGAAGTGAAGGGGCGACTGTCCAGCAACTATCCTTCAGTGCGAGTCAAAAGAGCAGCTTTTATGTATGAATGAGGTCGATCTGTGAGATGGATTCATGTACAAAAGTAATTGCCATCTCAAAAGAATGGCCAGGATAAGGCAACTGGCAAATATTATCAGGTATCTCGGCAGACAGGAGACAAGCCACACACTCAGATTTCTGCCTCTTTCTGTGACGGTTGTATGATGCTTTTTGGTGGTCTTTGAGTTGGGCAATTTCTAAAGTCTTTACAAACCTTTGTTCTGGGTCCTCCCCTCCTTGCAAGGTGGGGGGGGGGGCGGACTCTGTGGCAACAGGGAAATAAAGACCTGCCTTTCTTTTTTCTGGATCCTGCCTCCATCCATTCTCCTCTGATCCATAATGGGCTTGGGAGTCCCTTGATGGGGAGATGAGCTGTAAATGCCAACCCCAAAATTTTATTATAACAAGTCCATCTTGTCTCGCCTACCCTGACTGGCTGCCGCGGTTGTCCAGAATATTCGGCCCGGCGTCTTCCACTGCCGTACATGCCATCGGGGACTGGACCCGGGCCCTGCCATTGAGCTAAGAGTACAGCAAGATTCTAGTCCTCTTGGATCTGGAGAAAGGGGCTGGCGTAAACAGTAACGTAGGAAGCTGTCGTCTATGAAGTCAAACACAAACAGCATAAAGTATCACTGTGGTGATAATATGAACCATAAACCACCAAAACCACCACACAATGGCTGAAACTATAATAAAAGATTTACTGGAATCCTCTTCTGAAAAACTAACAGTCTTTCAATAAAGCCACATGATTAACAAGCCATATTTGCTTGATATAACAGAATGTATAATGTTCACGTGACTGAACCATTCAGCAACAGGTTGGGTATAGCCACAAAATCTTGGTGCCAACAAAACGTTCACAATTGGTTGATGGTGAGTAGATAGTAGAATTCTTCAACAGTTCAAAGCAAAAATCTCATGGGTGTAATAGTAGATGAAGCATGTTTATATGAGTCTTGCAACATCACCATCCAGCCGAAATCAACACAAGTGGCACATGAGAAGGGCGAAGAAGACCTGTCCTCCGGATTACTCACAGGTTTCGCTATATAGCTTCATCAGTTCAGGTTAAGCATTCTGATTAGCACAACATGCGAAATATTCCACAGGCACTGTTTATTTAACGGAAATAAAGACCTTTCTTTTTTCTGGATCCTGCCTCCATCCATTCTCCTCTGATCCATAATGGGCTTGGGAGCCCCTTGATGGGGAGCTGGGCTGTAAAAGCCAACCCCAAAATTTTATTATAACAAGTCCATCTTGTTATAATGGCTACCCTTACTGGCTGCCACGGTTGTCCAGATTATTCGGCCCGGCGTCTTCCCCTGCCGTACGTGCCATCGGGGACTGGACCCGGGCCCTGCCATTGAGCTAAGAGTACAGCAAGATTCTAGTCCTCTTGGATCTGGAGAAAGGGGCTGGCGTAAACAGTAACGTAGGAAGCTGTCGTCTATGAAGTCAGACCATCTTGTCTGCACCGACTGCCAGGATTTCAGGCAGGGAATATTTTTACCTGGAGTTGACGTAGGGGGAATCGGACCTGGCTGTCAGGGACGTGGCGCTGGGCAGGGAGGAGGCGCAAGGGCTGTCAGGGGAGAGAGAGCCGCAGCACCACTCAGGCAGTAGCGAAGGAAGCAGGGTGTCCCTCAGTGAAGGGGAGGAGCAACCAGGAAGTTTGGTGGAAACAGGGCATGGAGATGCTGCGGGACCTCAAGCAACGCCTGGGGTAATGGAGGCGCCGGGTGCTATGGCATTTCCGTCGCCCCAGGTGCGTAGAGGGAAGAAGCGTAAGGAACATAGTTGTCAACTTTCGGATTTGAAAATAAGGGATTTTTTCAAACTTTCGGATTTGAAAATAAGGGATGCCGCGAGGGTGGTGCAATGGCACTAAGTAGCCTTGTCACCCTGCGCTCCAGAGATTGCGCGCGAACGGGTGAGCGAAAGAGCGAGCACGTAGACGGCAGGCAGGCTGTCTGTCTGTCTGGTTGGGCGTGAGGGTCTGGCTGCACAAGGCATGCAAGCTCCGCCCCCAGTCGGTCTCAGACTCCTTATTGGCAGCCGAGCAACGCAGCTGAGGAGCCTCCCTGGCCGGCAGGGAGGGAGAGGAGCTGCTTCCTTGGAAATCCGGGAAATTTAAGGGATATCGACAATCCGGGATAGCAGCGGGAAACGGCATTGGAATAAGGGAGTTTCCCGCCAAAAAAAGGGACGGTTGCCAGCTATGGTAAGGAATCTAGGAGGAGATTTGGTCTACCGAAACTGTTCTGTTGGGGGTGGACCCGTGAGAGGCCACTCCCGGATTCTGGTACCGACTCGAGCGGTCATGAACTTTAGAGCTCCGTTTGTACATACTGTATTTTTCGCTCCATAAGACGCACTTTTTTCCTCCTAAAAAGTAAGGGGAAATGTCTGTGCATCTTATGGAGCGAATGCATGGTCCCTGGAGCCAAATTGCCTAGGGGCCAAAAGCAGATTGTGCTCTTTTTTTTTTTACAAAGAGAGAAGAGGGTGTTGAAAGGAAGCCGCTGAACAGCTGTTTAGCAAGCGATTGGGGAGAGAGATAAGGCTCCCTTTCCAGCCCCGCCCCTTGCCCAGGCCTCCGTTGTTGAATGCAGAGGGAGGCTGTTTGTTTCCCCAGCGACATGTGACTGGCTGATTAGATTATCTGTCTGGAAACTGTAGAATTGGCTCCCTTTCCTGTAGGACTAGAAGCTGCAAACTGTGAGTTGAACCCCATAAAAACGGGGCTTTTCCTCTTTGAAAAAGAAGCTGCACCACTTTGAGCTGATCCTCAAAAAAACAGGGCTTTCCCCCTTTCCTCCTTTAAAAACTAGGTGCGTCTTATGTTCAGGTGCCTCTTATGGAGCGAAAAATACGGTAGTTATTAATAAAGCTGTAAATACAGATAAGGATGTATCGGACTCATTACTCCCGAGGAGACACCACAGCACCCTTACGCTGGCGCATTCTGCTCCGCCAACCGAGCTCTGGCCCGCCTGCTTTTAAAAACACCGCCACGCTCGTGCCCTCCTTCCAGGCGGGGCATCTGGTGGGGCCAGGACGCTGCATCCAGCCCCACTTAGTCCTTAGTGTAGTGGTTGAGAGCGGTGGACTTGTAATCTGGTGAACCGGGTTCGTGTCTCCGCTCCTCCACATGCAGCTGCTGGGTGACCTTGGGCTAGTCACACTTCTCTGAAGTCTCTCAGCCCCACTCACCTCACAGAGTGTTTGTTGTGGGGCAGGAAGGGAAAGGAGAATGTGAGCCGCTTTGAGACTCCTTCGGGTAGTGATAAAGCGGGATCTCAAATCCAAACTCCTCCTCCTCTTCTTCTTCTCCTTCCTTCCGCAGCTCGCCTCCAGCTGCTGTGCACCGTGCTGCCTGCTTACATCAAAGGGATCCGGGAAGACAAGGAGCGCCAGGTGGTGATGGAGATTTTGGAGAGCCTGGCGAAGGTGCTGAAGACCTGCCGGCAAGAGGCCCTCCGCGTGCCCGGGCAGCTGACGGACCTGTGTCAGGTCACCCGGGAGGTCCTGGAGAAAAAAGTGAGTGTTTGGGTGGGGAGGCGGGAGGGGAGCTGTGGTCCGAAATATCTGTGAGTGCTCCAGGTTGGCAAAGACTGGGGCAGAGATTTCTACAGGGCTCTTCTACCCCTTTTCCCCCCCTCGGGGACCAGTCTTTTCCACCACTCGAGCTTGCCCTCGGTGACTTCCGCTGACCGGACTGTGAATCTGGCTGCTCCTGCCAGATTCGGCTTCACGGAGGGGAGGGAGAAGCGTCACTGCGAGGTGCATCCCCCCCCCAAAAGCTTTATATGAGTATATAAAATTTCTAGTGCAGTGCATTTTTGGGAAGCGGTGGGACATACACAAATGGGGTGGAAGTGGGGCTTTTTTGGGGGAGGCGTATTTAGGTCAGTATATGCCCCAAGGGACGCGGGTGGCGCTGTGGGTTCAACCACAGAGCCTAGGGCTTGCTGATCAGGAGGTCGGCGGTTCGAATCCCCGCAACGGGGTGAGCTCCTGTTGCTCGGTCCCAGCTCCTGCCCACCTAGCAGTTCGAAAACACGTCAAAGTGCAAACAGATAAATAGGAACCGCTCCGGTGGGAAGGTAAACTGCGTTTCTGTGCGCTACTCTGGTTTCACCAGAAGCGGCTTAGTCATGCTGGCCACATGACCCGGAAGCTGTTCGCCAGCTCCCTCGGCCAGTAAAACGAGATGAGCGCCGCAACCCCAGAGTTGTTAATGACTGGACCTAACGGTCAGGGGTCCCTTTACGTTTACCTATGCCCCACTCAGTCCTATTCAAAAACGCTCTCTTCCTCATGTTCCCTTTGCAGACAGCCTGTCAGGACCCCAGCCTGGACGAAGACGAGGATGAGGATTGTGAAGAGGTGGTAGGTCCAGAATCGGCGGCCTCAGACCCCAGAACCCCCTTTCTTCTTCTAAACTCTTGTAATTTGTGGGCTTCTGAGAACAGACGCAGCAGCCTGATATATATTTCCCTCAAATATATATCAATTCACTAGCCTTTATGGTTTCAATAAATGCATTCCAAGTACAGTGGTACCTTGGTACTCAAACTTAATCCGTTCCGGAAGTCCGTTCCAAAACCAAAGCGTTCCAAAACCGAGGCGCGCTTTCCCATAGAAAGTAATGCAAAACGGATTAATCTGTTCCAGACTTTTAAAAACAATCCCTAAAACAGCAATTTAACATGAATTTTACTAACGAGACCATTGATTCATAAAGTGAAAGCAAGAAACAATGTACTGCAGTCACACAATCAATCAGTAGCTGATCTGGGTTCCACCCAGTCGCAAAAACAAAACGAAAAAGAGCCGCAGAAGCAAAAACGCAAAATAAATAGCAAAAACAGATAGACCTCAGCGTAACACTCAAATGGAAGTGTGGTACTCAAATCGGAAGCTTAACACTCAAAACGGAGCATGTTCAGCTTCCGAAAAAAGTTCAAAACTGGAACACTTACTTCCGGGTTTGCAGTGTTTGGGTTCCAAGTTGTTTGAGTACCAAGGCGTTTGAGAACCAAGGTACCACTGTATCATTATACTTGTCCAATCTTGGTTTGAAAGCAATCCGTTCCTCCCTGAAAAACATACCCACTCCGCAGCCTGCAACCGAGGAATCATAGAGTCATACAATCATAGAGTTGGAAGAGACCCCAAGGGCCATCCAGTCCAACCCCCTGCCAAGCAGGAAACACCATCAAAGCATTCCTGACAGGTGGCTGTCAAGCCTCTGCTTAAAGACCTCCAAAGAAGGAGACTCCACCACACTCCTTGGCAGCAAATTCCACTGTCGAACAGCTCTTACTGTCAGGAAGTTCTTCCTAATGTTTAGGTGGAATCTTCTTTCTTGTAGTTTGAATCCATTGCTCCGTGTCCGCTTCTCTGGAGCAGCAGAAAACAACCTTTCTCCCTCCTCTATATGACATCCTTTTATATATTTGAACATGGCTATCATATCACCCCTGAACCTTCTCTTCTCCAGGCTAAACGGAAGACGGAGAACCTCAGCTCAATTCTTTTTCTCTTTTTTTCTTTTCTACAAGAACACAAGGTAGATGCCCTGCCACTGAGCTACGGGCCTTGTAATCTTTAAGATTGCAGTCCTCATGGTTCAGAAGAAACAGCTCATGTGAACAGTAGCATAGGGACCTGCCTTATACCAAGTCAAACTGTTGGTCCTCCTAGCTCAGCATTGTCTACCTGAATGGCAGCAGTGGCTCTCCAGGTTTTCAGACAGGAGTCTCTTTCTCTCCCAGCCCTGCCTGGAGATACCCTCAGGATTTGAACTCGGGACCTTTGCCATGCAGAGCAGATTCCCTCCCGCTGAGTTTCAACCCGCCCGCTAAAACTCTGCTTCTCCTCCTCTCACCGCCCTGTGTCTCTCCTTTCTCCTTCTGCCTCCCAAATCCAGGCAGAGTATGACTCCATGCTGGTCGAGTACGCCGGTGAGGTGATCCCGGCTCTGGCCGAAGCGGCTGGTGGAGAAGCCTTCGCTCCGTATTTTGCCGGCTTCCTGCCTCTGCTCCTCAATAAGATGGTGAGTGACGCCTGCCCCTTCCCTCTCCGAGAATTCCTTTGGCTTCCCATTTACTTTAGCCCGGGTCCCGGGAGCCCTTAAGGGCATTTGTGCCATGCTATTCAGCTTTAAGGACGCAGGTGGCGCTGTGGTCTAAACCACAGAGCCTAGGGCTTGCCAATCAGAAGGTCGGCTGTTTGAATCCCCGCAACAGGGTGAGCTCCTGTTGCTCGGTCCCTGCTCCTGCCCACCTAGCAGTTCGAAAGCACGTCAAAGTGCAAGTAGATAAATAGGTACCACTGCAGCAGGAAGGTAAATGGCATTTCTGTGCGCTGCTCTAGTTTGCCAGAAGCGGCTTAGTCATGCTGGCCACATGACCCGGAAGCTGTATGCCGACTCTCTTGGCCAATAATGCGAGATGAGCGCCGCAACCCCAGAGTCGTCTGCGACTGGACCTAATGGTCAGGGGTCCCTTTACCTTTTTATTCAGCTTTAAGGACGCGGGTGGCGCTGTGGGTTAAACCACAGAGCCTAGGGCTTGCCGATCAGAAGGTCGGCGGTTCGAATCCCCGCGATGGGGTGAGCTCCTGTTGCTCGGTCCCAGCTCCTGCAGTTCGAAAGCACGTTAAAGTGCAAGTAGATAAATAGGTACCACTCCAGCGGGAAGGTAAACGGCGTTTTCGTGCGCTGCTCTGGTTTCGCCAGAAGCGGCTTAGTCATGCTGGCCACATGACCCGGAAAAACTGTCTGTGGACAAACGCCGGCTCCCCCGGCCAGTAAAGCGAGATGAGCGCCACAACCCCAGAGTCGTCTGCAACTGGACCTAATGGTCAGGGGTCCCTTTACCTTTTTATTCAGCTTTAAGGACGCGGGTGGTGCTGTGGGTTAAACCACAGAGCCTAGGGCTTGCCGATCAGAAGGTCGGAGGTTCGAATCCCTGTGACGGGGTGAGCTCCCGTTGCTCGGTCCCTGCTCCTGCCAACCTAGCAGTTCGAAAGCACGTCAAAGTTTACACGGCTTCCCACCTTCTCCCGCAGCCCCAAAAGGTGGGGCGGGGCGGGGGTCTTTTTCCTTCCTGTGGGTTTCTCCCTCCTTTTTGCGCCTCCGCTTCATCCTGCCCCCTTCTTCCTCCCCGCAGAAGCCCAGCTGTTCCTCCACAGACAGGTCCTTCGCGGTGGGCACCATGGCGGAGGCGGTGCAGGGCCTGGGCCGCGCCTCGAGCGCCTTCGTGCCGCGCCTCTTGCCGGTGCTGATGGGGGCGGCGCGCGACGCCAACAGGGAGGTGCGCAGCAACGCCGTCTTCGGACTGGGTGTGCTGGCAGAGCACGGTGGGGAAGCCATGCACGAGTATCCTTTGCTTCGTGAGGTAGAGGGGACCGGGACCGGGTTTCCGGCGCAGCCTGCCGAGGAAGATTCCGCACGCGTTCTGGAAGCTTCCGTGAATTCCCCACAGAAACGAAGAAAAGCCATTTATAGAAGTCTGGGCTAAAGTGAGCCGGAATCTGGAATCGTGTTACCTGGAAGCAGTGCTGTTTTTTCTCCCTTCAAAAATATTTAGGGGTTCTCTTATTTTCACTCAAGAAAACCATTTTATAGTTCAAATCGGGGGAAATAAATACAGTAAATGGACAAAAGTGCAAAGATTCACAAAATGTTTAAGGGTACGCGTACCCTTGTGTCCCCCAAAGAAAAAAAGCAGTGCCTGGAAGGCAAAATCAGGACAGATTTCTCAAGGTGTTGACGAAAAGAGGGACGTGTGTGTGTGTGTGTGTGTGTGTCTGTCGCTCTTTTTGTCAACACCTTGAGAAATCTGTCCTGATTTTGCCTTCCAGGCAGATATATATATATCTCCCAGCATGTTGTTGTGAAAGGTCCCCCTCAGGGACTATGAGAAAGGCAATGCGTTGCTTAAATATTAAGCTATTAAAAACAAATTATATGCCAATTGTGTATACTTAATCAAAATGAAAAGCAGCCTGCCGAGATCCCTGTGGTTTATTCGTTCATTTAGTATATCGTCCTTCATCCGAAGATCACAGCATCAAAATACAAAGTGAAAACACAAAAGGGATAAGGTTATCCCTTAGTCACTTAAATCATTTATTTCATAGAATTTATACACTGCTGGATTACATATATATATATATATATATAATTAATGGGCGCTAGAAATTTAAGCGTGGCGCGGCAGGGAACAGAGTCAGCCCGCGTTGCTTTGGGGAGCCTGAGGAGAAGAGAAGGAGCTGGGGAGCGAGCAGCCGAGGCGCCTCCAGAGGTGGCGCTGAAGAGGGAGGCCTCCCTCGGGAGAAGGGAAGCTGCTCCACGGAGGCAGGGCGGGCGGGGGGATGTGAGAGATGAAAGCCGCAGCCCGCTGACGGACAGGCAGGACGGAGCAGAGCCGGAGAGGTGGCGTGCACGGGCGCGCTCGCCCTTCCTCGGTGCTACGCTTCGGCTCCTGGGGGCTGGCGGCGGGCGAGCGATTTCATCGTGGCTGATCCTGTGGCGCTCCGGGCGCAGGACGACGACACGCCGGCCGCACCTCGCCGCTTCCTCGGCGCTGCGCTTCGGCTCTTGGGGGCTGGCGGCGGCGGCCCAACCGCCCCTTCCCGCGTGTCGCCTCACGGCCGCCGCTCCTCTTTCCCCTCAGCCATGTTCGCAGCAGCTCAGCTCATCCTCCCCAGCTCCGTGCGAGGCGGCGGCGCTGACCCAACTGACGACGCGCGTGCGCCGCCGCTGCCTCTCGGACACGCCCCCCTCTCCGCCCGCTCCAATCCCTGTGTCCGTGAAGCTCATGCGCAGTAGCGCAGTTCCACTGACACACGGACTGGACGCAGAGACACAGGGACTTTATTATATAGGATATATATAATCCAGCAGTGTATAAATATATATATACCACCCTCAAAGCGGCTTACAAAAGATAAAATGGCGAAACTGAGGCAGATTCAGACCCCTACTTTGAAACATGCAAACGTTAAAATGCTGAAACACATTAAATTTGCCTCAACTTTTTAAGCATCTGGGTAGGCTTGTCTGAACAGGAATGTTTCTAGCGGGTGCTGAGAAGAGTACTACAGCGAAGGAATTGGTTATATATGTATTTAAAGCTGATTTGGAAGCCATCTTGGCAGTTAAGCAGTGTATAATAACTTGACGGCGCTGGTGGTGGAAATCCAGCAAAATCCTTTGGGCTTTCTCGCTCTCTCTCCAGTTCCTGGCAGGGCCAGAGAGTCATGTCAGGCCCTCGCCCGCCCCGGTCTTCCTTTTTCTCCTTAACCCCCTTGCTCGCTCTGCTACAGACACTACCCCAAGGTACTGGGACTTTTGTCCAACATAATCTCTCAGGAGCGTAACAACCGGGTAGCCGACAATGTATGCGGGGCCGTCGCAAGGATGGTGATGGCCAATCCTGGAGGGGTCCCCATCGGACAGGTGAGAGCCGAGTGCGAATCCTGTTTAGTACGCAAGGCCCCGTAACGCAAGTGCGGATCGGGAATCTTCTGCCACCTTCTTAACACTGGAGGCACTTTCTTCAGCATGTAAATGCTTTTGCAAACCGTTAATCTTTGCCACCACTTCTTTTTAATTCCGGCTTGGTTGATCTGGAATAACTACTTGCCATTCTGCTTATCCATGGGGTTTTTGGCAATCAGCTTTTATTAATTAAAAAGAGAGACAGGGGTTTTTATTTCTGATAAGACAAATCCAACCTAACCTAGGCTTTAAGTCTATAGAATTGCCTTATCCTGAAACCCAGGCCGTTGATTGATTTCTGGTCATCATCATCCCTATTATTTCATAAAGTAATATTTCGTTATGTTTAACATTTATGTTAAGTGCTTAACGTTTTCTACATGCTGCACAGAGAAATTCAAACCCAAGATGATCCCTGTTGCAATTTACTGCGCACGACATGAAAGGAAAAAGGAACAGGGAGGGAAGAGGAAAGTGCTGTTGACTCGAATTCCCAGGAGCTTCCCAAGGTCTCAGGAATAGCGCTGACCCTTTACGGTTGTTTTCAGCTGGGGATTAAATATGCAACCCTTGTTCTGCAAAGCATTTCCTTTACCTCTGGGTTTTGTTCATTAGCTACATTTTCCTTTCTGCATAGTAGATTATCTTAACACACTCTTAACACAGAATAGGGGAAGGGGGAAGGAGAAGGGCAGACTTCCCCACACCCCATGCTTTTGGGTGATGTGGGGAGTCCGATCCCCTTGACCAAGCAGTGTGGAAGTGGGGGGGTCACCATTTTTTCCAACCCCGATTAACTAGCTGCCTTATATCGAGTTCTGTATATCCTCTGTCCTATAATTGGGGCCTCAATCTTCCTGCCACCCACATATCAGCCTCCCCAACCTGGTCCTGAAGACGGTCCAGGCAGAAACCAGGAGATTTTGCAAGCAGAAAGATGCTTGCAAAGCAAATCATTCCCAGAAGTCTTAAGCACGGAGGATTTTCTCTCAGCCATTAGGAAAAAGCGAAGATATTCTTCAAAGGGAACACTTTACGGTGTGGTGATAGTGGCCGCGATGTTATATTTTGAAAAGAGGATTAGAAGCGAGAACCCTTGCTCTGACCCCTGGGCCGCTTCTCTCTCTGCGTAGAAGAATCCCTTTGGGGCAGGCAGCTACGGTCAAATCTGTACGAAAGAAAGACCGTCACGAGGAAAATAGGACGAAAAAGGGGAGAGCCTGGGCTCTATTGTGACAATCCCTGAAACGAGATACTATGAACTAAAGTGCTAAACTGAGGTAAAACGTTACTCAAAATTAAAATAGAACCATTAAACCATTTTTTAGTCTGAAAAAAAATATATCCAATCCCTTATAAATCCCACTGTGCATTTCTAAATAGTTTATTGCCAACTTAAACGGCAAAAATGCCTGTTTATCCTAACCTTCAACTTAATCAAAGAGTGCGGCATTTCTTACACTGAAAGTGTTGAACTCATACTGGAGACTGCTCAACACTGATTAGAAATGCACAGTGGGATTTATAAGGGATTAGATATATTTTTTCAGACTGCTCATTCTCTTTTTTCTCGTAAGGAAATTTTTCAAGCTCTTTGAGCTTTCAGTAAATTCTAACTACCTTTGAGAAAACAGGCAGATTCAGTGAAACGAGATTATTAGCTGGCTTCTCGTCAGGTATTTTCAGTTTAAAGGTTCTTATTTTGGCTTTATCTTTATCTTATCTACGTTGCAGTTTAATGGTTCTATTTTAATTTTGAGTAACGTTTTACCTCAGTTTAGCACTTTAGTTCATAGTATCTCGTTTCAGGGATTGTCACGATAGAGCCCAGGCTCTCCCCTTTTTCGTCCTACGGTCAAATCTGTGGCTGTACAACCACCTCACGGCACCCAGGGTCGGGCGGAAAAGTTGGCACGCTTTTCACTTCAGAGCTGCTTCAAAAGGGGAGTAAAATACCCAGCCCTTCACCAACTCTGGTTGAGAGTCTGTAGGACAGGCTTTGCCAACCTGGGGCCCTGCAGATGTTTTGGAGCAGCCTACAATTAAGGACTTGGCGACGATCCTTCATCAAGCGTCTTTCCCTCCCGCCTTGTTTCTCCCCCCGCCCCTTCCACAGATTTTCCCCGTCCTGATCCACAATCTCCCCCTGAAGGACGACTTGGAGGAATACAAAACGGTTTTCTGTTGCATCAACTTTATATATGAGCACGATCCCCAGCAGGTAGGAGGCACCCCCCCGCCTCCCTCCCTCGCGACCTATCGCTTCGACCCCACCCCCCCAAAAAACGCCGCCTTGGCAGGACTTCGTCTCTGGTGTAGTCGGAGTGCCAGACCCAGGAGCCGGGAGAGGTGGCCCAAGCGACTGGGCGCAGGGATGCAAAATGCATCCTCCCGTTTTGTGCCGCATGTACCCATTTCCTTGCCCGGTACCATATTTGGCGGCAAGTTCTCCCCTGCCCGGGCGGACAGCCGTTTTCTGCGCATTCGGATCCTGCAAGGCTTCCCTGTAACAAGAGGGGAGTTGAGAAATGATATTTCTTTTCTTTTTAAACCTCTTTAGTCGTCTCCAGGAATTCCCCTTTGTGGGCTGGGAGATCTGTGATTCTTGGGCGGTTAAGGAGGATCAGAGGGTTGGGCGGTGTTCTGTAGGATGGAACGTAAGCAGTCAAGTCCAACACTTCCTGTTTGCCCAGAGTGGACGCAGACAGGGGGATGTTACTCCAGCCAGGAGGACTTCCTGTCACACCTGGTCTGGAGCATCCTCCCCCTGCATGTGACCAGGTAGATGGGCGTGGCCCTGGGAGACCCCGTAAAAGGGCCAGACACGCAGCCACCTTCCTCTTTTGCTGCTCACTTCTGATACTGGTGTATTTTGCTGTCTGCTGGCTCTCGGCCAGCAGCACACGGGCTCATTACCATATGGGATGAACTCAAACTCTCTTCTGTAACCCCAAGCTAAAGCCTGCCTTCAGGGAACCTACCGTGAACTGAATGTGAGTAAGCTTCTTGTCGTTACTTTTCAAAGAAGGCTCTTGCGCCTTTATTCTTTTCGAGAGGGAATAAAAGGGGGATTTGCCAGGAACAAAGCCAATCTGGACAAAGCCAGATTGGACTGCTTAAGTAAAGAGATTCAAATGAATCGACCAACTAGCTTCCTGCTATATACTGGGGATTGTACTCTACCGACTCACTAGTATGAGTGAGGAAAGATAATACTTAACTAATATGTCCTCTCCTACTATCCGCAACATCCCCACGTGTTCCGTGTTTTGCTCCCCACACACAAAGAGATGGATTTGCCATGGCCCTGAGAAGGCCTTGTTCTCTTTCAGGTCCTGCAGCAGATTGGCGAACTTGTGCGAGTCAGCGGCAGCATCTTGCCCGAGGAAAACATCCCGTCAGGTATGCGCCCTGGGTGGGCAACGGGCCGCCCACCAGCTTCTCCCCCCCCACCCCTCCACTGCCCATTTTTACTGCCCAACCACTTTGGGAGGGGGTGCAGTGTTCAGAAGAACGCGACTTAGTTGCGGGATCAATGCCACGTGGCATGTGGTGCCCTCGGGGTCACTGGGTGGTATTCCTACCCGCCCAGGGCGGCTGACAACAATTCAACTCATAACACTAACTATTCCTGATAACAGCAGCGTGGCGTAGTGGTTAGAGCGCCGGACTAGGACCTGGGTGTGTCAGGGATTGTAATGGTCACTAGGCCCCACAGCCCCTGCTGCCCCGCGGGCATCTGGCTGGCGGCTAGGGGGAAACGGAAAGGTCGAGCGAGGTATTGCTCAGCGGCCAAGACGTCACCGCCGCATCTCGGCCAGCTTAACCGCCCTATTCCTGTGTCTGTGTTCTCGTTGCTCAGAAGGCCGCAACTCCCTGCTCGCCCTGCTGCGCAATCTCTCCGCCCGATGCCCGTCCGAGTTCCAGGCGGTGGTGCGCTCGTTGCCTTCGGAGGCCGCTTCCTTGGTCAACGCGGCGGCCAGCTCTGTTTGAGGAGGGGCCGCGCCCCCAACTTTGTGAAAGCGGAAGGGGACTTTGCGCGAGGCGACCCCCCCACCTCCCACCGGACACCCTTCTTGGCTCTGTATGGACTAAACCTTCCAAGTTTTTTGCGCCCGACCTGCCCTCTACCCATTGACGCCAGACGACGCTCCCTGCAGCTTCATTTCCCTGTTTCCCGTCAGGCTTCTCTCGCCTCGCCATCATGCCACCTACCTGTGACGGCCGTTCGGTTTTTGCCACACAAGTCCCTTGCTGCTGACGTTGCCGGGGGGCCAGCCGGGTCTTTGGGGGGGGGCAGCCAGCCTTTTTTCACGCAGCAGCAGCAGCAGCGGTGGCATGAAGTATGTAGCACCCCATCTCCCCAAAACCTGTTTTCTTCCTAGGCCTTTGCCCAAGGGAGGCTCTCTGCCTAACACCTTCAAGAGCCGGCCTGCAGCGGTTGCTCGATCCATCCATTGGGCGCCTCGACGTCCCTGCCGCCAAATTTTTGCCTTTTTTTGCTGCCTAGTTACGACGCCCTCAACCAGCACGCTTCATTTGCCAAGGGGCAGCTGTCGTAGCCAGTTCTGCGACGAGACAAGCCCAGCTCTTTGATATTTGGGGGGGGGTGGCTGTGCTTTGTGGGTGCCCCTTTTAGTAGGGCAGCAAGGAGGAAAGGAGAGAATATTGGTGCAGTTGGGGGCGCTAGTCCTCATGGTTTTTCCTTCTTCCTTGAGGACTTTGGAGGGCTGAGTGCTTTCAGCGGCACTCAAGAACACCATCAGTGTGGCATGTCATAAGCATGTAAACTGCACAAAAAAAACCCTCATTCCTCGACCGTTACAGGAAGAGGGAGCGTGGGCTTGAGTTCGGCCTGTCCCCGTTGCGGTTGCTATAACCTCCCACCACCAGGAAGTGTGTATTTTATCTTTGAAATGTAAGCAAAAACGTGAGCGGTGCGGGGAGTTTTAGTCGTTGAGAGACCCACTTTTTCTGTTTGATCTCCAAGCCAAAGATTTCAGGTCGGGTCGCACTCGGAAAGTTCAGCAGTATTAAGTTTTCCTCGGATGCATGCTGACGAGAGTCCTGGAAGCTGAGTTCATCGTTTACACAAAACAGCCGACTGCTCTCCGCAGGGGAATAGTCTCGCCTGCCATTTTTGACCTCTTGCCAAGGCGCAGCCCCTTCCGATTATTATTTTCGTCCTCCTCCCGCCGAGTTTCTCTCTCATCTCTTTCCAACGGTTGCCGAGGGAGGCAGCTGTCTATTGAGCCAAATCCGCCCCGCCTCCCTCGCCCTGTTGGGAGCGATTCTCAGCGCTCTCAAGTGCCGCCTCCCTCCCGTTCTTTGCAGGGGGGTTATTCCAAATGAATTTTGTTTGCCAAAGTTCGTGTCTCCTGGAACAGTCTCCGAGAGGATTTTGTGATATTTATTTTCGCAAGGCTGCTGTCGGTTTCCACCCGGGCTCCTGCACCCATCAAACCAGCTGTTTCCCCTCTAGTTTGTATTTAAGATTATATAACCTTCTGGGTTTTGGTATTTTTCTGGAACGAAGAGATTATATTGTGTTATGTTATAATAAAAAAATACGTTGAAACCAACTGTGTTTCGCTTGCAGAGAGGGTATGCCTGTTATATGTACTGTAACAACTTCAAATACTGGATCCCCCACCCCGAAGAAAGTTTTCTGATCAAGAATCAACCTGCACCATCCTCTGTCCATATGCCTGTGCCAGCTATTCCTCAGCCCCATAAAGCCTTAAGGAGCCTGCTAGATCAGGCTGGCTAGTCCATCCTATTCTCAGAGTGGCCAACACAGATGCCCCAGTGAGAAACCCGCACTCAGGACCCGAGCGCAAGAGGGGTTAGTTGGGTTGTTCTTGTTATTATTATGTATTTTTTGTTTTCACGTTACGATTTTATTTTATTATTATTATTTTTATCTTAAATATTTATTCATTTTATAAGAAAAATACACACACACACAAACAAAAGAAAACAAACATAAAAACAAACCACACAAAAATTTCTTATACAATTAACTATAATAATAATTTATTATTTGTACCCCGCCCATCTGGCCGAGTTTCCCCAGCCACTCTGGGCGGCTTCCAATCAAATATTAAAACAATACAGCATTAAATATTAAAAACATTTTAACCTTAACATCTTAGGGTGGCTTCCCCCAATCTCTTACTTCTGGATTTCATTATCAATCTTTTCATGTTGTGATTTTAATGTTGTAACCGCCCCGAGACCTACGGGTATGGGCGGTATACAAATTTAAACAGCAGCAGCAGCCCTCATCCCTCCTGCGGCTTCCAGAAACATACAGAGGGCCAGCTCACTTTTAGAAAGCAGTGTTAGGTGCAGAAGGAAAGCAGCCCCTGTAATATTCAGGAAGTTCCCAGGTTTGATCGTCAACGCCTCCAGCGGAAGGTGCTAGGGAATGATCCTGTCGCGGGCGAGGGGCGCTGCCCAGAATGTCCCATGGGAGCAAGGCGGACTTCTGCCGCTCCCTCTTTGGTCTTGAATCGGGAGCTCAGTTCAACGCCCATTGATTGGGGGTGGGGGGCGGGGCGTTTGCCAACTTAAGTTATCGCAACTTCCTGGACCAAGGAAACTTCCTGCAGAATCACAGAATTGGAAGGGACCCTGAGGATCTTCTGCAGTGCAGAATGTTTCTGCTCAATGCCACGACCCTGAGATTTAAGAGCCTCGTGCTCCACCCACTGAGCAATCCATCCACCCAGTTTGTTCAGCTCTCTGGGATTTTCAGGCAGAGTGGGGTCTCCCCCCCCCTTACCTGGAGACGCTGGGATTGAACCCGAGACCAGCACGTGACACTTGCGCTCTTACCACTGACTTAAACCGAGAATGATTTTCACGTTAAATGCTATTTGTTTTAAAAAAAACCCAAAACACAATGGCTTTATTCAATTGGGAAACGAGGGTTTTGGCAACTGGGGCGTTAAAAAAAATGTACAAATGTACAACAAAGGAAGCAGTTCTCCCAACTTCTAGAGGGCTGCCCCCCACGTTGGGACACCTCCACAGGGCAAGATCTGTAGCAGGAACAACAGGGTCTCGCTAGCCTTGGTGGAAACGGGCTCCAGGTGTAATGACAATCCGTCCGTACGGTTCTGCTTGCTCCAGGTGTACAATCTGGGCTGCAGCCAGCACTGGGGAGGAGCGGAGGAAAAGAAAAGAAGTGAGGGTTGAGCAGTAACTCATCATTCTTTATTGCGTACGAACATAAAAGGAGCCTGCTGGATCAGGCCCAATGGCCCATTTAGTCCGGCGTAAGTAAAGGTAAAGGGACCCCTGACCATTAGGTCCAGTCGTGTCCGACTCTGGGGTTGCGGCGCTCATCTCGCTTTACTGGCCGAGGGAGCCAGCGTACAGCTTCCGGGTCATGTGGCCAGCAGGACTAAGCCGCTTCTGGCGAACCAGAGCAGCGCACGGAAACGCCGTTTACCTTCCCGCCAGAGTGGTTCCTATTTATCTACTTGCACTTTGACGTGCTTTCAAACTGCTAGGTTGGCAGGAGCTGGGACCAAGTAACGGCAGCTCACCTCGCCGCGGGGATTCGAACCGCCGACCTTCTGATCAGCCAGCCCTAGGCTCTGTGGTTTAACCCACAGCGCCACCTGGGTCCCCTGTTAGTCCGGCGTAATGGTGGTCAAAGGGACCCAGGTGACGCTGTGGGTTAAACCACAGAGCCTAGGGCTTGCTGATCAGAAGGTCGCCAGTTCGAATCCCCGCGATGGGGTGAGCTCCCGTTGCTTGGTCCCTGCTCCTGCCAACCTAGCAGTTTGAAAGCATGTCAGTGCAAGTAGATAAATAGGTACCGCTCCAGCGGGAAGGTAAACAGCGTTTCCGTGCACTGCTCTGGTTCGCCAGAAGTGGCTTAGTCATGCTGGCCACATGACCCGGAAGCTGTTTACCTTCCCACCAGAGAGGTACCTATTTATCTACTTGCACTTTGACATGCTTTTGAACTGCTAGGTTGGCAGGAGCAGGGACCAAACAACGGGAGCTCACCCCGTCGCGGGGATTTGAACTGCCGACCTTCTGATCGGCAAGCCCTAGGCTCTGTGGTTTAGACCACAGCGCCACCCGCATCCCAAGGGGAACAGGGGTCTCCTAATAAATCTCTGCACCTTTAACAAACTGCAGTTCCCAGGATTCTCTGGGATAAGCCGTGATGCTTTAAAGTGGTATGGTTCTGGCTTTAAATGTTACAGTGCAGGGAAACCCAAGATACACAGCAAAATATCCAGACACTCTTCATCTGAGAAACTGGCCTCCCCCCCTCCCCAGTCCCTTTTTGGTGTTTCGCTTGGCCCTCCCCGCTCCAGAAAATGTTGTGTTTCAAAAGGACAGCCACATCTCTTGTACACACTCTGCATTTCCATTACCTACCCAAACATGTGAAGAAAAACCGGCTGGCGACAGCCCGCGAAACCCCCCGGGGAAGGAGCTGGTCAAATTCTGTGACTCCGGCCTGTTCTAGTTTGGCAGCGATCAACCTGCAAGAATAGGAAACGGGAAGCATGAGCCTTGGGCGTCCCTTCTGTTACCAGGGAAATGGGAGCAGCAAAGTCCCAAACCATTCACTCGCAGACATACCACACACAGGCATTTCCCTGCCTTTTCACCTGTCAACCCTAATCCTCTAGTGTCAAAGAGAAAATAACAGCAACCTATCTGCAAAGGAGTGGGACACGGGTGGTGCTGTGGTCCAAACCACAGAGCCTAGGGCTTGAAGGTCGGCGGTTCGAATCCCCGCGACGGGGTGAGCTCCCGTTGCTTGGTCCCTGCTCCTGCCCACCTAGCAGTTCGAAAGCACGTCAAAGTGCAAGTAGATCAATAGGTACCGCTGCAGTGGGAAGGTAAATGGCGTTTCTGTGTGCTGCTCTGGTTCGCCAGAAGCGGCTTAGTCGGCCTGTAAAGCGAGATGAGCTCCGCAACCCCAGAGTCGGTCACGACTGGACAGGGGTCCCTTTACCTTTACCTATCGATCTTCTCAGTTCCAATGGCATTTGGGACCCAGGGAAGTGGGGTATAAGGGAAGGGGTGAGTGCCACCATAGTCCCCCCCCCCACAGACGTTTGCAAGGCCTTCCCAAGCAGTCATGACCCAGTGATATCCTGCCCCAGTCACAATGCCTACCCGCCCCATAGTGGGATGAAGCCCCAACAAGGCAAAAGGGTGTATTTGACTTGACTCAGGGACCGGGGAACTGTCAGTGCTTTCCTTCGTACTGTGATGGAGTACGTGGGAAAGACTATATTTGATTGACAGGGACGTGCCTGGATCTCAGGTTCTACCTGGGACCGCACCTTTTTCTGTGACAGATCTATGATGCCTTGATGATGCATCTTGAGGTGCATAATAGGAAACTTTGGGAAACTTTAAAATACGCATGTAAACCCATTGATCGGGGCTACTGGCTGCTTCATCTTTGTGGTATAGCGGAACCTCGGTTTTCGAACGTAATCCGTTCCAGCACGTTCAATAGGGAAAATTGAGAAACGCGCTTCAGAAGCCATTCGACTTCCGAGGCGCGTTTGAAAACGGAAGCATTCACTTCTGGGTTTTTGGCGTTCGGTTTCCGAAACGTTCAGCAGCCGAGATGTTCGAAAACCGAGGTTTGACTGTAGTCAGAAGTCTTGCTGCAACAATAAAGATCAGGCCTATTGGCTGCTGCTTTGCTTCTATCTCCTGGCTGAAGTTTCTTGATTGTGGGGGTGCTGCAAGGACTCCCGGTTACATTTTCAACTCTGCAATTCTGCGGTTTTATAACTAAGCAGGAAACACAAGAGAAAAACTTCTGGGTGCTGATTGTTGGCTCTCTCCACCCCACCTAGCTTTGAAAGTCACTAGAGAATAATAGCATTCCTCTTGGCCTGCCTCCTGAAAGCAGAGTAGAGAAGTTGTTTTCGTTTTTTAAAGTCAGAAAGATGGAGTGGGTGGCCCTTTCTGGAAAGCTGTGGCCCTCTCTCTCTTTTAAGAACCAGATTCTCTTGGGAAAGAGGAAGGAAACAGCCTCTGAGTCCTCACCTTCGCACATAGTCCGCCGTGATCACGTTCTTATCCAAGGGCAGCTCAAAACTTATTTCCGGGAGCTCAGGAACGATGGGCAGCGCCGCTTCCTCTGGTTCCAGGAGGACCCTGTGGGGAGAGGAAAGGGGGGAGTGGAAGAGAAGAGGGCCGCCCCTTCCCCACGGAGGCAGAGACTTGCCCAGGGAAGGGAAGGGGACGAGCAGGCCTCTCACCTCTCCTCTGCTACCACAAAACTCGGCCGAGATTCTTCTTCGGTCGTCTCGAGGGAAATCTCTGCAAGGGGGAAACGGAAAGAGATCACCGGCAGCCACGCAATACCTGTTTCGTGTTTGCAAGAAGCCAGGCCTTTTAGTGTGGCGGCACCTGTGGAACTCCCTGCCTATTGACACCCCTATTGCACCCTTTTCGGCACCTGCTGAAAGCGGGTTTATTCAGACCACTCTGCCCAGACGCTTAGAAAAGCTGATGGGCAGGGCCGGCACGTCCATTTAGGCGAACTAGGCAACTGCCTAGAGCGCCAAAATGGAGGGGGCGCTGGCCGGCCTGCCCCTCGCCCCCCGCCGCCGCCCGCCGCCGCCCCAACCAGCGGCGAAAATCGCGGTGGTGCGGGGCGCCCGGCGGGCAGGGGGCGGGGCACCGTACGTCATGTGCAATGACGTCACGTGCCCCGCCCCCTCGCCTAGGGCGCCAAAACCCCTAGCACTGGTCCTGCTGATGGGATCTGGCAGCTGATCTACTCTGTTCAAGTGATCCACCTGATGACTGGGGAGAGGGGAATTCGCATCCTGCACTGGGGCACTTGGGTGCCATGTCCGGTTCGACACCATCGGAGCCCTGCATCGCAGGGGGCTGGGCTAGATTACCCTCGGTGTCCCTCCCAACTCTACAATCCCGTGGTTATTTTTCTCGCCATTTTGCCTCCGCCCTCAAAAGCTGGAGGAGAGCGGAAGCCCCTGTCTTTGCTCGCCTGCTCACCTGATGAGCCGACAGGTGGGATGCTTGGCTCCTCAGCTGCTCGCAGCTCCTGAAAAAGAGGAAAAAATGGGGCTGAGCCAATGGAGGCAGAGGTTTCCCCAATATATTTCCTTCTGCAGACAAATATTTGGAGTCAAGGTTTGCTTTCCTGCACTATTTAAGACATGTGGTCTATGTACTTATAATGCATGCGTGTCTATCTCGTGCACTTAGGGACATTCCTTTTATTTATGACACCTTAGAATTCTTATAGGGACCCAGGTGGCGCTGTGGGTTAAACCACAGAGCCTAGGGCTTGCCGATCAGAAGGTCGGCGGTTCGAATCCCCGCGACGGGGTGAGCTCCCGTTGCTCGGTCCCTGCTCCTGCCAACCTAGCAGTTCGAAAGCACGTCAAAGTGCAAGTTTTTGTTTTTTGTTTAAATTTCTGTTATTTTTTATAACAGTTCTAAGTTATAAGAGTTCTAAGATGGCGGCGCGCATAGACGCAGCGGCTGCTCAGTGCTCTCCCTTATTTTTAAGTGTTTCGTATGGCTTTTACTGCTGTTACTCGTGTTGAGTACATTTTTGGTTGGGGAAACAATTGTTTAAATGAAAAATGATTTTTTAAAAATTATATTATTATTATTATTATTATTATTATTATTATTATTTAAATCCAATTTCATTGTACTTGTACAATGACTATAAAGCAAGAATAAAGAATAAATAGGTACCGCTCCGGCGGGAAGGTAAACGGCGTTTCTGAGCGCTGCTCTGGTTCGCCAGAAGTGGCTTAGTCCTGCTGGCTACATTACCCGGAAGATGTACGCCGGTTCCCTCGACCAGTAAAGCGAGATGAGCGCCACAACCCGAGTCGGTCACGACTGGACCATATGGTCAGGGGTCCCTTTACCTTTAGGATTCTTATAACACTATTCTGAATACAGGTAGGTAGCCATGTTCCTCTGCCGTAGTCAAAACAAAAAAAACCAAAAACAAAAAAAATTCCTTCCAGTAGCACCTTAGAGACCAACTAAGTTTGTTCTTGGTATGAGCTTTCGTGCGCACGCACACTTCTTCAGATACCATTTATTCTGAATAAATAGCTTTCTAGGGGGCAACTGGGGATGAGTTTATGGAACCAAGGGGGCAGTAGACCACAAAAGTTTGGGAACCGCCGAGTCTTTTTAAAAAAAATTATTTATTTGGTTTTTCAAATTTAAGTTTTACCACCACATATCCAACATACATCTTAAAAACAAGATTCCAAAGAATCTCCTGGACTTCCCTCCTTCCCTTTGTGGGTCCTATTGTGAGTCATTTCCTCCTGCATCTTTTTTAATAATCCAAATCTTTTACATCTCCATTATATCCAAAATTCACCATTAAACGACAAGTGTTACTCCAATTCTACTAACGATTTTAACCCTGGGTAGGCAACCTAAGGCCCGGGGGCCGGATGCGGCCCAATCGCCTTCTCAATCCGGCCACCGGACGGTCTGGGAATCAGCGTGTTTTTACATGAGTAGAATGTGTGCTTTTATTTAAAATGCATCTCTGGGTTATTTGTGGGGCATAGGAATTCGCTCATTATTATTTTTCCAAAATATAGTCCGGCCCCCCCACAAGGTCTGAGGGACAGTGGACCGGCCCCCTGCTGAATAAGTTTGCTGACCCCTGATTTTATCTGTCTACAATGGTTTCTAAGCTAAATTATAAATAGTCCCCATTCCTTATTAAAACGTTGGTCTTCCTGGTTCCTGATTCTTCCGGCCATTTTTGCCATCCTATATAATAAAGTCCAAGTGTCTCTGCGTCCAGTGTCCCTGGGTTTGCGCTACTGTGCATGTGCCCCATGGACACAGGGATTGGAGCGGTGCGGGGTGCTGATTGGCCAGAGGGCGCGCGGGCGTGCGAGTGAGCGGCGGCCGTTGCTGATTTGGCGTTGGGGGCCGCTGCCGCCGCCGACGAGCAAAACATCTCACACTCGCATGCTGGGCCGCGCCGGCGCCGCTTCCTCAGCCGGGGCCCAGGGGTAAGGAGGAGTAGTGGGTGCTGTAGCCGCGCCGCCGGGGATGGAGCGTCGTCCTCGCCCGCAGCCTCTGGTGGACTCGGGCCCGCAGGAGGAGGAAGAGGAGGAGGAAGCGGCGGTTGAGACCTGTTCCTTGCGCCTGCCTGGCCGTGGCTGGGTAGCCGCCGCCGCCGGGAGGAGGCAAGGAAAGGGGAGGAGGCAGCGGAGGGAGGAGGAGCCGCCGCCAGTTTCCCTCATAGCTTCTATCGGACACGCCGCAGGATGAGGCCCGGCTGCCTTACCTGAAGGCTGCTGTCCTAATCCCACTTACCTGAGGGAAATAAGTGCTGTTTTAAAAAATGTTTCACCACATATGTTCTAGCGCCAGTTAATTTAACGGGCTGAACGTTCACTAGTTTCGGCATAATCCATCAACTTGATGTGCCATTCTTCTCTGGTCGGGAGTGTTAATGTTTTGCAACCGCCATCAAATGCCTTGTGGGTCTCCAGCAGCCCCAGCCCCTTACCTCCAGCTCACTGGGAACCTCGGCCCTCTGCACTTCTTCCTCCTCCTCCCTCCTCCTCCGCGTTTCCTCTGCTGCTCGCTGCCTGGCGTAGTCCACGCGCTGGCGCTTGGCGCAGCGGGCCCAGAGGCCCTGGAGGGTGGGGTGCATCCATCCTAGGACCAGGAAACGATGGGGCGAAGGGAGCAGTTAAAATTCTGGAGGGGGTGGTGGAAAGGGAGCTGTGAGGGTGGGTGTGGGTTGAACAATTTTTTGTGAACTGGATTACTTTTCTGGCATTAAGGACAATGAATACGGATATGGTTAATGGCATGTGTAATTAATAAGGATTATTAATTTTAAATGATTAGTAAAAGGAATATAATATGGCTAAAAGCCCTGAGACCAAAGGGAGGAAGGGGGGGAATAAAAGAAAAATTTGATATTTGGAAATATGTTTAAATTTAGTGTCGATAGATGGGAAAGATATAGGGAAGGAGCAGAAAGATTTGGATGCCTAGGTGGGAATTAAGAATCAAGTATGAAGCTGTTAAAAAGGATTCATTATGAATTCAACAATGGGGGATATGAGGAAGTCAATTGAAATATGAAATAGAGGAAAGTAGAAATGCCTGGCCTACAAAACTGGGCCAGGCCTAAGCAATGTTAAGGAAATATATTAGTAAGGTTAAATGTACGATGAATATGTATACCCCTGTGAGAGGGGGGGGGTGGATCTGGGCTTCCCACTGTGAGAGGGGGGAAGTATGAAAATTTAACCGTTATGTTATGTGCTTTAAAATTGCAAAAACCAATAAAAAATATTTTTTAAAAAAGGAAAGGGAGGTGAGCAGCAGGGGGCTCTATCTTGCCTGAAAGCAGGGACCCGTCTCATGTTCTTACGCAGAGATAAACGGGTCGGTGGCACTGGAAAAGACTTTCCCGGTTTCTGCAGGCGAAGCCTCGCACCTCCGGCCTAGGCCGGGGTAGGGGTGGGGGCGTCCCAGAAGCCATTGCACATCAGCCCCAGACAGCCCCCACCCAGCCTGACCAATGGGTCAGGGATAACAAGAACTACAGTGGTACCTTGGTTCCCAAACGCCTTGGACCTCAAACAACCTGGAACCCAGACAATGCAAACCCGGAAGGAAGTGTTCCGGTTTGCCAACTTTTTTCGGAAGCCAAACGTGCTCCGTTTTGAGTGTTACGTTGAGCCAGTGTGGTGTAGTGGTTAAGAGCGGTAGACTCGTAATCTGGTGAACCCGGTTCGTGTCTCCGCTCCTCCACATGCAGCTGCTGGGTGACCTTGGGCTAGTCACACTTCTCTGAAGTCTCTCAGCCCCACTCACCTCACAGAGTGTTTGTTGTGGGGCAGGAAGGGAAAGGAGAATGTGAGCCGCTTTGAGACTCCTTCGGGTAGTGATAAAGCGGGGTATCAAATCCAAACTCTTCTTCTTCTTCTATGTTGAAGTCTGTCTGTTTTTGCTATTTGTTTTGCGTTTTTGCTTTTGAGGCTCTTTTCGTTTTTGTTTTCGTGACTGTGTGGAACCCACTTCGGCTACTGATTGCTTGTGTGACTGCAGTACACTGTTTCTTGCTTACATTTTATGGATCAGTGTTCTCGTTAGATAGTAAAATCCATGTTTATATTGCTGTTTTAGGGGTTGTTTTTAAAAGTCCGGAACGGATTAATCCATTTTGCATTGCTTTCTATGGGAAAGCGCGCCTTGGTTTTGGAATGATTTGGTTTTGGAACGGACTTCCGGAACGGATTAATTTTGAGAACCAAAGTACCACTGTATAGGGTTAAAAGGGGGCATATCTTGGTATCTGTTATCGACAAAGGGCAATTGGGAAAAAAATTCTCCAGCCTCTTCACGCTGTTTTTTGCCTTTCGGTGTTAAAATCTGCTTTGTCCTCTGAGCCATGAGGTGAGGAAACAGCAATGCACCTGGGTGGCTCCTCCAGGCCAGGCAGGGCCTGGCACTGACCCTCTGGGGAGGGGGATCATGGGGGAGAGAGGGGTCCTCACCGTAAGTCGGCGCTCCCAAGAGCTCCTCCGCAGTCTTCAACCTCTTGCGCGGAAGCAGTACCATCTCCTGAGAAGAGGAAAGCAGGAAATGGCATAAAGTCCGTTCCAAAACCAAATCGTTTTTGTTCATTATTTCCCCCTCCAAAATATAGTCCGGCCCCCCACAAGGTCTGAGGGACAGTGGACCGGCCCCCTGCTGAAAAATTTGCTGACCCCTGTTCTAGCCCAGTGCCCTGCAATGTAGGAATATTTTGCCCTGTGTTGTGGGGGGGGGGCGCACTTATTAATGGAAGAAATGTTCCTGAGAAACACGACTGTGTCTGCACCCCCACAGCCCTACCCCTTTCTCCTGTGTGTTAAACTTTTTGTGACTCTCTGTATCCTTGCCCACTGGTCTTCCAACGTGTTTGCATAAGAATACACAAACCCACCCAAGTCAGGAGAAGGGATCTTTGTTAAGCAAAATAAAGCTGTAGGGCAAATGCGCACACAAATAAAATCTTGTCAGGCGACTCCCAACAGTTGGGAAAAGACATCATCGTTAACGGGTTAATGGACACTCCCAAAGACAACGACCACCTGGAAAAAACACGGACACGGAGCAATGGATTCAAACTACAAGAAAGAAGATTCTACCTAAACATTAGGAAGAACTTCCTGACAGTAAGAGCTGTTTGACAGTGGAATTTGCTGCCAAGGAGTGTGGTGGAGTCTCCTTCTTTGGAGGTCTTTAAGCAGAGGCTTGACAGCCACCTGTCAGGAATGCTTGGATGGTGTTTCCTGCTTGGCAGGGGGTTGGACTGGATGGCCCTTGAGGTCTCTTCCAACTCTAGGATTCTATGATTCTATGAAAAACACCTTTTGTATCTAAACATGACCCTCCACCAGAGGAACCCCCTCCCTTCTGACACCTGGTCAAATCCCTTACCTCACCCACGTAATGCTATTATCTCTTTTGTTCTGTACTGTGTCAAAAGTGTATAAAAGTTCGCCTGCTCTTTTGTTCTGGGTTCTTCTCCATCCTCTGTCGTGTGAGCAAGAACCCTGTTGCCAACAGCTCTACACTTTAAAATACAGTGGTACCTCGACTTACGACGATAATGCGTTCCGACGCGATTTTCGTAAGTAGAAAAAATTCGTAAGTAGAATCCCCATAGGAATGCATTGAGGGGAAAAAATTCGTAAGTTGGAAAATTCGGGTCAAAAATTCGTAAGTCGAAAAAATCCTATTAAAAGCGGCCGCGACGTCTTTTCGTAAGTAGAAAAAATTCGGATGCGGCGGCCATTTTGTTTTACCGAAAGTCACTCGTAACTCGAAAAAAACGTAAGTAGAGTTACTCGTAAGTAGAGGTACCACTGTAAACTGGTCAGGCTTAGCAGCCGCTTTGCTTCTCACTAGAACTCTGGTCCGGTCTGTTTTTCGACAGCGGGGGTTTCAAACAACGTCCTGCTGGGGTTTTGGGATTCCACCCGGAATCGGACCCGTTTACCTGGAAACGTCCTAAAATTCTTACAACACCTGATATTAAGAGTCTTGTGGTCTGCCAACTGAGCTATCCCCGGACTAATGTATTTTATATGCAGCACCGGATTTCAGCCCTTGCCTGCTCCCTGATCTGTGTGGCTGGAGCCGAAAACACGCTCAAACCACTTTTACCCGTATGCAATGCAGGAATACACCGAGGGGGTGGAAATCGAACCCAACGCTCGCCAATTCCAGCACCTACCAGGGGCTGGCACTGTCCCTGCGGGTCCAAGATCTGCTTCTGGAAATCATCCCGGGAAATCTGGGTCACCGGATCCAGGAAGCGCAGCTGCCTCCGCCGCCTGCCGGGCTGCAGAAAGGACGGCTCGTACGCGGGCAGCTGGAGCTGGGGAAGCCCAAGAGAAATTTCCGGATGTTCTGCCGCGGCTCGTTCCTAACCTCCCCAGGCTCCCGAGGGGCTGCCGCTTGGACCGACTCGGACCACTTGGCTCAGCATCGCAGATACCGGCTGGCAGCATCTCTGCGCAGGAAGCCTGCCGCCCAGCCCAACTTGGAGAGATTTGAACCCAGAACCTCCCTGCATGTGAGGGAGATGCTCTGCCGCTGAGCCGCAGCCGAACCGATTGGGAAGGTGGGGGAAGCTGACTTATACTGAGTCAGATTTCCTGGTCCACCTAGATCAGTACCGTCCGTACTGACAGGGTTTCAGATGCTGGGTTTGAACCCGAGGCTGACCCTCCTTCCCCGCCTTCCTTCCTCTTACCTTGGGGCTCGGAGGGGAGCGTCGCTTCAGCTGGGGGCGGAGAGGGGTCAGTTGGGGAGAAGGCGGCAACCTGGGTCCCTCTTGGAGGAGGGTAGTCTCTGCAGCAGAACCAGCAAGGGTTGGGGGTTAGAGAAAAGGGCAGGGGCAGATTTAGAAGAAGAGTTTGGATTTGATATCCCGCTTTATCACTACCCGAAGGAGTCTCAAAGCGGCCAACATTCTCCTTTCCCTTCCTGCCCCACAACAAACACTCTGTGAGGTGAGTGGGGTTGAGAGACTTCAGAGAAGTGTGACTAGTCCAAGGTCACCCAGCAGCTGCAGGTGGAGGAGCGGAGACGTGAACCCGGTTCACCAGATTACGAGTCCACCGCTCTTAACCATTACACCACACTGGCACAGTAGTACACAGTACTATTTATACACAGGTAGATTTAGTTTGGTATTATAATTAAGGATGCAGACAGATATTAGAATGTAACAGAATTAGAGTAAGAAATGTACAACAAAAGATTTACATTTATTTTCACGAAGGAGTATACAGGTGGGACAGACAGGAACCCGAGTTGTAAATCTACATGTTTTTCTTTTTGTCTTTTTTGGTTAATTCTGATGGGTGGTGGTTTTTTTTATTATTGGTGAAGGGGAGTTACTGATAGGGTTTGCTTTAGTTTGCATTTGTACCGGTATTTGTATTGGTACTTCTTTAATTTGTATTTAATTATAATATTGTAATAATAGTGTAATTGCAATTTTTGTGTTTGATTGTAACAGGCGATTGAGCTTCAATAAAGTTTCGAAAAGAAAAGGGCAGGGTGGAGGGAAGAGGGTACCAGATAACCAGCAGATTTCTCTGGCCTCATCTCCCTCAATTGAACGCCACCCCACGCCCATTCCCTCAGGCCTTGGCGGGAAAGATAGGGGAAGCAGGGCTGCTCGCATCCCCTTTGCCGAGACACCAGGTCCCTCCGACCCCTCAGCCGGTTATTATTAAGAACAAAGGTCTAAGTACTGGTCCCTGAGTTTGACTTCTTCCTCTTCCCTCCCCGATCCTTTCGCCTTGTGTGTCGTGTAAGCGCCCCTTTGTGTCTAGCCCAGCAGGGTCCTTGTGCTCTTGTGCCCTTGGCCAGAACTTCACCCGCTGCTCCCTCCCGTGCCCAGCGCCCCACTAACCCAAAGGCAGCAGAGGGGGTTCTCCTAGGAGCTGGATCTTGTCCGTCAACAGAGGTTCTCCTTCTTCGCCCGCAGCAGGCGGCTCCTCCCCGACCCTGTGAAACAAGAAATTCCTTTTTGTTGACGGTGGCGGAAATTGCTTTTCTAAACTCCTCATGGCACAATTCACACACCAGACTGGGCACCACAAACTGCAAAGACTTGTGGGAAATGGCCTTTGTTAGAATCCAAGGGGCCACCACAGGAAGGAGCCTGAGGTGTTTATTGTTGCCGATAAGTCATGTGTGATGTCTATGATACATTACTGAGGAAGAAGCGTTTGTGGGGTGCAGGGGGAGGGGGGAAGAAGAAGAAGAGGAAGAGTTTGTATTTGATATCCCGCTTTATCACTACCCGAAGGAGTCTCAAAGCGGCTCACATTCTCCTTTCCCTTCCTCCCCCACAACAAACACTCTGTGAGGTGAGTGGGGCTGAGAGACTTCAGAGAAGTGTGACTAGCCCAAGGTCACCCAGCAGCTGCATGTGGAGGAGTGGGGAATCGAACCCAGTTCACCAGATTACGAGTCTACCGCTCTTAACCACTACACCACACTGGATCTCAGTGTGGAGAGAAGGGGGAGAGAATGTCATTGCCCCAAGGAGACTGCAAACTAGATTTCAATGAGACACAGGGCATGGAACTAAGGAAGGCAGGACAACAACCTCTCCTAGTCTGGGGATATTGCTAATATGGTGGAATCCTAACTCCTGTTATCCACAGATGACATGGCCAATGGTCAGGGATGCTGGGAGCTTGGTACCCCATCCCTGGCATACGCACACACCCTTCTTACGGGACCGCCTCTCCTGGTATGCCCCACAGAGGACCTTAAGGTCCACGAATAACAATAGCTTAAGGGTCCCGGGGCCCAAAGAAGCCAGATTATCCTCCACAAGGGCCAGGGCTTTTTCAGTGTTGGCTCCGACCTGGTGGAATGCTCTGTCCCACGAGACTAGGGCCCTGCAAGACCTGATCTCCTTCCGCAGGGCCTGTAAGACAGAGTTATTCCGCCTGGCCTTCAATCTAGCCTGATCCCCTATTCCTTTTCCCCTTCCCTTTCTTCTGAAGAAACCCTTCTGGGTCCCCACATTAAAATTCTTCCCTGGTCTCCCTACTGGCCTAGCAAGACTAACTTGGCCAGTTAGCCCTGGTGATCCCACTGATGTTTGTTTTTTATGCTGTTTTTAGCTGTTTTTTAAGTTGTTTTTAATCATTGTTTTGTATTTGTTGTTAGCCGCCCTGAGCCCGGTTTTTGGACCTGGAAGGGCGGGGTATAAATAAAAATTTATTATTATTATTATTATTATTATTATTATTATTATTATTATTATTTCATTCCAAATTTTGCCTCTGCTCAAACAGCTCCAGCAGGTTTTTTAAAAGACTATGTGCCTGCCAAACCTGTTTGACCGTAACAGAATACAGCGATCCTTCTTCCAAACCTATTTAATGTTTACTTTTGTGGAGCTTCACACTTGCATTTTTTATTTTTATTTTTTGCTATGAGTTACCTACTGAAAAGAGAAAAGTAAGGAGCTAAACACCCTTCTCCAACTCTGCCATTTTGCCCCCAACCTGAAGGCAGAGTTTGGGTCTAACTAATTATAGTGAAGTTTGTATAGCCACATGAACACAACTATATCTCCCCTGCCCTTTTTCCCTAAACCCAAAGCCCCACCATGTTGCATCTTCTCCCACTATGGGAGTTGTTCCACCCCGTCTCATCAAACCGCAGTCTAGCAAAAAATAAATAAGGGCCGCGTACCTCTGCCTCCAACAGAGCTCTGTGCCCCACCGGCCTGCCCCAGTCCACCCTCTTCGCCCCGACACAAACATGCAGCTCAGAACCTGAGACCCAGAAGCCCACCACAACTCAATCAATCAAATTTTATTACGGTCATAGACCAGCATTTAAAATCTGAAAAGTGCTTTACAGAGCTAAAGGAGATTAAAACGCAGAATGAATATAGCAGTCTACAAATTTAAAAGGGGCTAAAAATAACCAAGAGGATAAAATTTATGATATATGATTAAGATGGGCTAAGATAGTAATATGAGTAAGGAAATATATAAGAGTTAAGTTAAAATAAGAAAGAGTAATAGTTAGAAAAGAGAAATAATATTAGAAGATGATAGGAAATTGCTAAAGATGAAATACAATGAAACGCAGTAGGAGTGACAGGAGGAAGTCAAATTAAGATGATAATAATAATAATAATAATAATAATAATAATAATAATAATAATAATAATAATTTATTATTTATACCCCGCCCATCTGGCTGGGTTTCCCCAGCCACTCTGGGTGGCTTTCAACAGAACATTAAAATACAGTAATCTATTAAACATTAAAAGCCTCCCTAAACAGGGCTGCCTTCAGATGTCTTCTAAAGGTCTGGTAGTTGTTGTTCTCTTTGACATCTGAAGGGATAAGGAAAGAAGAAGGGGAAAAGGTAGATATATGTGTGTATTGTTGTATTTGTATTTGTTTTAGTATGTGATATGTGTTCAGTTGTGTTTACTGTTTGGAAAACCTAATAAAAATTATTTAAAAAATAAATAAAATAAAAATATCCAAGAGGAGGGTCCGGCTTGCATTTTCCCAGCTTCTGCTCGAGGTCTTCATTCCATTCCCGAACAGAAGAGCTGCTACCCACAGCCCAACACCAAGTTCAATACTCTGGGGAGGTCAGGGACTGAACAAGAGGTCTTCTACATACAAAGCCACTGAGCAGGGTCTCCTCCAAAGTAAATGGGGGCGTGGAGCCAGAACTGTTTGACCTCCACTGTGCTTCGGAGCTTTCTGCATCAAATCACAAACCACCACAACTCTCTTTACCTTGTGGGAGGCGACAGCCCCGGGGAGACCAGCAGCTCTTGTTCTCTGACTCCCTCGGCAGACTCTGGGAAAGGGGAGAGAGGCAAAAGGAGGGATGAGAGGCCTGTTGGGTCGGATGCGTCCTCTGGGATCTGGCAGTGCCAAACACAGAGCTGGAAAATCAACAAATGCCTTCTTCTATTTATTTCCCATAACTATGGTTATGGAGGTGTTATAGGAATTCTAAGGTCATATATATATATATTCTAAGGTGTATATATATATATATATATATATATATATATATATGTATATGTATACCGGTATGTATATGTATATATATATATACATACACAGGCATTATATATATATATGTCTTTGTCCATGGGGTTTTCTTGGCAGGGATACTGGAGTGGCTTGCCAGTTCCTTCTCTAGGAAGGAACCACTGCTCCCATCACCTCCTGGCAAATAGAAGGGGAAGAAATGGAGGCAGTGAGAGATTTTACCTTCTTGGGTTCCATGATCACTGCAGATGGTGACAGCAGCCACGAAATTAAAAGAGGCCTGCTTCTTGGGAGAAAAGCAATGACAAACCTAGACAGCATCTTAAAAAGCAGAGACATCACCTTGCCGACAAAGGTCCGTATAGTTAAAGCCATGGTTTTCCCAGTAGTAATGTATGGAAGTGAAAGCTGGACCATAAAGAAGGCTGATCGCCGAAGAATTGATGCTTTTGAATTCTGGTGCTGGAGGAGACTCTTGAGAGTCCCATGGACTGCAAGAAGATCAAACCTATCCATTCTTAAAGAAATCAGCCCTGAATGCTCACTGGAAGGACAGATCCTGAAGCTGAGGCTCCAAGACTTTGGCCACCTCATGAGAAGAGAAGACTCCCTGGAAAAGACCCTGATGCTGGGAAAGATGGAGGGCACAAGGAGAAGGGGACGACAGAGGACGAGATGGTGGGACAGTGTTCTCGAAGCTTCCAACATGAGTCTGACCAAACTGCGGGAGGCAGTGGAAGACAGGAGTGCCTGGCATGCTCTGGTCCATGGGGTCACAAAGAGTCGGACACGACTAAACAACTCAACAACAACAATATATATATAATAAATGTTCATAAATGTACAAGGCAAGCACATACATAAGTATATAAACCACGTGTCTGAGATTGTACAGGAGAACAATCCTGAAGCCATTTTGATTCTTCCAGTAACCTCAAATATTCTCCCCATTGTCTCTTTGCTCACAAATCCCATCTTAAGGGTGTATTTGTGCATGAATAGGGTGAGCCTGTGACCTGGATTCAGCAACTAAATATTTAGCATCTCAAAAGGAATGACCAGGCTGCCCAGGTAAAGCAATCAGTGACCATTATCAGTATCCTGCCAGACAGGATTTCTGTTGTAGACTGCCCCTGTGATGTATTTCTGCTGTAGCCCGCCTTATGTGATGTACCGGTATATATGACGTTTTGGGGTGGTGATCTTGGGCTACAGGGTGGGCAATTTCAAGAGTCTATATAAGAGCCTGCGCACCATTGTTCTGGGTTCTCTCCTCCCTCCTGCGTGTGGGGAGTGGGGGACCCTGTTGCAACAGTTTAATAAAGACCAGGCTTACTAGCCGCTTTGCTTCTCAATATCCTCGGGTTGGCCTCTGTTATTTTCTCCTAATGATAGAGAACCCACTTAAGGACTCTATACGGGCTCTTGGATACCCCATAAGGGATATAGGAGCATATTTTTTTTATTATAACAGAAGCTTCCAGAAAATGCTTGGGGTTTCTGCGAGTCTGCTGGAGCAGGAGAAAAATGTCCCATAATTGGTGGGGTGGAGTTGGGGGCAGGGGGGGAGAGGGAGACCAGTGAGGAGGAGAGCAGGAAGAGGAGACACTCATGTTTCTTCAGTGGCCTGACTCTGTCTCTTGGCCTCCCCTCATCTCATTTTCTGGCATCAGCTTCTGCCTCTGATTCCGGACTTCTCTCTGTCACAGACTCTCCCCGCTCACGAAGCCCTGTTGCCTCTTCACCTCCTTTCTCCACTCGTCCCACCACCATTCCCCAGGCTCTGAGCCTTCTTCCTCACCCCATTTACTCCACATTCAACCAGTCCATGTCACTTAGTTGCCCCTTGCAGAACTCAGCAGGGAGGACAATGGGGACAAAAAGCGAGAACCAGTTGGCTCTCTGGCTCCCCCTACTGTTGGCCTCCCTGCATTCCGCCCAACGGGCACAATTAAACTCAGGGACCGAACCCTCCTGCCTGCAAATTGTGGGCTCTGCCACTGAGCCACAAGCTCCCTACCTGGAATATACTCGGAGTCAGTGTGAATTTCATGCTCTTTATTCAGCTCATAGTAGCAAGGAAAATGAATCTTTCCCCAAAACGTCTACTATATATACATTGTTTACACAATGGGCCCAACGTGATTGGCTAATTCCGGGCTACTCCTGTAGGCCAATCAGGTTGCGGATTCACTTCATCCAGGAGCCTGATTGGCTGCTCTTGCAGGCCAATCAGGTCGCTGATTCACTTCCACCTGGAGCTGGATTGGGTGGCTCCTGCGGACCAATCAGACTGCTGCATTTTGGATCCTATTGTTCTAGGATTTAGGTCAGTACATAACACTACCCATGGATCCCAGGGAGCGAAAGGGGCAACTAGAAGAGGAGGAGGAAAGTATCCCTAAGGACGGACAGGACTTTGGGGATTATAATGCATTGTGTCCTTGAAAGAGGACAGACACACAGAACAGCTCAGTCTGAAGCACCGATGGGCCTCTCCCTCGTCTGCTCACCTTCTTCCGCTCGCCTTTTCCTGGAGGAAATCCGGCGAGGCTTCTCTTCCCCGGACACCAGAAACTCCCCTTGATCCATCAGCAGGTCAATTTCCTGGACGGTAATTTCAGGCAGATCTTGCTCTCCCTGCGGACGGTGGGAAAAGGAAGATGACGACGCAGGTCTCATGGAAACAAACGCACGGCCTCTGCTATGTATCTGGCGCCCTCGAACCCAGGGGTGAGGGAACACCGCTCTGATCGAGGGCCGCATTCCCTCCTGCACAGCCTTTTGGGGGCCATATGGTGGCTGGTGGTGGGCGGGACCTGGGGCAAAAGTGGGTGGAGTGACGAATATAATTCTGGCTAGTTTCTAGACATACCCTTTGGGCTACTACCCTTCACCTGGAGAAGCGAGAGGCGTCGTCAGAGTCACACATCTCAGCCAGGCAAAAAACAAGTTTTAAAAGGGCACCTCTGCAAGTGATTAGATTGCCATTGTTAATGGCAGGTGGAGTATTCATGTGGTTTTGAAGGATGGGTTTTTACGTATTTAGAACCACAGAATCGTAGCGTTGGAAGGGGCACGGAGGGTCCTCTAGTCCAGCCCCCTGCAAATCAGCTGCCCCGCACAATGATCAAACCCACAAACTTGGCATTATCAGCCCGGTACTGAATTCAAGGCGGAATGAATGGTGAATGTGCAATAAATGAATGAAAATGAGTTTTATTCTTAGGGAAGGCATGGTGAGGAGGACCGTGCCTGCCTTAAGACCGATTCTGTGAACAGAACTGTTTATCTGCATGTCTTACAACCTGCGTTGCTGAGACAAAGCAAATGTCGGAATTCACAACCTTGACTCCCTAAGAGGCTCTTTTTCCTGGCTAATGTCACAATTAACTAAGGAATGCGTTAGAAGTAGATTGTTAGCCTTGAAAGAGGGGCAGATTTATAGTTTAGAGGTGACTCGGGATAACAAGGAGAAATAGCAGGTGATAGTTTAAGAACTAGTACTCTTGCTCAAATAATAATAATAATAATAATAATAATAATAATAATAATAATAATTTATTATTTATACCCCGCCCATCTGGCTGGGCTTCCCCAGCTACTCTGGGCGGCTTCCAACAGAATATTAAAATACAATAATTCATCAAATATTAAAAATTTCCCTAAACAGGGCTGCCTTCAGATGTCTTCTAAAATAAAACAGCCAATCAAAAAAAAAAAAAAAAAAATTGGGGGCAGAGAACAAATGATCTGAGCACTCCAACAAGGTAATCATATAAATGTTTTCAGAAGCCAGAAACACAGTGCTTGATTAGGGTTATTCTCAGAATTTAATAAATGGTAGGATTTTGATGATTTGGGATGTGAAGGGAGAAATACAATCTGCAGATCAATTCCTGGACTAGCCTATGCTAAAGAACCTGGCCACACCGTGAACAGTCTTTGCAATAGCTTCGTAACAATAAGATCGTGTGAGCTTCCATAGCCCCTCGTTGACGTGTTTTACAAGCCATGGCGCTTGTTTTTGAACTTGGGTTTAGGTTTTTAACCTTTTGGATGAAGCAAGATTAGAATTCCTAGTTTGGATAATTACCACTTACTGTTTGGGAGTGTTCTTCTTCTTTTCTGAAGTTTCTTTATTCCTCCCCCTAGATTCGATAGCAAACTAGCTATTTTGAGTTATATAAAGTAATTAAGTTTTTTCCTTCTGAGGAAACTGATAGATCATAACAGTGAAATGAGAATCTGAGCCGGCAACTCGTCAAGGTTATTTGATAGTTTATCTTGAGTTATTTTTGTTATTCGGAGTTATTTGGAAGTATTTCTTTGAATTAGTTTATAACGTTTTGGAGTGTTTTTGCTCTTGAGCAATTCTGCTCTTGAATCAGAATTGCTCAAGAGCAAAAATACTCCAAAACTTTATATTGTTTGTTTGAGTGTCACTATATAAACATACGTTCATCTCGTTTCAGGGATCTTTCCCGGTGTAGACTTCCTTTGTTGTAATTCAGTTATTCCCGTGATTGTCTTTATTGCCTAGTTAAACAACCTGGCCAAGGTAGGGCCTTTAAGAAACAATAGAGAGTCATTGAAGAATTGTCCTTTCCCCCCACCAGGTGAACAGAGAATCCAGGCCTAGAGGTGATGAGTTTCTACAGAACCAAAAGGTTACCCGCTCCCACCTTCCTGCTCAACCCGCCTGACCCCGCAAAAGCCAAAAACCTACTTCAATGTGCAGCAAAGTGATGGGCTCTGCCTCTTTGAGAGTGATGGTGTCCGGCGAGACTGTGATGGGAAGCTGTCCTTCGGAGCAAAAAGAACCGGGAGACGATTAGTACCTTAATTAATTCACGCCCTGCCTTTCGGCCAAAAGCAAGGTGCCCAAGCAGTTCAATGCAGAAACAAGACAAGAGTAGAAAACCACCTTGCCTGTAATGCTTTGAAAGAGAATATAATGGAAATGATGTATAGATGGTATATTACACCAGTGAAATTAGCAAAAATGTATAAAGTAAGCAATAAATGTTGGAAGTGTAAAGAGGAGGGAACTTTATATCATACTAGTAACTTATGCCCGTTAAATTAATGGGCACTAGAACGGGCGCTAGGGCAACAGGGACGCTATTCGCAGAGCTGACTGAGCGGCTCTCGCTTATCTCGTTTTTTTTTTCTAACAACGCAAGAGCCGCATGACGTAGCCAGCTCTGCGCATAGCGTCCCTGTTGCCCTAGCAACATCGGGGACACGAGCAGAGCTGAGCCCAGCCGCCCGAAGTCTCTGCGCTCCAAGTCCCAACGGCTGTCCGTGGGGCACATGCGCAGTAGCGCAATCCCAGGGACACAGGGACTGGACGCAGAGACACTTGCACTTTATTATATGTGATGTGGTGGGAATGTAAGAAGGTGAAAAGTTGGACAAAATTTGAGATATATTTGAAAGACAATTGTAAACAACAAATCACACTAATAGGCTTGCAGGAAGTTTTGTGAGGTAAATTGTAAGAAATATTACAGAAATAATATTAGAAGGTAATATTGGATATTGGTTATTTAAAGTAATAGTAAAGTATGAAATACAAAAAGAAGTTAAGAAATGTGAAAATCTCGAGAAGGGTGGATGGAAGTCAGAAAAATGTATATACATAACATAAGAATGTTGAATGTGATTTAAAAGATTGTTTGTAAAAACCTTTAATAAAAAATTATTTATAAAAAAAAGAAAAGAAAACCGCCTTGAAAAAAATGTCACAATAAAAACGCAGAAGCAATTCTTCTGAGCTGGCACCGCACCGTTTTGTGCCCGCTGCCCTTGGCACAGCTGCACAGGCAACCGAGACGGTTCTCTGACCTCAAGGAGCTTACAATTGAGGTAGCGAGGACATAATAATAATAATAATAATAATAATAATAATAATAATAATAATTTATTTGTACCCCGCCCATCTGGCCAGATCTCCCCAGCCACTCTGGGCGGCTTCCAACAAATATCAAAATACATTAAAATATCACAGATTTTATCACTCTTATTATTATTATTATTATTATTTATTAAACTGTATGCTGCCCTTCATCCAAAGATCACAGAGCGGTTCCCAACATAAAAATGCAAAACGAGAACACAAAATACATCTTACAAATACAAAAAAAACTCAACTATCATGATGTCTGAGTTTTTTCCCAAACTGTTTTTTTTTTAAAGTAAAGCAGAGCATGAAACATCTTTTTCTATTCATTACCTTGAGGTCCAAATAACTTTCAGGATTCGTTTTATATCTAATGCTAGTACACATCCACGTTTGTTTGCTTCCTTACTGTGGTTTGCCAAGGAAGGGGGAGAATGTGAGCAAATTATGCGCTGCTTGCAGTTTTACTTTTTAATGTACCACTTAAATATTTTTGTTTTAAAAAACACATGAATAAGCAATAAATAAAATAATCTGCTGCTACATGTACTTAACACCTTTGGATACAGGTAGGTAGCCGTGTTGGTCTGCTGTAGTCGAAACAAAATAAAAAAAATTCCTTCCAGTAGCACCTTAAAGGTAAAGGGACCCCTGACCATTAGGTCCAGTCGGGACTGACTCTGGGGTTGTGGCGCTCATCTCGCATTATTGGCCGAGGGAGCCGGCGTACAGCTTCCAGGTCATGTGGCCAGCATGACTAAGCCGCTTCTGGCGAACCAGAGCAGCGCACGGAAACGCCGTTTACCTTCCCGCCGGAGCGGTTCCCATTTATCTACTTGCACTTTGACGTGCTTTCGAACTGCTAGGTGGGCAGGAGCAGGGACCGAGCAACGGGAGCTCACCCCGTCACAGGGATACGAACCGCCGACCTTCTGATCGGCAAGCCCTAGGCTCTGTGGTTTAACCCACACCACCACCTTAGCACCTTAGAGACCACCTAAGTTTGTTCTTGGTATGAGCTTTCGTGTGCATGCACACTTCTTCGGATATACACGATGCTTCAGATACTTCAGATGCACACGAAAGCTCATACCAAGAACAAACTTAGTTGGTCTCTAAGGTGCTACTGGAAAGAATTTTTTTTATTTTGTTTTAACAACGGCCTCGGCCCAGTATACCTGTAGGAGCGTCTCCACCCCCACCGCTCAGCCCGGACACTGAGATCCAGCGCCGAGGGCCTTCTGGCGGTTCCCTCATTGCGAGAAGCCAAGTTACAGGGAACCAGGCAGAGGGCCTTCTCGGTAGTGGCGCCCGCCCTGTGGAACGCCCTCCCACCAGAAGTCAAAGGTACTAACAACTATCTGACATTTAGAAAATGCCTGAAGACATTTTCTTCAGGGAAGTTTTTAATCTATGACATGTGTATGTATTTTAATGTTTGCTGGAAGCAGCCTAGAGTGGCTGGGGAGACCCGGCCAGATGGGCGGGGTATAAATAATAAATTTATTATTATTATTATTAGTTGAAGTTAGCCCGTTAAATAACGGGCGCTAGAGGAGGAGGAGGCAGGGCCCCAGGAGGAGGAGGCGAGGAGGCCCGGGTTGAAATCCCGCCTCAGCCACGGCGTCCTCCTCGGGCCACTTCCCCCGTCGGGCGCTAGAACAGCGGCCGCTGGGGGTGGAGAGGGGCTCCCTCCCCCTTCTTTTTCCCCAGGGGCGGCTGTAGCGGCGGCGGTAGCGACGGCGAGGATGGGGTGGCCCTCCTTGGCTTCCGGAGCACCGGCGCTCCGCTGGATGGGCCGTCCCAGGCCGCTAGGCCTCGGAGCCGCGGGGATTGGGCTCTGCGTCCGTGCGAGGCAGTGGCGCTGGCGCAACTGATAACGCGCGTGCGCCGCCGCTGCCTCTCGGACACGCCCCCCTCTCCGCCCGCTCCAATCCCTGTGTCCGTGTGGGACATGGACATGCGCAGTAGCGCAATTCCGTGACACACGGACTGGACGCAGGGACACAGCAACTTTATGATATAGGATTATTAACACCTTTGGATTGCATAGAATTGGAGAGCTGGGAGCAACCCAAAGGTCTTGTAGCCCAACCCCTTGCAATATGGGAATGATGGCTAATTTTGAGACAGCGTTTCAAGGAAGGGAACCAACAGCCTGTCTCAAAGGTCCAAGCTGGGGTTAAGCAGGGCAGCAACTATTTCCTTAACAACTCACAAACACTGGTTTTGCCCCACGGAGAAGCCATAGTCTCCGCCTGGAAAGGCGGGGTTTCTGAAAGCATGAAATTTAGCAGCGGTTCCTTATAATGAAAATGATGTATAGATGGTACATTACACCAGTGAAACTAGCTAAAATGTATAAAATGAGTAATAAATGTTGGAAGTGTAAAGAAAAAGAAGGAACGCTATATCATATGTGGTGGGAATGTAAGAAGGTGAAAAGCTTCTGGGAAATGATATATAATGCGATGAAAAAAATGTTGAAATATACATTTATAAAGAAACCGGAAGCTTTTCTGTTAGGAATTGTAGGAAATGATATTAAGAGACAAGATAAAAAGTTATTTTTATATGCAACAACGGCAGCAAGAATGCTAATGGCACAAAGATGGAAACAAGAAGAATTACCGACAAAAGAAGAATGGCAGATGAAGTTAATGGACTATGCAGAATTGGACAAGATGACAGGAAGAATTCGAAACCGACGGGACCAGGAATTTCTAAAAGATTGGACTAAATTTGAGACATATTTGAAAGATAACTGTAAACAACAAATCACGCTAATAGGCTTGCAAGAAGTTTTGTGAGGTTTATTTTAAGAAATATTATAGTAATAATTTTGGAAAAGTAATATTTGAACTTGATTATTAAAAGTAATAAGAGGTAAAGGTAAAGGGACCCCTGACCATTAGGTCCAGTCGTCTCCGACTCTGGGGTTGCGGCGCTCATCTCACTTTATTGGCTGAGAGCCGGCGTACAGCTTCTGGGTCATGTGGCATGACTACACCGCTTCTGGCGAACCAGAGCAGTGCACGGAAACGCCGTTTACCTTCCCGCCGGAGTGGTACCTATTTATCTACTTGCACTTTGACGTGCTTTCGAACTGCTAGGTGGGCAGGAGCAGGGACCGAGCAACGGGAGCTCACCCCGTCGCAGGGATTCGAACCGCCGACCTTCTGATCAGCAAGCCCTAGGCTCTGCGGTTTAACCCATAGCGCCACCTGGGTCCCTATTAAAAGTAATAGTGGAGTATGAAATACAAGAAGAAGTTAAGAAAAGTGAAAATCCTGAGAAGTGGCTGGTGGAAGTCAGAAAACTTGTATAACATATGAATGTTAAATATTATTTAAGAACTAGTGGTTTTTAGCCCGTTAGAAAACGGGCGCTAGAACGCACGCGGTCAAACCCCCCCCCACTTCCCGCACCTCCACAGACAGCTCGCCTCTCTCTCTCTCTCTCTCTCACACACACACACCCATCTTCCCCCCCACTTCCCCCCCACTTCCCACATCTCCACACATAGCTCACCTGTCTCTCTCCCTCTCACACACCCACCCACCTCCCCCCCACCCATCCACCTCCACACACAGTTTGCCTCTCCCTCCCCCACCCAGCTCCCCCCCAGACCCCCCACAGCTCGCCTCTCTGTCACACACACACACACCCTCCCCCTCCCCTCCCCAAATAGCTCGCCTCTCTCCCTCCCCCCCCACCTCCCCCCCACCCATCCCCGGCGACCGGGCGGCAGCGCGAGGCGGGCAGGGGGCGAGGCCCCCGCATCCCACCTCCGGCGCTAGAACATATGAGGGAGGCCGGAGAGGAGACCCAGGCGAGGAGGAGGAGGAGGAGGCCCACGACTATCACCGGGAGCAGCGGCGGCGGCGCAGCGGGAGCCTGACCTCCCCCGAGGCCCGCGCGCGCGTGCAGCCCCTTCCCTCCCTCGGCCTCCGGTTGGCCGGAGCGTCCGTGGCAGCGGCGGCAGAAGGGAGCGCGAGGGAGGCCGGAGAGGAGGCCCACGCAAGGAGGAGGAGGCCCACGACACTCCGGACCTATGCATACTGCAGGGCGCAGGAGAGCGGGCGGGCGGCAAACGCGCGGCCAGCCCCAAGAAGGCACCTGCATGCAGCCGCACCCGCCCCTGCCTGGCCGGAGGTTAGTGATCGAGGAGGGAGAGGGAGGCGTCCCCTTCCCTCTCGCCTCCCCCCCGCGGCCTGTGTGGGCGGTGATGTGGGAGCCCGCCCCGCTCCTCCCTTCCTGTGCGCTCGCTAGCCCTCCTCCCCGGGGGCCTGGCCGAGGATGCGGCGTCGCGGCCTCGGCTTCGCCTATAGCCGAGCGCCGGGGTTGCGATCCGGCCTTGCTTGGTGCGTCGCTGCCGCTGGGGAGGAGGGCGAGGAGCCGCCGGCGCCGCCGGGGGAAGCCAGGCCCACCCAGAGGCGGCGGCAGCGGGTGAGCGCAGGCGGACAGGGGCACCCCGGCAGCGCACTCTTCTGGGGACCCAGCGGGCGGCGGCAGGCCCAGCTCCGTGCGAGGCAGCAGCACTGAGCTAACTGACGACGCGCGTGCGTCGTCGCTGCCTCTCGGACACGCCCCCTGTCATCGCCTATTGGTCCCTGTGTGCGGGGGTGGGGAGGGAGAGGCGTAACCGCCTTTGCCTATTGGTCTCTTCCCTCCAATCCCTGCGTCCGCCTCCGACATGCGCACTTAAAATTTCCACTGACACACGGACGGCGCCGCAGGGACATAGGGAATTATTATAGAGGATGTATATAAAAATCTATAATAAAAATTATTTTTTTAAAAAGAAAGAAATTTAGCAGCGGTTCCCGGGCTCCCATTTTCTGACCCACCTGGTCTCCGGTCCCAGGGAGATGGATGAAGGCGCTGTGGGGGCTTCTTTCAGGGGTGGGTGTTTCCAGAATGGATCGGACCTGGGAAAGACGGAGGGGGGGGGAGGCGGAATCTGACCCACTTCTCTCTGGTCCATCATTTGCCAGGGAGCCGGGAGCCACCGGCTACAGCTGAGAGACGGGCTGAGGGCACTGCCCCACCAAGCTCAGCCTGCCCCCAACAGCCCCCACCTGCCTGCCTCCTTACCCGTCCAGGGGTTGGCAGCGAGCCCCAGCTTACTCCTCCTCAGTCCCAGTGCTGCCCCTTGCAGACCTCAGCAGGGAAGAGGAGGCTGGAGAAAGAACCAGAACTCTGGCGCCACCTACTGTCTGGCTCCCTGCCTGACACCCTACCAGCAGCCCCCCAAGAGCAGTGAGATTGGGGAAAAGGGTGCGAGGCTGTCTTACATAGGGAATGGACATGGGGCTGGGCAGCACCGGTTCCATCATCCCGAAAAAGGGATCGGGAGCTTCCTCTAGGATTTCCATGATGGCCAGCTGGTTGGGGAGCAGCAACCCTGGCCTGCGGGTAGGAGAAGCAGAAAGAAAAGGTTAGACTTACTAAGAAGTGTAATAAGAAATCAAGGCCTTTTATATATATATTAAATGTTCATAAGTGTGCCAAGCAAACAAGGCCACATGTGTGTATTTCTTTGTCTCAGGAACAAAGGGGGGGGGGTTGCCCCTCCAGCTGCTCAGCAGCCCTCCCTCTGCCTGAGTGATAATTCCTGGCATCCTGATACCTGAGTGCCAGACAGGTAGCCATTCCAGAGATAACAAACCCAGATGAAGACAAAAGGGTGTGATTAATTTGGCTGAGAAGCAGGGAAATGTAAATACCTCTTTTGTTTCACTTGGTGGGTGTTTAGTGGAGGACAAGAGGGGTCCTTTCAAAACACCCCAGTACACTATTTGAGACATGAACAGAGAGGGGTGACTGAACCCAGAATGTCTGAAAGGAGCACAGAAAGACAGGCCTCACACCATTTTGACTCCTAGCTGACCAGGTACCTGAACAGATATCAGATGGCCCATTTCCCTCACAAAGGACAGCCCTGCCAGGGCAGGAAATCAGGAAACCTTTTGTTTTCCAGAAATGTGTGTCTGGGAGGGGTCGAGGGGGGATGACCAGGTGTGGGAAATTCTCAAGTTACCTCCTCTGACCCTCCCAAGTTGTGATGTAGTTCTGATGTATCTGTGATGTAGGATGATGTATCTGGGGGTGAGCTGGACTCCAAGGGGGGGGGGGGGAATTTCAAAGGTCTATATAGGAGCTGGCACACCATTGTTCTGGGTCCTTTTCCTGCTCGTGTGTGTGTGTGTGTGTGTGTGTGTGTGTGTGTGTGTGTGTGTGTGGAAAGCACCCTGTTGCAACAGTGAAATAAAGGCTTTGCTTCTCAATTTTTACTCCTACCGATGGAGAACCTGCAGAGGACTTTGCAAGGGCTCTTGTATACCCCATAAGGGAATAAGGGCAGATTTTTCTTACAACAGGGGGCAGGGTCCAGGATGCTCAGATTGCTGCCACCAGACCTCCCCTTTCATGATGTAACCATGATGTATCGGGGGGGGGGTGTCTCGGGCTACACCCCTCCTATGGTGTATGCATGGTGTTTCTGGGGGGTGGTCTTGGTCCGGGGGGGGGGGTTGGGTTCAAAATGTCTATAGGGGCGGGTGCACTTTTGTTCTGGGTTGCTCCTCCATCCAGCATGTGGTGAGTGAGAACCCTGTTGCAACAGTATTTGTTAATAAAGATCAGGCTTACTAGCCGCCTTGCTTCCCATTACAACTCTGGTCTGGTCTCTGTCTTTTCTGCGCAGGCAGGGGTTTCACAATAACGTCCTGCCGAGGTTCAGGATTCCACCCGGAATCCAACCCTTTATCTACCGTAGATCAGTGTTCCCCAACCTTGGGCCTCCAGCTGTTTTCGGACTACAATTCCCATCATCCCTGACCACTGGTCTTGCTAGCGAGGGATGATGGGAGTTGTAGTCCAAAAACAGCTGGAGGCCCAAGGTTGGGGAACACTGATCTAGATAACTCTCTTAAATTCTTACAACAGAAGTAAGGGACTTCTCTGCCCCACCACAAAGCTACTCTGATCTTTCCCCTATATGCCTCAGGTACTGGTATCTTAGTAGTTTTCTCCCCAACAATCCAAAAGGAGATCTGCTCACCCAAGGATCACTCAGGAGTCCCAAGGCCAAGCAGATATGCAAACTCCGCAGCCGCCGCCCCCCAACCCGCCCCGGGTGGCGAATGCGAATCACTCACTGCTCCAGGTCTGTCAGGTCAATGCGGATCTGCTGCCGGGCCCGGTTGAGGTGTTCCAAGATGTGCTGGATTTCCTCTGAAAATGGGAGGCAGGAGGGGAGTCAGCCAGACTCGGGAAAACCACCTCTCCACCCCCCTAACCATTCGTTTCGTTCGTTCAAAGCCTTTATGGCTTACTTTTTTTTAAGCCAGGAAAGCTCCGAGAGCAACTTACAAGCCAATATTATACATAGCGCACAGGCAGACCCTGCCCCTCAGGACTGCAATCCAAACGAGCGACAGCATGGAAGGTAAAGAGGAGGGTGAGGGAAGAGGAAAGCGAGCGCTCTCAAGCGGCCATTTCTTTCATGTCGAAAGGGCTCTTGTGATGTCAGTTGCTAAGGGGTTTGGGGGGTGTCCCCCTGACCTTTCGGTAGGCTTGGGAGGAAAATGCACTGCGTACGGAGGGGGTTATGTATGTATGTCATAGGTTTAGCTACGATTGCAGGGGGTTGGAACAGATGACCCCTTGCAACCAGGACCGGTGCAAGGTGCTTTGGCGCCGTAGGCGAGGGGGCGGGGCATGTGACGTCATTGTGCATGACGTATGGTGCCCCGCCCCCTGCCCGCCAGGCGCCCCCCGCGATTTTCGCCGCTGGTTGGGGCGGCGGCGGGCGGCAGGCTGGCCAGCGACCCCTCCATTTTGGCGCCCCCGCCGCCGTGGTTTTCGCTCCAACCTGCTCGCTCCGCCGCTGGTTGGGGCGGCGGCGGGGAGCGGCGGGGGGCCGGGGGCAGGCTGGCCATCGCCCCCTCCATTTTGGCACTCTAGGCAGTTGCCTAGTTCGCCTAAATGGACGCGCCGGCCCTGCTTGCAACTGTACAATCCTGTGATTTCTGTGGAATGCATTTGAAAATATAAAAGAGAGGAAGAGAAAGGGTCCGGAAGAAGCAGCAGAAAGGGACAAACGGGGTGGGGGTTGGTTTGGAAAAGGTCATACCCACAAGGTACTGGCACTGACGGGTGTAAACGCGGACGACCCCGAACTGCAGCTGAGCGGAGAGGTAGAGCGAGAAGCGAGGCTTGGGAGCCCCAGGCAAGGGAGGCGGGACCTGGACGAGGATGAAGGCCATGATCTCCTCGCTGCAACAGGAAGGAAACGAGAGGCGTCACCCGCACGGCACCCACCTGGTCTGCACTCGGCTCTGGACGCAATGCACGCCTGCAGGATCAGGCCAAGGGCCCGCCTCCTCCAGCATCCTTTCCCCCCTGCAGCCAGGCGGATGCCTCATATATCGCTCTACCAGGCATGTCCAACAGGTAGAATAGAATCATAGAATCCTAGAGTTGGAAGAGACCCCAAGGGCCATCCAGTCCAACCCCCTGCCAAGCAGGAACACCATCCAAGCATTCCTGACAGGTGGCTGTCAAGCCTCTGCTTAAAGACCTCCAAAGGAGACTCCACCACACTCCTTGGCAGCAAATGCCACTGTCCAACAGCTCTTACTGTCAGGAAGTTCTTCCTAATGTTTAGGTGGAATCTTATTTCTTGTAGTTTGAATCCATTGCTCCGTGTCGGCTTCTCTGGAGCAGCAGAAAACAACCTTTCTCCCTCCTCTATATGACATCCTTTTATATATTTGAACATGGCTATCATATCACCCCTGAACCTTCTCTTCTCCAGGCTAAACATACCCAGCTCCCTAAGCCGTTCCTCATAAGGCATCGTTTCCAGACCTTTGACCATTTTGATTGCCCTCCTCTGGACACGTTCCAGCTTGTCAGTATCCTTCTTGAACTGTGGTGCCCAGAACTGGACACAGTATTCCAGGTGGGGTCTGACCAGAGTGGAATACAGTGGTACTATTACTTCCCTTGATCTAGATGCTATAGGTAGATCGTGATCTCCCGGTAGATCACTGGATGTCTGCGGTAGATCAGTGGCTCCCCCCGAAGAAGCTAAAAAACTTTGGCTCCCCTAAAAAAAGCTCAACATCTTTGCCTTGCACCCCTAAAATGACCTGAACCACCAAAAATAGGGCTTTCCTTTCTAAAAAAGCTCAATGCCGCCTTTCCTATAAAAAAAAAAAGTTCTACAACTTTGACCTGAACCCCCAAAAAGGGGGTAGATCACTTCCAGTTTTTAACTCTGAGTAGATCGCAGTCTCTTGGGAGTTGGCCACCCCTGCGCTATACAGTGGGACCTCGGTTTAAGAACAGCCCTGTTTACAAACTATTCGGTATATGAACTCTGCAAAACCGGAAGTAGTGTCCCGGTTTGCAAACTTTACCCCTGTTTAAGAACAGAAGCCGAACGGTGGAAGGGTACCGGCGGCGGGAGGCCTCATTAGGGAGAGCGCGCCTTGGTTTAAGAACAGTTTCGGTTTAAGAACGGACTTCCGGAACGGATTAAGTTCGTAAACCGAGGTACCACTGTATATGCAGAGCAAGTGCCATTTCATATATGCTTGTCTAATGCGTAGCTATATCAGTGTTATTATCACCCTAATACATATATGGATATTGATAACCTCCTATTATTATTTTTATAAATACGCTCCAAATATCGTTGTTTACACAACGTCTGCATCTGTAAACTCCCTGTTCATACACTGCGAGTGTTGCCATATCTCCAATCTACAGTGGTACCTTGGTTCTCAAACTTAATCCGTTCCAGAAGTCCGTTCCAAAACCAAAGCGTTCCAAAACCGAGGCACGCTTTTCCCATAGAAAGTAATGCAAAAGGGATGAATCCGTTTCAGACTTTTAAAAGCAACCCCTAAAACAGCAGTTTAACATGAGTTTTACTGTCTAACAAGACCACGGATCCATAAAATGTAAGCAAGAAACAATGCGCTGCAGTCACACAATCAATCAATCATCAGTAGCTGAACTGGGTTCCTCACAGTCACAAAAACAGAACAAAAAGGAGCCGCAGAAGCAAAAACGCAAAATAAATAGCAAAAGCAGACAGACCTCAGCGTAACACTGAAAACGGAAGTGTGGCAACTCAAAACGGAGTTTGCAGACCAGAACACTTACTTCCGGGTTTGCAATGTTTGGGTTCCAAGTTGTTTGAGTACCAAGGCGTTTGAGAACCAAGGTACCACTGTATTGGCGGAAGGTGGCCACAGGTTTATCTTTCCAGTGCCTCAACACCAGTCTTTTGGCCATAGCAAAGACACAACAAATCCATTTACGTTTGTCCAGAGGCAGGCACCCTCCTGCCAACCCACCATCCTTTCACCAGTCCTAATTTATATACGCATTTTCATATTTACTGTTCCCATCCCTAATCCTGCGGAAAGCCATCTAATTAGATTTTAATTTGATCCTGACTTGTTTTTAAGAGGTAATTTAATTATTGTTTGATTTTATACCAATGTTATATATTTGATGTTAGCCGCCCTGAGCCCAGTCTCGGCTGGGGAGGGCGGGATACAAATAAAAGTTTATTATTATTATTATTATTATTATTATTATTATTATTATTACCGGTAATTCTTCTGTCCCTCATTTGTGTCTCCTCCCGCCAGCCTCTACTCACCAGGTTCTTGGGACATTGACTTTCAGGTACTCCCGCTTCAATAGTTTGGCTGCCCCAGTTGCTGCCAACCTGGGAAAGAGACGGAGGGGCCATCAATTGGTGGGGGGCCAGGCAGCTGCCAGCACCCTACACTGCCCCCCATCCACAATCTCAGAGCAAAGTCCTTACCAAATCGTAGCAAAACATCCTGTATGACGTTGCAACACGTTTGGGTAATAGAACATTTCGGAATGGATAGTTTCCCTTTTCTAGTATTGAGGTTCTGAGATTTCTTGACGTTCCTGATCTCTTGGGAGAGGGGAGTGCTTTTCCTCTGCAAATTATCACCCTTTTCTAGGCAGACTACGGCGTATTCTGCGGTTGTATCTCAAGAGTCAAAGGACCCCCTTTCCCGATTTATTAATGGCCCAAGTGAGCGGCAAAATGTTGAGAAATCAGTTGATCCCTCAAACCTCACAAATTCAGCACCGGAGGCGAAAGATTATGATGGGGCCTGTTCTTTCCTATAACTAATTTGGGACAATTTTATCACGAAGCCAACAGCTGTGTCAGTTTGATTCCCAAATTTGATTAATTAGGGGAGATGAGATGGTAAGCAGTGAACTGCCAGGAACGAGAGCTGTGTTTGCTGGCGAGTTTAATGAAAGACAGTTTGATGACAAGAGAAAGATGAAGAAGAGAATAGGCAGACAAAGGATTTTAATCTATTAGAGGGTGTGCCATTCAGCGGCAATATTCGTTCAAATGGTGAGTTGTGAGGTGCAATCTCAAAATTCTCTAGAAACCAATTAGTAAGTTCATACCAAATGTATAAAATGTATGGGGTGGGGGGAGGATAGCTAAATTCCCAATTGATCACACAGTTAAGAATATTTTTTAATGGGAAGCAAATAAAGAATATTAGCTAGGAATACTAGCACAGATAATGATGTAACAGGAACTGGAAAAATTAATAAGCCAATAACAAGTAGGAATTCACCTCACAAACCATTAAATGTTGAAGCAATAATTCACTGACCACCATTGAACATGTCTAATTACGGTAACCAGAAGTCCATGAACAGTTAAAACTAGAGTGATAAAAGAGCACCCAGAAATTAAAGAGGGTTTAGCAACCCTGTAGTCATAAAAACAAGGTAGTCATAAAAATATTTCAGACAGGCTAATTACAGAATGAGATGTGATTAATACTTATAGTAATTGGGCGTGGATTGTTTTAAAAGTAACCACCGTATATATCGGTGTTAGGGGGGGATCAGGTGGGAAGAAAGGGCTTGGGTTTTTTGGTTTTGTCTGGCTAGGATAAGCTTGAATTTTTATTTTAAAAAATAGCAGTAAGAACTAAGAAATAGTGGCAGATTATGATTAAACACACACACACACACACGCAAAAAAGGAAGATACTGTCAGCAATTAAGATTCCTAGCACTAAATGAAGATCTAGTAAATTAATTGGGCTGCAAATACATTAATTAAACGGGGGGTTACTTGGACTCAGCACCACTGGCTGCTACTGTTAATAAAACCCAATGATTCTAAAAGGCGAATGTGCTAAAAATTAGAAATAAAAACGGACAGTGTAACCAGGCAGCCACCCTCAACCCTCTGCAGCCACTTGCCAGGATGAAAGTGAGAGGCACAGGCAACAGCCTTGTCAATAAACGAAACACCTGCGACCAATCCCTGCTGTTTTCTGACGTTCTGACCAATGAAAACATCTCCCTCTTTATCTCGACCAATCGCTGCATGCGAAGCCGCGTGCGAAAACTTCTCTCCAAGCTCGGAGACACGTTCTTCGCCTCGCTCCAGTTCCAACCAATCAAATCTCTTTATCCCTCTTCTCGCCCACTGGCCCGAAGTTTGCTGACCAGCCCTCCTCTTATTACGTTGCAGAGTTCTAACCAATCAAATCGCCCCGCTGCACTTGACCTGTCAGATGCGCATCTCATTACTCAGTCCGTGTTCTCAATTCCTTGTACTGAACTGAGCTAGTCCAATGGGCAGGCCCCTCACAGAGTTCTAGCCAATAGGATCGACGCAAGGGCCTCCTCCTTTAAGAAACAGTTTACATTGTTGCTTCTTGAATTTTTCTTTGCCTGTCAACTCACCTATTGCCAAAGCCTGGCCAATGAAATCAAGGCACGTGACCGGAATACTGTCCAATCATGGAGAAGGGGCAGTTTTCCCGCCAAATTAAGATATAGGTCCCTTTTCTCTTCAGAAATTCCAGACAATTAATGTATTATTTAATAGGAGCCTAGTAGTATCCATATATACTATATATGTCTCTGTATATACCAAAACCACCCACCCTAATACAGACTGCAGAATTATCAGCAAATAAAGGCAATTAAAGTTCACACCTTGGCCTACCTTGCAGGGTTGTTGTGAGGGCAAAGGGGAACAGGAGGAGGACCAAATTTAGTCACCCCAAGCTCCTTGGAAGAAAACCAACACAGAAATAGGATGTAAATAAATCACCAAGAGTTTTCTGAGTTCCGGGGATTTTGTATTTATTTATAGCTTAGTTTAACTCCCAACCCAAAAAAAGTTTTGAACCCTTTACAAGTTTTCAAGTATCAATATTAGAGTGTATTCATCAGCACCAAAAATGGAACTGCGACACAGCATGTGTTAATGGATAATTAAAACGTAATGGTCACTAAGCTGACAAGGTGGCAGGTTGTTTTTTTAATTTGCAGATGAGTTGCCAGAAAAATAAGGGCAAGGTCGCCTCAATTATTTTAAGGTGATTGATTTATTTCACTTTCTGTTTTGTCCAGCTGCTAGGGTAATGAAGAAAAAGAGCAGCTTCACATTACTGTATTGTTGTTTTTTTAAAAACCATCTCTCAAACACAAAAGGACAATGAATGGAGAGGGAGGAGGAAATACCGCAAACTGGGTTTCAAGTTTTTAGGTACAGATTGTTCTAATGACCAGGCGGCTTTTTGCACTGCGCTCCTGGCCTTGCCAAAAAACTAAAAAGCTGCAGCAGGAGGAAAGGTGGGAAGCAGGGCCCATTCACTCTGCCGAGAGCAAATCCTCTCCCGAAAGTGCTTGTCCATCATACGGACCAGTTTATAACTTTAGGAACTGTCTTCCCCTCCCCCACTTCCTGCATTGTAGGGGGTTGGACTAGATGACCCACAGGATCCCTTCCAACTTCCTCCCCATCCTGTTTTTCTTTTGTGCTGTGCCTTTTGGGTGATCATTTTAAGCGACTGTATGTTGTGCAAGCCTTTTCCAGCCAGAATGGGATGAAAATACCCCAGATAAATAAGAAATACAACTTAAGCCCTCGAGTCCTGTTTGCAGACTTCCCGCTTGGGCGCTATGGAGAATGCCGGAAGAGATAGGCTTTTGGTCTGATCCAGCAGAGCTCTTCTTATCTGAAACAAAAACAGCTGACGCCCTTAGGATCCCAACTGTTTTTTTCTTTTGTTTTTAAATGGTGGGAGACACAAAACACTGGAAGCCTGGGGTAGCAATGAGAGTACACTGGTTATTCCCACTGAACAGCTTTTGCAGCTGTTGATGCTGATGAGCACACATGCATGAATCAGCAAACAAGCAGAGTATCGGTTCAGGGAAACCACAGGGAAAATTATGGTGACTCATCAACCACATGTGAGGCTTAGAAGAGACCAGCGCCAGACTTAACACAGAATCATACTCGTTTTTTTTAGGGAGCCCTTTTCATAGAATCTGACCAAAGTGAATAAAATGTGCTTCCAAGTAAAGGATTATTAGGACTAGGGGGTGTAACTGGTCAATTCGGGCATGGATCTTGGGGCAGGTATTTGCTTTTTGATGTGGCAACTGAATTAACTTCCCATTGTGAAAACTTCACTTTCACTTCCTATTGTGAAAACTTCAAGGTCTCAAAAGAGTAACTACAGCTTTTTGGGCTATCTCTGGAGAAGAGGACGCTCTCTCTCTCTCTTTTTGTAAAGAACCTTTCCTCAAATTTCCAACAGCGACAGCATATAAGAAATGACAAGGACATAGTAAAAGAGAGGAACAAATTGGCGGGTGGGGGAAGAGAACCATTTCAGAAACAAAATTAACTGACTCCCACCTGTTCCTGGCATGCACATTGTGAAAACTCAAAGCAAGAAGCGCCCAGATCAATATTGAAGAGCAAGAGATAGAAAAAAGAAACCCCAAGGATTCTGTTGGTTTTAAGTGCATTTCCATTATCGTTTTTGAATTATGGAAAAAGGCTACAGAGTTCAATTCAGTGAAAGGAAAATGCTTAATGTTCCCTGGGATGTGTTACTTGAGAACACAGTGGAATCTGTCTAGGGGGGCTCTCTCTGGCTGCATTCTGGATAAAATGGCTTTTTAAGGTGCCTATAGCTTCCCTATAGGTCAGGATTATCTGAGATTCAGGATTCAAGCAGACAAAAAATAAAGAAAAAACACTACCTCACAAAACATGAAATCTGTGAGATTCGCTGCCACATGATTCAAAACTCCCAGACCAGATTCCAGTGTCCATTTCCAATAAAACTTTATTATTTAAACAAATATTTTCAGATCCACACAGCAAGCGTGAAAGACAGTCTAAGAGCATATTTTCCTAGATACTAATAAAGTGCAAGAAGGCATGAGCTCAGTAGGCACAGGAATGAGGGAGGTAAAAAAGGGGGGGGGTGTTCACAAGGTTTTGTATTACTTCCCAGCCATTCCTCAGCCGGGAACTGCAAAAAGGAGGAGGAGGAGCTTATTAGGAGAGGAAAAGCCCTTGCTCTCATCTCAGGATACCACCAGGAAATAATTGCCACCAGTGTTTCTGCTCTAGTGTTTCACACTTTTTCTACATAATGCAAGTTCACAGGTAGAAGTTGTTCCGACGTGCAGGAATGAGCAAAGTAGGAAGTCCCGCCCGAGAGGATAAGGTAGGAAGTAGGAACTGTTCAAGATCCCGGATGGATCTGTACCACAAGCAGGTCAGCAGCCCCCAAAATCAGAGAGACAGGGCAGGTGATTTTCTTTGCCATCTCAGCATTCAGGTGCCCCAGGAGCATCTCATTTCTCAGCGGAGGCATCCGAAACGACAAAGAGGACTTGGGGAGCAGCTGGTTGTACCACAGGAGGAGAGACTGCAGCCAAAGCAAATATCTGCTCCATCTGTGGGCGGAAGAGAGGGGGAAAGCAACCATTGAAATGACTCCAGAAATTTTGAACAACTGCACCGTTTTGACCAGCGTCCTTCCCATCACTCGCTTCTAAAAACCCACCGCTATTTCCCAACACGTCTGCGCCACGATCGACTGGGCATGCTGTTCCGTTCCAACTTCTGCCTTACCCATGCTGTGATTTCCTCCAAACACTACTTATCCACGTCCCGGAGCCATAACGCATGTCTGTTCCACCTACCCAGCTTGCATCTCTGCTGCTATTTCCCCATAAGCTACGCAGAACGCACCTCTGCCCCCCAATGCTTAGAAAACTTACGGAATAAATAGGTTTACTTCTGCCACGATGGCCCAATCCGCCAACCCAGAGCACGCTTCGTCCGGTGCCCTCCCCTGCTCTCACAATGTGTTCCAGCATTTCTCCCGAGCATTGTTGACCCAAAATGCATTTATTTCTTCCCCCCCCCTCTATATTTTATTTTAAATACCCCACCGTTCAGCCCGGACACTGAGGTCCAGCGCCGAGGGCCTTCTGGTGGTTCCCTCACTGCGAGAAGCAAAGCTACAGGGAACCAGGCAGAGGGCCTTCTCGGTGGTGGCGCCCGCCCTGTGGAACGCCCTCCCAGCAGAGGTCAAAGCGATAAACAACTATCTGACATTCAGAAAATACCTGAAGGCAGCCCTATTTAGGGAAGTTTTTAACTTGTGATATTTTAATGTATTTTAATGTCTGTTGGAGGCCGCCCAGAGTGGCTGGGGAGACCCAGCCAGATGGGCGGGGTACAAATAAAAAAAATATTATTATTATTATTATTATTTAAACTTTTTTTTTGCTTTTTTCTTTCTTTGTTTTTTATTTGAAAATAAAAAGCTTACAACCACAATCACATATTCCCTGTTACATATATCATTTTGCTTTTATATCACGTTCTTAAAAGTTCTTAATACTTCTTCAAATACCACCTTCTATTTCCCTCCCAACTTTCCCTCGTCACCCATGTGCGATCTTGTTGGTATTTATCTTGTTGTTTCTTGTTGTGTTATCAATTGTTTGTACTTAATAATTCTATCCTTTGTAATATTATCCTGTACCCTTGCGAGTGATTCCTTTTATAATTATATTAAAATTTATTTCCATTTCCATATTTGCCTCTACACACTCCCACTCTCTCTTAACCTTCTGCTTAGAGCTGACTCTAATTGAAGCCGTTAATTTTGCCATTGCCATAAATTCACAGATCTTGGTTCTCCCTTCTGATATTTCTGGTATTTTTCCTGTTTTCCAATTCTTTGCCACTAGTAGTCTTGCCGCTGCTGTCCCATAGAGGAATATGTTCTTTTTGTCTTTGGGAATATCATCATTGTTGACCCAAAAATGCATTTATTTCTTACTTTCTCTGCAGGGCATATCTTGTGTCTCCACCCTTGGCAAGCTCCTTCCCAACCCACAATGTGCGTCCGCCTTGCCGACGCTTAATGACTCACCTGGATGACGACCCACTTGCCGTCCACACAATCCTGCCCCAATTCCTCCCCTACACAGAGAGTAACTTGGTGCTCAGGCTTAGGCCCGCGGCCCAGGTAGTATTCCTGCAGTGCTGTTGGCAGAAAATGAAAGAGAGCGGAATGATACAGCGGGAAGCACCAGAACCAAATTGGGCTTTGTCAAATGAATACGACAATAGACATGCTACGGCTATCTAAGGGGAACAACAGCTCTTTCTAAATCAGGGACCTAATGAACTGCAGGACCTTTGGATCCAAGCCCCCAGCTTCCCCTCTTTGCCCCCACCAGAAATTAGCACAAGATAAAAAGCTCCCATTCATGCCAACGGGAGCTTTTCCTCCCCATATTTGTATGGGGATGTTTTTATTTTTTTATTTAGATTTCCAGGTTTATACATTTCAATAATTTTACAGTCATTTAAACATTTCAAAACTTGACTTCCTTCCCCCTCTTACTGTGGTTCCTTAAATATATTTTTAGTATCTTCTGCATTTTCAAATTCACTTAATTTGTTCATTTATTCATCTACTTTAAATATATATACTCTTAGGAAACTGCAGGTTATTACAATAATCCTGCCAGTGTTTTTTCATCTGTTTGCAATTTCTCCGTAAATATTCCATAAACCATTGCCATTCATTTATATATATAAACAGGTTGTTATCTTGATATTTTATTCTTCCAGTAAATTTCGCCATTTCTGCATATTCTACAAGTTTTCGTATCCATTCTTCCTTTGCTGGGTCAGGTCGTGCATCCATATAGCAGTGACCAAAGGAGGAATAACCCCTGGGAGAAGGAACGCCCTGGTGCGTCTACTGCAGCAGCACAACTGGAAGCCTTCCTCTGCCCCAACTGCAACAAAACACGTCTCGCCCGTATCGGCCTCTACTGCCACAGCAGGCGCTGCGACTCTCCAATGGTTTGACTTCACCCCCAAAGGCGCACTCCCGAGACATATGGATGCCAAGAGGCAATGTGAAGAACCACCTTCTGCAAGAGCAGAGGTGGGGAAGCCATGACCCTCCAGACGCCGTGGGTCTCCAGACCCCATCAGCCCCAGGGAGATGGGGGTCAGGTGCGTTGCAACACAGCAACACCTGCTGTGGCCTTCTTGCCAACCACCTTTGGCTCAGCCTCACCTGAATTAAAGGCCTTGGTGCTGAACAACTGAAGGTATTCGTTGTTCGGCAGCTTCTCGCGGGGCTGGGTGCCCCCTGGCCCACGCCAGAAGATGCTGGCTCGGCCCCGGCACAGAACGAAAATCCCCTCCATGTTGCTGGCCACCATGACACCCTTCTCCAGGTCCTCCAGCAGCTGGCGGACGTTGGCCTTTTTCTTGGGGTCCTCAACACTGGAGGCAGGCGGCAGAACGACCCGGCGCATGCTGCTGACAGACATTCCCGGAGGGGCTGCGACGGAAGTGACCAGGAACTCTCCCTCTGGCAGCAAGTTTTTCAGGACCTCCTTGCCGCCGTAGGAGACGGACAGGATGACGAAGAAGTTCCCTAGGTCCTCTGGGAAGAAGGAAAATGAGAGGTTCAGCTACTGCCTCCCCAAACAGGATGTGTATGAATAGTAAGGATTATGAGAGCTGTTAGAGGGTTTGGGCCATGCCTGGGACTCTATTGTCTCTTGACAGTGACTCCAGGGCCGCTGCAGCAGAATATCATTTAAAAAAACAATGATCGACATTTTTAAAAGCACAGGGAATTGAAGGAGCAGGCTAATATTGCATACAATGTGATTGTTAATAATAATAATAATAATAAATTTTTATTTATACCCCACCCTTCCCAGCCAAGACCGGGCTCAGAGCGGCTAATACCCATAAAAACAAAACATACAAAACAATCAATTAAAATGCAGGTTAAAATACGATTTAAAGTTTAAAATGCAGCCTCATTTTTAAGTAGCCCACCAATCAAACCATAAAGGAATGAAACATCAGGGTTAAACTAAAACCAACCCAAAGGCCAGGCGGAACAGCTCTGTCTTGCAGGCCCTGCAGAAAGATGCCAAATCCCGCAGGGCCCTAGTCTCTTCTGACAGACCATTCCACCAAGTCGGGGCCAGTACTGAGAAGGCCCTGGCCCTAGTTGCGGCCAGCCTAGCATCCTTGTGGCTCGGGACCTCCAAAATGTTATTATTTGAGGACCTTAAGGTCCTACACGGGGCATACCAGGAGAATGGAGCAAGTTCCTTCTTACAGACCCTTCCCAAGCACAGCTAAGACACCAGCTTCCATCATCTCACCTCTAACAGTCTCTGAAATGGGCACAGCTTGGGCGGGTTCTGGGTTCTGGTGGAAGGCAGCAATCTCGTTCACAGCCAGCACTAGTGTGGAGAAGCAGAAAAGGAAGAGGAAATGAGGAACCAGCCTTCCCACAGAATAAAGCAATCATTTCCTATTAAACTCAATTTCTCTCCCCAGGGGTCTCTGGGAACCGTAGCTCTGTGAGCACCCGGAACAAACTACAGCTCCCAGAATTCTCCGGGGGAAGCCGCGGCTGTTTAAAGTGGTACAAACATTGCATTAAATGCACGCTTCTTTGGTGCATCAAACATTTCCATGCAGCGAGAGGCCAAACGTCTTCCATCGGTTCAAATGAACACTTATCTTCCAGGAAGCAGGTCAGAAGAGATCTCCTGCTCTGCGAGGTTTTGTTAAGCACAGATCACTTCCTGGCAGGGGGCGGGGGAAAAGGGGAAGGTGCCCCTGTGTGGGTGAACAGGGAGAGAAATGGGGATCCCGATGCCGCAATCAGAGCCACAAAACAGAGGGAAATGCAAATTGCCCTACCTGCCTCCATGGACTGAGGGTTCATCTCCCCATTTGGGATGACCAAAGCGGCAAATGCGTTTGGGGCCTGGCTAGCGATGGCTTCTAACGTGGAACTCGATTCCTGGGGGGGAAGAAGAGATATTAGGGTGTGTTCATACAAAGGCTCCACGCACGCCTCCCTGTGGTATAGAGTGGCACCTTGGTTCTCAAACTTAATCCGTTCCGGAAGTCCGTTCCAAAACCAAAGCGTTCCAAAACCAAGGCGCGCTTTCCTCATAGAAAGTAACGCAAAGCGGATTCATCCGTTCCACGCTTTGGAAAACAACCCCTAAAACAGCCATTTAACATGAATTTCGCTCTCGAACGAGACCACTGATCCCTAAAATGAAAGCAAGAAACCATGTGCTGCAGTCACACAGTCAAATCAGTAGCTGAACTGGGTTCCATGCAGTCACACAAAAAAAAGAGCCGCAAAAGCAAAAAGGCAAAAGAAATAGCAAAAACCTCAGTGTAACATTCAAAACGGAAGTGTGGCACTCAAATCGGAAGTGTAACACTCAAATCGGAGCACGTTCGGCTTCCGAAAAAAGTTTGCAAACCGGAACACTTACTTCCGGGTTTGCAGTGTTTGGGTTCCAAGTTGTTTGAGGACCAAGGTACCACTGTATTGTTGCCCTGTCCTTTTTAATAATAATAATAATAATAATAATAATAATAATAATAATAATAATAATAATAAAATTTATTTATACCCCGCCCTTCCCAGCCGAAACCGGGCTCAGGGCGGCTTACATCAGTAAAATTACAATAAAGTATAAAAAAAACCGTTAATTAAAATACAGGTTAAAAAGGCAATTTAAAATTTACAATGCCACTACATTTATCGGCCAAACTCAAAACCAAGGGGAGTCCAACCCGAAGGCCAGGCAGAACAGACACAAGCACCCCACTCACCCCACAATTTGCTTCAAGCAGTGGGTGCAGAATGCCAGGGGGTCATGTCCACACAAACAGGCAAAATAGGAAGCAGGGTAGTAATCTAACTGATATATATATCCTCCGTCTATCCCTATATGGACGCAGCCGTTTCCAGCTCCTCTCTTCTGAAATATTGCCGATACATATTCAAAAGGCCTGCTTCCTATGTTCCCGTCACATCTAATCCTTTCGTATCTCCTGGGATAGCTCCGTCAGTAGAGCACAGGGCTTTTTTCATCTCAGGGTCACGGGTTCGAGCCCCACGTCATTCAAATGATTCCCGCGTCGCTGGGGTTGGGCTAGATGACCCTCAGGGGTCCCATTCCCACTATAATTCTATAATTGTGTGTGAAGACTGTGCATCGGGGAGAGTAGGATAGTAGCCACCAAGTTAAAAATAATAATGATGAGATTTTGATCCAGAGGAAATGGCGGAGGGGGGAAATTGATCAGAGGAGACCCTGCCGGAAGACTGATGGGCTAGTTTTTTCTTCGTCGTGGCACCAACCCCCATCGAAACCCCCCGGAAACAGATTTGGGAAGTTTTAAACTTCGATCGGAAATCCCTTTATTTGCCCAGGCTTGCTTTGATATTCTCATTGACTGCATTATTCTAAATGACAGAATTTCTGCAATGTGGTTTTTTAAAAAAATTGATTCTGATATGTAATATTTTATTGTGTTCATGGCGTTTTGTTCCCTTCCGCTTGTAACCACTGCGAACCACTTAGGACAGGGGTAGGCAACCTAAGGCCCGTGGGCCGGATGCGGCCCAATCGCTTTCTCAATCCGGCCCACGGACGGTCCGGGAATCAGCGTGTTTTTACATGAGTAGAAGGTGTCCTTTTATTTAAAACTAGTTGAAGGTAGCCCGTTACATTAACGGGCGCTAGAGGAGGAGGAGGAGGCGGCAGGAGGAGGCAGAGGCTGGCGGCTGACTGCAGCTGACAGGCTGGAGAGACGGGGCGGCGAGGGAGACATCCATGCGAGGCGGCGGCGCTGCCCCAAGTGACAACGCGCGTGCGCCGCCGCTGCCTCCCGGACACGCCCCCCTCTCCGGCCGCTCCAATGCCTGCGTCCCTGTTGGGGGGGGGGAAAGTAGAGCTCTCCAATCCGTGCGTCCCTGTGGGACATGCGCACTCGCGCAGTTCCACTGACACACAGTGGACGCAGGGACACTTGAACATTATTATATGTGATGCATCTCTGGGTTATTTGCGGGGCCTGCCTGGTGTTTTTACATGAGTAGAATGTGTGCTTTTACTTAAAATGCATCTCTGGGTTATTTGTGGGGCATAGGAATTCGTTCATCCCCCCCCCAAAAGAAATATAGTCCGGCCCCCCACAAGGTCTGAGGGACGGTGGACCGGCCCACGGCTGAAAAAGGTTGCTGACCCCTGACTTAGGAGTTTTTTTGGGGGAAGGGCTGCAGTTTGGAGCACAGAGCCTCCACTTTTTGCATGCGGCGGGCCCCCCGTTCGAATCCTGGCAGCACCTCCAGACGCCAAGTGTTCCTATGGCGTCTCATCCTTTCGCTCCTCCTGGCACTCACCGTCTTCACGCTGCAGGCGGCGGCTGGAGGCTGAGGGAGGCTGCCATCAGGATTGCCGTTCTCCTTCTCCGAGGACCCGCTGGAAGATTCCGGCCTGGACGCTTTTTGCTTCCTCGGTTTAGGCTGGGTCCCTTGAAAGCAGGCAAGACACACGGGGAGGGCGGTTAGGATCCATGCAGGTAGCCAAATCTCCCTAACCAAAAAAGGAGCTGGTCTCTAGGGCACAAACATATCATGCAAACTAGCGCCTGATTTCCTGTTCAGCATCACTTATTTGAAACAGCTGGGGAGGGTAGCTCTATTTAAAATATATATATTTACTAGTTGAAGGTAGCCCGTTACATTAACGGGCGCTAGAGGAGGAGGAGGAGGCGGCAGGAGGCGGCAGAGGCTGGCGGCTGACTGCAGCTGACAGGCTGGAGAGACGGGGCGGCGAGGGAGACATCCGTGCGAGGCGGTGGCGCTGTCGCAACTGACAACACGCGTGCGCCGCCGCTGCCTCCCGGACACGCCCCCCTCTCCGGCCGCTCCAATGCCTGCTTCCCTGTTGGGGGGGGGGAAGTAGAGCTCTCCAATCCGTGCGTCCCTGTGGGACATGCGCACTCGCGCAGTTCCACTGACACACAGTGGACGCAGGGACACTTGAACATTATTATATGTGACTAGTTGAAGTTAGCCCGTTCAATAACGGGCGCTAGAGGAGGAGGAGGCAGGAGGAGGCAGAACAGCGGCCGCTGGGGGGTGGAGAGGGGCTCCCTCCCCCTTCTTCGTTTTCCCCGGGGGCGGCTGTGGCGGCGGCGGTGGCGGCGGCGAGGATGGGGCGGCCCTCTGCATCCGTGCGAGGCAGCGGCGCTGGCGCAACTGAGAACGCGCGTGCGCTGCCGCTGCCTCGCGGACACGCCCCCCTCTCCAATCCCTGCGTCCGTGTGGGACACAGACATGCGCAGTAGCGCAATTCCATGACACACGGAACGGACGCAGGGACACAGCCACTTTATTATATAGGATACAAGCAGGGCTCAAGTATGAAAGTTTGGTTGTGTCTCTAGACTAACCCTGTGAAGAATACAGAGAACATAAAGATTTGACTGATTATGAAAGAATCTAAGGAAGGGGAATGATTGAAGAACAGTGAGTAGGATAACTAATGCGTGAATGTGGTGGAAGTCTTTTATTAATATTGTAACTAAGATCTATATATTGAAGTGTTTGAAGCATGAATTTGGTAAGGCCCCTACATTACTCTCCTGATCTGCTGTTGTATCTTCTTTCCTGCATTGCGGGCTGGTTTTCCTGGTCTTGTTTTGTTTGCTCTGTGGGGCTAGCATGAAATGTGTTTTAACCCGTTTAACAATTATATTGATATTTTTTAAATAATGTTGGGTGGTTTTGTGTAAAGGCATGGCCCTCACAAGTCTAATAAAATTTGATTTGATTACAAATTTTCCCAATTCCTTATAAAAATTTTGGTCTTTTGGTAATATTTCTGGTTATGAAAAGTATGTCTTTTGCCTTTTTTCTACGTTTTCTTCTTTCTTTTTAGCTTTTATTGTGGAAAATATGTATATAGGTGTGTTTATAGTGTTATGTATTGCTCTTTGTTTTTTTTTCTTTGTAAAATTTAATAAATTAATAAATAAATAAAATTAAAAAACATATATAGTTTATAATTTTACGAATCTGCCACACATCAAGCTGACTTCCCTTTCCCTCACTTCCATGGTTCGTTTCGATTTACCTGAGCTGCATATTCTAAATATGCCTTATTTTATCTTTCCCAATTTCCCCTTTGCTTATAATTTCGCCGCTTAATTTATTCTAATCCTGCCGACGTCTCAAGACGCTTGCAATCATTCTTCAGGTATTCCACAATTTCCCCCGCCCCCCAAAAAAGTTTCCCTTAGTGCTCTCTTCTTAGTCTGCCAGTAAAACTAGCCATTTCTGCATATTCCATCAGTTTCATCTGCCGTTCTCCCTTTGTTAAAATGTCGCTCTCTTTCCATTTCTGAGCTTAAACCATTCAGGCTGCCATTGTTGCGGATGTGAAGAGGTTTATTCTGAACTCTAGAGATATCTGAGCCCACTATTCCTAAAAGAAAGGCTTCTGCGTTTTTTGTTTGTTTTTAAAAAAATAACTTTTCAACATTTTTAAAATTTCGTTATAAATCATCTCCCAGAAGTCTTTCGCTATTTTACATGCCCATCACATATGGAAGAAGGTACCCGGGAGGGCAGCTTTAGAAGAAGATCAGCACCATCCGCATTGACATTTAAAGCAGTATTAAACCACTTTAACAATCATGGCTTCCCTCCACAAACACACACAAATAATATTGGGAACCAGGATGGATAAAAATCAATGTTGTTGTTTTTAAAAAATAATAATCAGATTTTTAAATTTTAAATTGGATGTTTTTTATTTAAATCAGATTTTTTAAAAAAAAAAATTAAATTGGATTTTAAAAATAAAATGCTTTGGGAGGAAAATATTTCTAAAGATAGTTTTCTATTTAAGTTACATTATAGTCCAAAGGCTATTCATCAGGAAATAAGGATTTGTTTTAAGTTTTTAATGTGTGCTAAAACTCAGTCTAAGTTTTTTTCTGTTGTTTAAAATCGTTTAACCGCGTCAGTTAACAAACACGGAAACATATGCTATAACGTTATTGTTTTAGTTAAATAGATCGTTTCAATTGTTATTAAGGAAATGATTTTCTCCTGCCAATAAAGTACAGCAGAAAAGCTGTCCCAATATAAACAGTTAACTTATTAAACCTCATGATAATTTCATAATTATCTGTCTATGTATCTCCAATAGTATAACCAGATCAGTGATTTTTGATGTAACTGTAAAAACTACAGTACTCTGAAAATTTATTATTCCAAAAAATGAAACCTTCGTCTGGTTGTAAATATTAAGATACCGGCAAGAATGAGTCTTTCTGTAAAAAACCCGACTTAAATCAAGTCTTACTGACTAGTGATTTAAATCAAATCCACCCTGTTGGGAATTGTAGTTCGATAAAGGTGCTGAGATTTGTTAGGGGACACCCATTCCCCTCAGAGAGCTAAAACTCCCATCGTTCCCTGGGAAGGGGGTTCGGTTGTTAAACCTCTCTGGTGGGGAGGGGGAACCCCCACTTTAAATGGCATATGAATTTCCTTTCTCTGAGAAAAGGTGGGTTTATATGGGCCCCCCCTCACATTACCCCACAGGGAAACACAGTTTTTTGGGGCGCAGGATGTTCCTCAGGTATAGAAACTTCAAGGAGGTGGGGGGATTGGAGGCCAATATCCTTACCATGGCCCTGTTCAGGCAGCGGCACCAGGCGGTACACCTTGTAGGGCTCTGCGGTCCCCAGCTTGGAGCGTTCCGGCACCTCCTCGAACTCGGGGCTCTTAGAGAAAGCGCAGCGGATGCGCGTCTTCCAATCGGCAGGCTTGCCCGGCGTGTACTTTCCTTTAAAGACGGCCCAGGCCTGGGAAAGAGACAGCGGCGCAGGGTCAAGCCTCCTTGCAACTGCATCTCGCCCACAACGCTCCTCTGCAGACCACACTTTCCTCCTTGAGATGCTACATTTCTACCTGCGGGGATTCCCCCCCAAACCACACACACCCACACCCCGCTCGCGCCATGATGGGAGCACGCTGCATTGAGGTCCAAAACAACGCAGGCCGGACGTAGATTTGTAACCTCGGCGAGAACCACGACTCAGAAGCTCAAAATTTGGAGCTGCAGATGGCTTTGTGCCATGTTTTAAGACACAAACCGTCACATTTTAACAACAATTTGTGCCATTTCATTATCTGTATTTCAACAGATTTGTTTTGCATATTGTTTCAATTCTATTAGAAGTCAGTTACTTTTCAACGATTAGCTTTCCTAGGATTTTTAGCTGCTTGCATTTCATCTGCGTTGTTTTAATTTGCTTAAGTCACCTTGAGTCGGGGGGGGAATATAAATCAATAATAATAATAATAATAATAATAATAATAATTTATTTATACGACACCCATCTGGCCAGGCCTCCCCAGCCACTTATTATTGTTAAGAATAATTCCCTTGCGATTCCTTGGTGCCTGGTTTGGACCCTGCCCTTAGCACAGAACGCTGCAGCAAAATTGCCGACAGGTCTGAGACTCAACCCGAACCGCGCACTGTGCTCCAGCCCCGCTCTAGATTTGTACGACGCCTTTATGAAATCATTTAATTTTATTTTCAATTCCTGCAGATCCCTAGCATGGAATCTGCACTCCTTCACAACTGCCGCACGCTGGGTCGATGCCTTCGTCCAGCTATCTCCTACGGCCCCCCAAGGTCTCGTTCCTGGTCAGCCCCTCGCCAGCTCAGACCAAAAAGTACGAGAGGCAGCGTGGAGCAGTGGTTAGGAACGCCAGAGGGTTCAAACCTTCACCCGGCCGCGAATCTCGCCGGGGGACCCCTGGGCTAGCCACTGCCCCTCTCTGCCTAACCTACCTCACAGGGCTGTGAGGAACGGCAGAATCGTGCTTTCCACGGGGGGACACGAAATCAATAAATAGATTGACAAATAAACCAGGAAGAAGGGGAGGCAGAGCGCCGCAAATGCTTCTGAATGATCTTCACACTGCCGGCAAGTCTCTTCCTTCCCCACTAACGCCGCCCCGTTCCCGTGGGTCCCGGAGCTGCATCACGTGCCAGAACCACAGAGCTGCAGGATTGGGGGGGACACCCGAGGGTCATCTATCTCAACCCGCCGAAACGCAGGTACAGTACCTTGAAAAAGCCGGCGTCCTCCTCGTGCCGGAATTCCTGCTTCCCTGCGTGTTTCCACGGGATGCGGAACATGGTCTTGTGGGGAGGGTCGTCCCAGACCACCCCCGGGAACTGACCGCTTTCCAACTGCTCCAAAGTCCACTGGCGCAGCTTGCGCGTCCTTCGAACCCCGCGCCGAGACGTCGCCATCCTTGACGGGGAGAGGGGGAGAGAGATACGGAGATCAGCGGTTGGTGGGGAGGGGGGGGTCCCTTGGAAGGCGTGGGGTGAGAGCTGGGGGGGCACCTGGCCCTCCCAAAAGACCTAGGTAAAGGTAAGGTAAAGGTAAAGGGACCCCTGACCGTTAGGTCCAGTCGCGGACGACTCTGGGGTTGCGGCGCTCATCTCGCATTATTGGCTGAGGGAGCCGGCGTACAGCTTCCGGGTCATGTGGCCAGCAGGACTAAGCCGCTTCTGGCGAACCAGAGCAGCGCACGGAAACGCCGTTTACCTTCCCGCCGGAGTGGTACCTATTTATCTACTTGCACTTTGACGTTGGCAGGAGCTGGGACAGAGCAACGCGAGCTCACTCCGTCGCGGGGATTCGAACTGCCAACCTTCTGATCAGCAAGCCCTAGGCTCTGTGGTTTAACCCACAGCGCCATCCGCGTCCCTCCCAAAAGACCTAGGTACAATAATAAAACCACAGAGCTGGAAGGGACACCAGGGGGCATCTAGTCCAGCCCACCACAAGGCATTTAATACGTCCATTTCTGACACCTCATTTGAAAAAATTAAAGGGTTGGGGGATCTTTTGGAATCCTTAGTGGGTCCCCACCACTGCGGACCTGGCTTTGGCAAGTGGGTGGGGCGGCCGCCTGCCAATCGCCTGATGTCGCAAGTCCCACCCACCTATTTTAACCCGCCGTTCTTAATGGCACAGTTTTGAAATTCCAAAACAGCAGCAAAAATGGCCATTATGGAAGAAGGTACCTCGTCCCAGCAAGATGAGCAGGCCTAAAGCTGGCTCTTGCCAAAAGTAATTTTTGGGGGTGCAGGCTGCGTACACACTGCACAAAGGATCTTCCCCAAAGAATCCTGGGAACTGTAGTTTGCTGAGGGCGCCGGGAATTGCAGCTCTGAGATGGGCAAGCCAAAGAGCTCCGGGAACGGAGCGCGAGGATCGAGGCTTGTACAAAACAAATGGCACTTGGTCTTGGCTGACAAACCCACACGGCACTGTAATGCGATATGTGGCAAAACCCACAAATACACTTTCGAGGCCTATGGTTTCATATTTACTTTGTGCGTTGACTCTGTAAGAGCCCCGGCCCTCTGCAGCGGACGATTCTTTCCAGCTGCGTGGCTACAATTGTAATATCGAAACCGCTTTTGTACCCATTGACTGACACCCGTGGTTTCGCCTCGTACTGTTTTGTGTCATTTTGAATGGGGGGTGGGACAAAAAACCAGCGGGTGCAAACTTCTGCCAGGTATCTAGTACAAGGAAGTCTGAGCGTTTAAAGTAAAATTTAAAAAAGCTTCCGTGAGCTTTCGAAGAGGAGACGCGCAGGGGGGGGGGCATCTGTAAAAGCAGAAGACGAGAGAAAGGGGGGAAAAGATGATGGGTCGGTTCCATAGCTGAAGATCTGGACAGTGAAGGAACATTTCAGGTGTGGCCTTTGACCCTCTGGACGTTGCTGTACTACAACTCCCATGATCCTTGGGCCGTTGGCCGCGCTCGCTGGGGCTGATGGGAGTTGTAGTTCAGCAAGAGCCGGAGGGCCCAAGGTTCCCTTGCACCTGATTTCTACGCGGTAGCAAACAGCCGGAGAGAGGGGAAAGAGTAGATGTTACTACCAGACTTTTAGAAGACATCTGAAGGCAGCCCTGTTTAGGGAGGCCTTTAATGTTTAATGTTTAATAGATTATTGCATGATATTGATTATTGTTCTGTTGGAAGCCGCCCTGAGTGGCTGGGAAAACCCAACCAGATGGGCGGGGTATAAATAAATTATTATTATTATTATTATTAGATGTGAAGGTCCAAGAGAGGACAGGCTGCAGGGATAGAAGAGGCGATGCCTTGAGGCTGAGCATCTAAGGCCCAGGGGTCAGCAAACTTTTTCAGCAGGGGGGCGGTCCACTGTCCCTCAGACCATTTGGGGGGCTGGACTATATTTTTTGGGGGGGAAATATGAATTCCTATGCCCCACAATGGGAAATGCTCCGAGGGAGTTCGTTCCACTGCCCTTCTTTGGAGGTTTTTATGCAGAGGTTGGGTGACCCCCTGCCATTTTCCCAGTAGTAATGTACGGAAGTGAGAGCTGGACCATAAAGAAGGCTGATCGCCGAAGAATTGATGCTTTTGAATTATGGTGCTGGAGGAGACTCTTGAGAGTCCCATGGACTGCAAGAAGATCAAACCTATCCATTCTTAAAGAAATCAGCCCTGAGTGCTCACTAGAAGGACAGATCCTGAGGTTAAGGCTCCAGTACTTTGGCCACCTCATGAGAAGAGAAGACTCCCTAGAAAAGACCCTGATGTTGGGATAGATTGAGGGCACAAGGAGAAGGGGACGGCAGAGGATGAGATGGTTGGACAGTGTTCTCGAAGCTACTAACATGAGTTTGGCCAAACTGCGAGAGGCAGTGAAGGATAGGCGTGCCTGGCGTGCTCTGGTCCATGGGGTCACGAAGAGTCGGACACGACTGAATGACTGAACAACAACAACAACAACATGCCCCACAAATTTCCCAGAGATGCATTTTAAATAAAAGGACACATTCTGCTCATGTAAAAACACGCCGATTCCCGGGCCGTTTGTGGGCCGGATTTAAACGGCGATTGGGCCGGATCCGGCCCCCAAGCCTTAGTTTGCCTACCCATGATCTAAGCCTCCCAGCACCATCGAAATGCTCCGAGGGAGTTCGTTCCACTGCCCTTCTTTGGAGGTTTTTATGCAGAGGTTGGGTGACCCCCTGTCATTATTATTATTACTACTACGGTGGTGCCTTGGTTCTCAAACTTAATCCGTTCCGGAAGTCCGTTCCAAAACCAAAGCGTTCCAAAACCAAGGCGTGCTTTCCAATAGAAAGTAATGCAAAACGGATTAATCCGTTCCATGCTTTGGAAAACAACAGCCATTTAACATGAATATTGCTATCTAACGAGATCATTGATCCATAAAACAAAAGCAAGAAACAATGTGCTGCAGTCACACAATCAATCAATCAATCAATCAGTAGCTGAACTGGGTTCCACATAGTCGTAAAAACACAAAAAAGAGCCGCAAAAACAAAAATGCAAAATAAATAGCAAAAACAGACAGATCTCAGGGGAACACCCCAAACGGAAGTGTGGCACTCAAATCGGAAGCGTAACACTCAAAACGGAGCACGTTCGGCTTCCGAAAAAAGTTTGCAAACCGGAACACTTACTTCTGGGTTTGCAGTGTTTGGGTTCTAAGTTGTTTGAGAACCAAGGCATTTGAGAACCAAGGTACCACTGTATTATTACTATTATTATTACTACTACTACCGGTATTATTATTATTATTATTATTATTATCATCATCATCATCATCATTATCATTGTATTTGTATACCACCCTATACCCACAGGTCTCAGGATAGATACCACATAAAATCACAATATAACAACACAAAATATATAATAACCCCCCCCCAACACATTTTAAAAGGGCATCTGGTGTCAATCATCCCAAGGCCCAGTTGAAGAGGAACATTTTTTGCCTGGCGCCTAAAGGTGTGTAATGAAGGCGCCAGGCAAACCTCCCTGGGGAGAGCACCCCACAAGCGGGGAACCACTGCAGAAAAGGCCCCGTTCTTGTGTTGCCGCCCCCTGGGCCTATCACAGAGGAGGAACACGGAGAAAGGCCTCAGAAAATGATCTCAGGGTTCGGGGATCAGGGTCACGGACGCTTTAGTTGAGATTCCTGCATTGCCGCGGGTTGGACTAGAACCCAACGGCCTCACTCTGAACAAGGCTGCTTTCCTGTAGTCCTCCGTGAGTTGGAAAACATCTCAGAAACACTTAGGCACACACACACACTCCAAAACACATTGCACAAACTATTTGCAATTATCGCCTTGTCGTGCGTGGCCGTGGCTTCTGAAAAAGAAAGTGTCTCCGTCGGGTGGGAAATAAACCTTCTCGTTATTAGATTAACAACATCAAATTGCAGAATGGAATATCACTGCAAGGCAGGATGAGAGCAGAAAGGAGAAAGTAAATGGATCCTGGCAACTGCCTTAAATAATAATTCTGGCACGCTTGCCCAGTTTGCTACCGTTCTAAGGGAGGCTGACTGGTTGCTGTCAATAGCTGGCCTCCTGAGAGGCTTGGAAATCGCTGAAACTCTCCCCGCCAACGCCCCAAACTAAAGGATGATGTGATCCAGGAGGCTTGAGGCAGACTAAGAGAGGGGCTCTGTAAGCATTGAAATTTAGGAAGCTGCCCTCTACTGGGTCAGATCGGCTATCTACCTGGCTCAGAATTTCTGCCTACACTGACTGGCAGCAACGGCTCTCCGGGGTTTCAGGCAGGGCGCTTCTCGAACCCGGGACCTTCTGCGTGCAAGGTAGGTGCTACTACCTCTGAGCTGCAGCCTTTCGCTCTGTCCCTGGAGGCCAGAAGGACGAGCATCTGGGAGAGTTTAAGCTGTGTGCTTCCCATCTAGGCTCAACCTGTACATTTGTAAATAGACGTAACAATATTGTGTTTTCATAGTATCAGAGAGAGATATAAATAGTGCTATAGCAACTACAGCAACAGCCCAGGCCTAATCCCTATGCATATTTTGGGATCTCGTGATTCTGCCTAAATCTACAACCCTGTGCTCCTCAAACTGCAGTCCTCCAGATCTTTTTGGATCTTTCTCCTCCCTAAAATTAGAGATTCTACAAAAGTTTCCTCGGATAATGCGGACAACACCAGATCCTTCGGGATCTGCGATTACACCACCGCCAAGTGTACACGCACGCACACACCAATGATCATTTCATAATAATCTTGCACCCATTTAAGGCCTGTTCAATAGTGCGGTTTTTTAAAATCTGCTTTCTGTAGCTGGGGAGAACGAGACACATAGGAAAGCACAGCCAAGGAAAATAAAAGACGAGAGCATATTACAGGAAAGAAACAAGTTGTGTGCGTTAAAAAGGAAAGAAAGAAGGAAGGAGTTAGCACGAGAGAGAGATAAAAACAGGAAATGAAGGCAGGGTGGTGCAATGGTTCGAGCGTCAGACTAAGGCCTGGGAGACCAAAGTTCAAATCCTCCCTCAGACAAGAAGCTCACTGGAGCCAGTCGCCGCCTCTCAGCCTAACCTACCTTGCAGGGGTGTTGCAAGGGCAAAGGGGGGGGGAGGAGGACCATTTGAACCACCTCCAGCTTCTTTTTTTGCGGGTAGCCGCCTGAACATCTGGATGGCATATGTTGAATTTTATTGTTGTGAGGTTGTTTTTTTATGGGGGGGTGTAGCCTGAGTCCCTCCTAATTCCTGGATCCAGCAAGGATTCAATGGCTGGAATAGCCGGGGGGGGGGGGGAATGTTTATTGGTTGTTGTTGTTCAGTCGTGTCCGCCTCTTCGTGACCCCCTGGACCAGAGCACGCCAGGCACTCCTGTCTTCCACTGCCTCCTGCAGTTTGGTCAGACTCATCTTGGTAGCTTCGAGAACACTGTCCCACCATCTCGTCCTCTGTCGTCCCCTTCTCCTTGTGCCCTCAACCTTTCCCAACATCAGGGTCTTTTCCAGGGAGTCTTCTCTTCTCACGAGGTGGCCAAAGTCTTGGAGCCTCAGCTTCAGGATCTGTCCTTCCAGGGAGCACTCAGGGCAAAGGATAGGTTTGATCTTCTCGCAGTCCATGGGACTCTCAAGTTTATTGGAAACGGCCTGCTAAGTATGGCGCCTTAAGGGAACAAAGGAAGTGGCTCTGTGCCAGAGGGCAGCTGGGCAGCTGAGAGAGCCATCCATGCCTGATCTCTGCTGGGATCCAAGGCTGTTGAAGCAAGATCCTCTGGGATCTGCCAGTGCTGTGAACCCCTCCATCGTGGGCTTCAGGTTGTATATACATGTGTGTACCTAAGTGCCTGGAACCCCCAGACTCTTGCCCCACTCAAGAGATTGGGGTGGCGTGCGACAACATGTTTAAATTAAGATAGATGGATCGCTGGCTATTTATTGCCTTTTCATAGAATCATAGAGTTGGAAGGGACCCCGGGGGGTCATCTAGTCCAACCCCCTGCAGTGCAGGAATATTTTGCCCAAAGTAGGACTCGAACTCTGGACCCTGAGATTAAGAGACTACGGACTGGGTTGACAGCAGAGGGTGCCCTTCTCTATTATCTCTTCTACTCCCCACCCCCTTTTTCCTTATTCTTCCTTGGTTAGTTTTGTTAATAAAAACAATAATTTTAAAAACAAAGAGATTCTTCCAACACCACAAGGACTGAGCAAACCCCGGCACCTTCCCTTGCCAGAAAGCCTCGCTGAACACAATTAACAGCGGCGTGCAGGATTGCTCAGTAAAGGCAATCCAGACCTCGCCCCGCTAGGAATTTAAAAGTTGGCCGTGGCTCCCGTTAAGCCCCGTCGATTACAATGGGCCTCCTTGAAAGTAAGACAAATAATAAAATAAAATAAAATAAAATTCAGCTCCAACACCCGGATTACGGCACGATCAGTAACAATAATAGCAAGAATATTGATTATTATATAAGGCACTTTTAGGTGCTGCAAAGAAAAAGTCTCTAACTGGCCGTGGTCTCTGCAGCAGAGTAGCGAGGAAGGCTGCGATCCTCCGCACGCACTTTTGCACGGGAGTAAAGCCCCATTGGACTCAACGGGGGCTTACTTCCGAGTAAATGCGCCGGGGAGGCGGCAGGAGAAAATTTAAGGCAGGAAAGTAGAATGATAAAGGAAAGGAAAATATTTACATATATATATGTATGTCCCACCTCTGATCTCCAAGTCTTCGCAAAACACACCGAGCTGAGCTCCCAGCTGAGCTGGGCTTCGCCACGCCCCCTCTGGGCTTCGCCACGCCCCCTTTCCTTCTGCCCCGCCCTCCCTCGCCCATTTCTCCCGGCTCCGCTTCTTTTCCCATAAATCACGTGACTGCCGCCGCCGCTCTGGCCTCCAGGGGGCAGCAGAGAGGAGGGCGCGCCGGTTTCAGGCTCCGCTGCCACCAAAACAAACAGGGGAAAAGCAATTGCAGTTTCATGACGTTGATCTCTGGGAGATATCTCTTATTTATCGAGAGACAGATAGATGAGAGAGGGAACATCCACACCCCCCAACATTTTAAAGCACCCTTACAGCAAACGCCTCCCCCCGTTCCAGAAAAATGAATAAATTGTGTGGGAACTATAGTTCACCCCACCCAGTTACGATCCTCAGCACCTCTGACAAACTACAGCTCCCAGGATTATTGGGGGCAGGGGGAGAGATCTGTTTTAAATGCATGGCGGTGGGTGGAGTTTGCATGCTTTAAAGTTTGTCCCCACTCCAAAAAAAGAATGCCGGGAACTGTAGTTTCAGTTGAGGGTGCTGGGAATTGTCGCCCTGCGAGGGGGCGAAAGTGCGAGGGGCAAACCTTCCTAAACGCCGCATCTAAACTGTGATGCGGCGGCAATGTTGTGGTTTTAATGTACTGTCGTCTCTGAATTTTTATGACTGCTAAAGCACTCTGGGAACTGCAGCTCAGCACCTCTAACAAAACTACAGTTCCCAGGATTCTAGGGGGGGGTGGTCCATAGCTCTTTAATGTTGTATAATATTGCTTTGAATGTCTAGCGGCCAAAGCTAGTGGCCACCCCAACAGCTTGTGGTAGGAATTGCACCAGTTAACAATGTGTGTGTAGATTTGTGTGTGTGAGAATAAGTTCTGCTTTTGTCTCCCTTTACTCTTCCAACAGCTTCACTGAATGGCCCCACTGAATCTCAAAACTATTAGAGAAAAATATCTCTCTAGCCACTTTCACTGCACCAAATTTTATATCCCTCTGTCACGTCCCCCCTCCCCTTAAATGCATATTTCCTAAGCCTCCATACACACTGTACATTGAAAGCATTAATAATAATAATAATAATAATAATAATAATAATAATAATTTATTTATACCCCGCCTATTTGGCTGGGCTTCCCCAGCCACTCTGGGCAGCTTCCAACAAAATATTAAAATACAATAATCCATCAAACATCAAATGTAACTTCTGCCAAAGAATCCTGGGAACTGTAGTTTGCTATGGGCGCTGGGAATTGTAGCCTTGTGAGGGGCAAATGGCAGTTCCCAGGAATTTTTTTTGGGGGGGGGAGCCATGTGCCTTAAATGTATTTAGGGTTTAGCTAAAAAGTGCCAAATGTTATCATCTTTCCTCAGGGAGGAGCTGCTTCCAGCCCCTTGATCAATTCGTAGCTCTGTGCCCTTCCCATTCCCATCTCTGTAACATCCTTATTGGAGTGCGGCAACCAGAATGATACCGTTCCCCCCCCCCCAGACTGTCCTATTCTTAAGAGACCCTCCTGCCAAATACCAAACCGACCCTCTAGAATCATAGAATCGTAGAGTTGGAAGAGACCCCAAGGGCCATCCAGTCCAACCCCCTGCCAAGCAGGAAACACCATCAAAGCATTCTTGACAGATGGCTGTCAAGCCTCTGCTTAAAGACCTCCAAAGAAGGAGACTCCACCACACTCCTTGGCAGCAAATTCCACTGTCGAACAGCTCTTACTGTCAGGAAGTTCTTCCTAATGTTGAGGTGGAATCTTCTTTCTTGTAGTTTGAATCCATTGCTCCGTGTCCGCTTCTCTGGAGCAGCAGAAAACAACCTTTCTCCCTCCTCTATATGACATCCTATATAATAAAGTCCCTGTGTCCCTGCGTGCGTCTGTGTGTCAGTGGTTTTTTTGCCACTGCGCATGTCCCACACGGCGCCCGTCTCCATGGCGGCTGCGCTTCCTCTCCGCCCTTCTGGCCCTCGCGCTCCTCTGTGCCGCGGACGCTCCTTTCCCTTCCCCTCCGGGCGCTGCCGCTGGGGAGCGGGGCCTCGGGGCAGGGGGCGGGACTTCGGCGTCGTTCCGACGGGGAGGGGCGGGCCCCTCTGGCCCGAGGAGGACCCGGGCCCGCCTCGCGGAGTGCCGGTGCTCCGGAGGCCGAGCGCCCAGCTGTGCCCGGCCGGGGAGGATGGACGCCGCCAGCGGCCCTGGTCATCGTGGCGCAGGGGGCTGTGCGGTGGCGGGAGGAGCGGCGGCGGGCGGCGCTCTCGGGTGGAGGTGAGATGCGGGGGCCCCGCCCCCTGCCCGCCTCGCGCTGCCGCCCGGATCGCGGGGATGGGGGGGAGGTGTGTGTGGGGGGGGGAGGGAGAGAGAGAGGCGAGCTATTTGTGGAGGTGTGGGAAGTGGGGGGGGAGGTGGGTGGGGGGGAGGTGTGTGTGTGGGTGGGTGGAGGGAGAGAGAGGCGAGCTATTTGTGGAGGTGTGGGAAGTGGGGGGAGGTGGGGGGGGAGGTGTGTGTGTGTGTGTGTGTGTGTGTGTGTGTGAGAGAGAGAGAGAGAGAGAGAGAGAGAGAGTGAGAGAGAGAGAGAGAGAGAGAGAAGCGAGCTGTGTGTGGAGGTGGGGGAGGTGGGTGGGGGGGGAGATGGGGGTGGGGGGGGGAAGGGAGAGGAGGGAGAGGCAAACTGTGTGGGAGGTGGGGGATATGGGTGGGGGGGGATGGGTGTGTGTGGGGGAGGGGGAGGGAGAGAACTGTTTGTGGAGGTGTGGGAAGTGGGTGGGGGGTGGGGGTTTGACCCGCGTGTGTCTAGCGCCCGTTGTTTTAACGGGCTAAAACCACTAGTCCTTTTATATATTGAACATGGCTACATAGCACCCCTTAACCTTCTCTTCTCCAGGCTAAACATACCCAGCTCCCTAAGCTGTTCCTCATAAGGCATCGTTTCCAGGCCTTTGACCATTTTGGTTGCCCTCCTCTGGACACGTTCCAGCTTGTCAGTATCCTTCTTGAACTGTGGTGCCCAGAACTGGACACAGTATTCCAGGTGAGGTCTGACCAGAGCGGAATACAGTGGTACTATTCCTTCCCTTGATCTAGATGCTATACTCCTATGGATGCAGCCAGAATTGCATTGGCTTTTTTAGCTGCTGCATCACACTGTTGACTCATGTCAAGTTTGTGGTCTACCAAGACTCCTAGATCCTTTTCACATGTACTGCTCTCAAGCCAGGTGTCACCCATCCTGTATTTGTGCCTTTCATTTTTTTTTTGCGCAAGTGTAGTACTTTACATTTCTCCCTGTTAAAATTCATCTTGTTTGCTTGGTCCAATTCTCTAATCTGTTAAGGTCATTTTGAGTGTGATCCTGTCCTCTGGGGTCTAGAAACAGAGGACAGAGCTTCCTTGAGCGCCGGGGGCCAAGAAATAGTGAAATATACCGGTACCTCCCCTGTCAGAGACACAGTGCTTCTGAAATCAGTTCCTGGGAAGCCATTCTGTCAGGCACCTCCTGTCCCTGAACTGTGCCGGCTGCCCTTTATAAGAATGGTTGTTTTAAGAATCAAGAGTCCAAGTTTGATTTGTTTTCCCTCTCCTTCCCAGTCCGTTTTTCCTTGCGTGTCGTGGCTTCTCAGATTTCAGGGACCCTCTTGTCTCAACTGATTGTCCGCAAGCCACTCTGGAGCCTTGTTTTGGCCAAAGAGTGAGGTACGAATGCTCTAATCAGGCCTAGGTAAACTCCGGCCCTCCAGATGTTTGGACTACAATTCCCATCATCCCTGACCACTGGGTCCTGTTTAGCTAGGGATGATGGGAGTCGTAGTCCAAACACCTGGAGGGTCGGAGTTTGCCTAGGCCTGCTCTAAATACATAAATACATACGTGGAGTGGAAGGCGTTAAGGATGGAATGAGGAGGGCAGTGCCTGGATCGGCAAAAAAAAAAAGTGTCACACTGTGGTTGTTCTTTTAAAACACAGAACTGTTTATTTGGAGTCACGATGGGGGAGAGAAGGAAAGAATGGGAAGGGGTCAGGCCTCGGACCACAACAAGACACGGCCAGTCCCATCCCAGAACAGTAGAAGACAGGGTGAGAAAGGCACCTCGGAAACTCCAATTAAAAAGACTTTAAGAAATATTAACATTGATCCTCCTGCCCTGCGAGGAGGCTTTTTCCTGAGGACGCAAAGCCTGCTTCCGTCAGCTTTCCCCAGACAAACTCTCCCCAACAAGGAGCCAGACTGCAGCCGTGCAACTCCCGGTTCCTCTCAGCGCCGGCAAGGCTGCCTACTTCCTTCGGCGTGGATTTGGGGCCCAGCGGCTCCTGGTCCATCAGAATCTGTGGCAGGTTGGAAACGAAAGGGAGGGAAGGTTAGGTAAAGGAGCCCCTAAGCTGTGGGGCTCCCTCCCCACAGAGGTGGGTCTGGAACCTTGGTGACGCAGGTCTCGCCCTGTGCCGACGCCCAAGCCCTTTGCCCTGGCCTTTGGCGCTTTAGATGTACCAGGTTCAAGTTCATGATGTCACACTATTAGTATTTAAAGCCACTTGGGATCAGTTCCCACTGAGACTGCCGAACCCCAGTATTCCCACTTGACCGCTTCTATCTGCAGAACTGGCAAGCGCCGCATAATACCGGCTCCTCATGTGTAGAAATTGATTGCATGTGTGGCAGCACCTGCATGCTGGAACTCCCTGTCTGTTGACATTTCTGCACTGCAGTGGGTGGACTAGATGACCCCAGGACCCTTTCCAACTCTTAATTTTTTTGGGGGGATTTTTATTAAAGACTAGCTGACCCGGCCACGCCTTGCTGTGGCTATGTGTGTGAATGCTGTGGTGTTCCCCTGTTCAACTTCCATCTGCCCTTCTCTGTCCCCACCCCCATTTCAATTACCCTCTTCTCAGCCCCCCTTTCAATTACCGGTTTGTGAGTTTGCAAATGGCTGACGGAGCTCTGAGGTTTTGCTGGTGATGTCTAATAGCTGCGCCAGTTTTTTGCTTTTGTAGCTGTAGTACCAGTATAGCTGTCGCTAGAGGGCGCTGTTTTGCTGGTGATGTCTAATGTGTGCGCCAATTTTTTTTTTGCGTTTTTTCTTTATTTTAGGTATGTCAGGTGTGTTTTTAAAACATCTGAAGGCAACTCTGTTTAGGGAGTTTTAATGTTTGATGTTTTATCGTGTTTTTATATTCTGTTGGGAGCCACCCAGAGTGGCCGGGGAAATCCAACCAGATGGGTAGGGTATGTATGTATGTATGTATGTATGTATGTATAAATAAATAAATAAATAAATAAAAAATAAGCAGAGGTTGGACGGCCATCTATCATGGATGATCTAGTTGAGATTCCCACACTGTAGGGGCTGGGCTAGATGACCCTGGGTGTCTCTTCCAACTACAATTCTATGATAATCAAGTGGGATATAAATTTTACGAATAATAGTAGTACAGTGTACCTCTGGTTAAGTACTTAATTCGTTCCGGAGGTCCGTTCTTAACCTGAAACTGTTCTTAACCTGAAGCACCACTTTAGCTAATGGGGCCTCCCGCTGCCGCCGCGCCGCCACAGCACAATTTCTGTTCTTATTCTGAAGCAAAGTCTTAACCTGAAGCATTATTCTGGTTAGCGGAGTTCTTAACCTGAAGCGTATGTAACCTGAGATAAAGGTAAAGGTAAAGGGACCCCTGACCATTAGGTCCGGTCGTGTCCGACTCTGGGTTGCGGTGCTCATCTTGCTTACTGGTCGAGGAGCCGGCGTACAGCTCCGGGTCATGTGGCCAGCATGACTAAGCCACTTCTGGCGAACCAGAGCAGCGCACGGAAACGCCGTTTACCTTCCTGCCGGAGCGGTACCTGTTTATATACTTGCACTTCAACGTGCTTTCGAAAGCTAGGTGGGCAGGAGCTGGACTGAGCAACGGGAGCTCACCCCGTCGCGGGGATTCGAACCGCCGACCTTCTGATCAGCAAGCCCTAGGCTCAGTGGTTTAACCCACAGCGCCACCCGCGTCCCTGGGACCTCAGTGGTCCCAACCTAAGGTACCACTGTAATAAAATGAGTTAGTTACAGTAAGAAAGGAACTCTGAAGCCCAAACTCCAGAGATCAATTCCCCCCCCCACCCCCAGATAATTTCCTTTCACCTTGACCAAACGCTCTCGATAAGCTTCTTCATCCTCGGCCGGCGCCTGAGGTGGCACCATCACAGCAGAGAGTGTCGCCGGCAGACGTTCTCTGCTTCTTGCAGGGTGTAGAGGACGGCTGGGTCCAGGGAGTGGCTGTTGATGAGGCTGACCAGGTACTCCTTGTAGTGTGCCCTAGGAGCAGGGGGGACGTCAATCACTGTGGCGCTCCTGCCCCCTTATGCCGCACAATAAACTGGCCCCTTTCTCTCTGTCCACATGTGACACCCAACCCCTCCGGGTTCGCACCCCCAAGTCTCTCGGCGATCACGTAACACGGGAACTGGAACGTCAATCCCGGGGGCCACCCATTACGATCTTCTCTATCTGGCCCTGAGAGCTCCCCCCCCGCCCAGGTCACACCGCCTCGCTTTGGGCCCAAAGTGTTGATTAATCTGTCCTTGGGCCTGTGGCGATTCCTCTCACTTGCCCAGACGGAGGATAAGAGAGGGACGTTGATGGCATCCATCTGTCTCGAGAGACAATGGAGTGCGCACTCCGGGGGTGAAGTCAAAAGGCTGCGTTAGCAGCACCGAAGTGACCTCCTTGGGGCGCAAGCCTGGGCAGTGTGTCTGGAGGTCCTGGGCTGCCCAGGCAACAAGACCCACCCCCCTCTCGGCTTGGCTGATGTGGCCCAAAGGAAAGCAGAGCAAGACGTTTGGCACCAGCTTGTACAAGGTGTCATCTAACCCCCTTAGGGACTCCACTCCGAATTTGTGCAGCGTTTACTCTTGAGCCTTTTCTTCTCCCGAAGATATTCCACAAGGCAGCAGAGGCTTAGGATCAGAGCTTTCCTTCTCCTGCATAGACTCCCTTCCAGGTAGACGAGCCTCATCTGCCCCTCACTTTCCTCTACATCAGGTTTCCTTAACCTCGGCTCTCCAGACGCCAGTGTGGTGTAGTGGTTAAGAGTGGTAGACTCGTAATCTGGTGAACCGGGTTCGATTCCCCGCTCCTCCACATGCAGCTGCTGGGTGACCTTGGGCGAGTCACACTTCTTGAAGTCTCTCAGCCCCCTCACCTCACAGAGTGTTTGTTGGGGGAAGGAAGGGAAAGGAGAATGTGAGCCGCTTTGAGACTCCTTAAGGTAAAGGGACCCCTGACCATTGGGTCCAGTCGTGTCTGACTCTGGGGTTGCGGCGCTCATCTCGCATTGTTGGCTGAGGGAGCCGGCGTACAGCTTCCGGGTCATGTGGCCAGTATAATAATAATAATAATAATAATAATAATAATTTATTATTATACCCCGCCCATCTGGCTGGGTTTTCCCAGCCACTCTGGGCGGCTTTCAACAGAACATTAAAATACAGTAATCTATTAAACATTAAAAGCCTCCCTAAACAGGGCTGCCTTCAGATGTCTTCTAAAGGTCTGGTAGTTGTTGTTCTCTTTGACATCTGAAGGGAGGGCGTTCCACAGGGCGGGCGCCACTACCGAGAAGGCCCTCTGCTGGTTCCTGTAACTTGGCTTCTCGTAGTGAGGGAACCGCCAGAAGACCCTCGGCACTGGACCTCAGTGTCCGGCAGAATGGCGAATCAGAGCAGCGCACGGAATCGCCATTTACCTCCCACTGCAGCGGTACCTATTATCTACTTGCACTTTGACGTGCTTTCGAACTGCTAGGTTGGCAGGAGCAGGGGCCGAGCAACGGGAGCTCACTCCGTCGCAGGGATTCGAACCGCTGACCTTCTGATCGGCAAGCCTAGGCTCTGTGGAAAACGCCACCCGTGTCCCTAGGGACTCCTTAGTGGTAGTGATAAAGCGGGATATCAAATCCCAAACTCTTCTTCTTCTTCTTCTTCTTCTTCTTCTTCTTCTTCTTCTTCTTCTTCTTGAGACTACAATTCCCATCATCCCTGACCACTGGTCCTGCTAGCTAGGGATCATGGAGTTGTAGGCCAATAACATCTGGAGGGCCGAGGTTGAGAAGCCTGCTCTACAGGCAGAAACCGCCATCTTGACCGTCAGACCCACTTTTGGTCTCGTCTGCCCAGTCTCTCAGAGCCTGTATTTGTGTGCAGGGAAGCCCCTAACTCACTGAGGGTTTGAGACCCACCGGCTACCCACACCTGGTTTATCAGCCAGTCGAAGCCGTTCCCAGGGTGCGGCCGTTGTCGCATCCTGACAGCTTCTAGGAGCCACAGGTGAGAGCCGAGTGCAGGGTGGGGACCAAAGGTGGACAAAATATCCCAGAAGGAGCACCATGTGTCCCTCACCAGAGGGACTACCCCCCCAACACCCGACACACTCCCAGAGAGGACGTGCAAGTACAGAAACCAGCCTACAGTTTCCCACAGCGCTTCACAAAAATGGCGCCACTCACTGGCAAAGGCCAGCGTAGCCAGCTTGGGTTTCCTTGCCGCACGGCTCATCCTTCAGCCCGTTCATGGTCTCCTTCTGCTCATCACACGACATCCGCCTGAAAGAGTCGGGGGGAAGAGGGTCGCCATATTAAGCTTATCGTTTATTTGTTCATCCCTGCCATTTCGCAGAAATAACCAAGGGGGCATACACTGACAACAGCTTGTAAGCGATGCAGGAGAAATGAGATTCAGGAGTTCAAAAAGAAAAGAACCCCAAACTAAGAAGCAAACATAACGAGAGTTAAAAACTCACAGCAAGAGAAAACTGATAAAAACAAAGGTTCTGAAAAACCCGGCTTAATAAACCGCCCTCGCCTCTTGTCTAAAAGTAGGGCCAGGGCCGCGCGTCCATTTAGGCGAACTAGGCAATTGCCTAGGGCGCCAAAATGCAGGGGGCGCTGGCCAGCCTGCTCCCCGCCCCCCACCGCCGCCCGGTGCCGCCCCAACCAGCAGCGGAGCAAGCAGGTTGGGGCGAAAACCGTGGCGGCTGAGGGCGCCAAAATGGAGGGGGCGTTGGCCAGCCTGCCCCCGCCCCCCGGTGCCGCCCCAACCAGCAGCGGAGCAAGCAGGTTGGGGTGAAAACCGCGGTGGCGAGGGCGCCAAAATGAAGGGGGCACTGGCCAGCCTGCCCCCCACCCCCCCGGTGCCGCCCCAACCAGCAGCGGAGCAAGCAGGTTGGGGCGAAAACGCAGCGGCGAGGGCGCCAAAATGGAGGGGGGTTGGCCAGCCTGCCCACCGCCCCAACCAGTGGCGGAGCAAGCAAATCGCGGCGGCGGGGGGCGCCCGGCCGGGCAGAGGGCGGGGCACCGTTCCGCAACGTGGGCGGGGCACCGTTCCGCAACGTGCGTCATACGCAATGACGTCACATGGCCCGCCCCCTCGCCTAGGGCGCCAAAATTGCCAGCGCCGGTCCTGAGTAGGGCTAGACCCAATTTAAGTACTGTTTTATTTATTTCGAAGCGTTATATAGCGCTCAATATTTTTAAAACGTCTCCAATTTATGTGGTACGTACAACTTCAGAGGAGTTTGTGATCCCCAACAAGGAATTCTTAGCCCCCTCAAAACACAAATTCCTACAAATCGCAGGATCCTCGGCGTTGAAGCCATGACGATTAAGCTCGTCTTTGTGACACAAAGACAGACTGATAAAAGAGGAAAGGCCTTCCGCCACACAGGAAGCCACTTCCCTCCTTGACGTGCCACATTACCCACAAGCCTTTGCAAAAAACCCCAAAACCCAGCAAATTAGGTTATCAAAAAATCTATCGATCAGCAAGTAAGGACGGGGAACACAGACATGCTCTCGGCAAGCCAGGCTTCCCTATGAGTCAGAGAAACTATAGTTTCTCTGGAAGGGACCCCTGGCGGTCATCTAGTCCAACCCCCCGCAACGCAGGAGTCCTTTAGCACTCACCTCCAGGGGTGGCACGGGTCCCGGCCGGAGGATCTGTGTTGAACACGATGTTGTTGTCCTGGGATGGGGAGATAATAATAATAATAATAATTTTTTATAATAATAACTAGTGAATTTAGCCCGTTAAAAACGGGCGCTAAGCGCCGGCCGCAGCGGCCGCCATAGGCGGCGTGAGCGGCCCGACGGCGGGAGCCTGCATCGGCGGGCGCTAAGCGCCGGCCGCAGCGGCCGCCATAGGCGGCGGGAGCGGCGCGGCGGGCGGCGGCGGGCGGGAGCCTCCATAGACGGGCGGCGGCGGGCTTCCCCCTGGCAATGGCGGCGGTGCAGTTTCGCCCTGGCGGAAGTGTCTGTGTGTCGTCCCGCCCCCCTCTCCGCCCCCTCCTAAGCGGCATCGCCTATTGCTCTCCTTTGCTGTCTATTGCTGTCCACGGTCCAATCCCTGCGTCCCCGTGTGACATGCGCACAACGCACTTCCGTGACACACGGAAAAGCAGGGACACTTGCTCTTTATTATATAGGATAATTTTTTTATTTGTACCCCGCCCATCTGGCCGGGTCTCCCCAGCCACTCTGGGCGGCCTCCAACAAATATTAAAATACATCCAAATCACAAGTTAAAAACTTCCCTAAAGAGGGCTGCCTTCAGGTATTTTCTGAATGTAGGATAGTTGTTCATCTCCTTAACCTCTGCTGGGAGGGCGTTCCACAGGGCGGGCACCACCACCGAGAAGGCCCTCTGCCTGGTTCCCTGTAGCTTTGCTTCTCGCAGGGAGGGAACCGCCAGAAGGCCCTTGGAGCTGGACCTCAGTGTCCGGGCTGAACGCTGGGGGTGGAGATGCTCCTTCAGGTATACAGGACCGAGGCCGTTTAGGGCTTTAAAGGTCAGCACCAACACTTTGAATTGTGCTCGGAAACGTCCTGGGAGCCAATGTAGTTCTCTCAGGACCGGTGTTATGTGGTCCCAGGGGCCACTCCCAGTCCCCAGTCTAGCTGCCGCATTCTGGAGATGTCAAGCGTGAGCAACAAATGGACACCTCGCCTGGCCTTCCCCACCCACAAAGATCCCCCCCTTCCCCCCTCTGCTTCTCCCTCCTGCGCCCTACCCATCATGCCTTGCTCTTACACGGACCTCTAAGAGGTGCTGCAGACGAGGGACGTCCCAGTCGCGCAGGTAGAAGAGGCAGTCTCGGGGGTGGTGGCCGTGGAGGGACCGCCTTATAGGGCACTCGGCGATGGGGCATTTCTGCTGGAGACGGGAGGGCGGGAAAAAGCGAGTTGGTGAGACACCCCCCAAAGAAATGGACCTGAGATGTTTCCTTCGCCCTGGTCCTCCAACGAGGCCGAGCGTTTGGGTCCAGGGGATCGGCAACCAGAAGCCCGTGAGCCGAATCCGGCCTCCTGTCAAGCGCCGCCTGCCTTCCCCCCCCGGTTGGCAACCCCTCGACAAGCGCCCTTCGGAGCTCCCTTACGTTCATGGCGTAGAAGGTGCTGTAGCAGCCGCTGCAGAAATGGTGCCGGCACTGGGAGCACTGGAAATGCATGCAGCCCCCGCGGGCCAAAGCGTAGGAGAACTTGCATTGCGGACACGCTGGAAGGAGGGAGAAAGGGAAGGAGGGCGGTTAGGAGGCAGAGAGAAATGGAGGAGATTTGCTGCTCTCTTCCCTTCTGCTGAGGGTCGCCACAATTATGACATTGGCCAATTTTTTTTGTCAAGGGTGGGTTTTTCGGGCGATAACGAAAGGCTCTGGTCCCTTCCAGGACGCAGCAACCAAAACTCAATCTCAGAGTCTGGGGTTCGAGTCCCACATTGGGCAAAAGATTCCTGAATTGCAAGGGGATCACAATCTACCAGTTGGACGTGCCTGGGCTAGATGACCCACGTGGTCCCTTTCCAATTCTAGGATTCTGATCTATTGATACATGCCACTCTGATCTCCAAGTGGCAGGAGGCTTCCTATTTTCCTCAGAATGAAGGAATCCGTCCTTTGGTTTATTCAGAATGAAGGAATCCAGCCCACAGCTGCCCCTGGGTGGGCTCGAACCGCCAACCTTCCGGTTAGCAGGAACCCTTACCAATTCCATTCTCCTGCAGGTAGACGGCCAAGCCCTGGGCCTGGTACTCGGGGTCGTTGGTCCGCTTCCACTCCAGGAAATCCTCGCAAGTCAGGCCCTGGTGCTGAGGCTCCCACTGGCCCGGGAAAGAGGAGAAAGAATTGAGGAGGAATCCTAACATTTGCCCTCCCTTCCTTCCGTAGCAGAAGAAGCAAAGGAGGTCAAAAGGGGGCTGGGCAGGCACTGGGTTCATCTCCAGAAGCCTCTCCTTCTCCTTCTGCCATCGCGAGGAAGGGCCTTCTCGGTGGTGGCACCCCTGCAACGGGTATCCTCTCCACGGCACCCTCACTCAGTGGCTATGTTTTCCGTGCCCATTTGCAATCTGCATATTTATCGAGCGATCAGTTCCCCCAAGGACAGACAGAATCGCAGCACTGTCACACCACAGCGCGACCAAGAGAAGGAGCCTAGCACAGGGCTGTGCAGAGACATTCTTCCCTGTTTAGGGAAGCTTTTAATGTTTGATTGATTATTGTATTTTAATGTTTTGTTGGAAGCCGCCCAGAGTGGCTGGGGAAACCCAGCCAGATGGGCAGGGTATAAATAATAAATAATAATAATAATAATTATTCAGTGGCCCTTTGGGGTTAACTTGGGGAAGGAAGCAGAAGGAACCCCCGTCCCTAAAGTACCCCCTATTTAACTTCCTGCCAGGAGCAAATGTAGTGGTATGGGAGAACAACCGAATGACACCGAATGGTGTTGCCCTCACTGATCATTGTGTTTGTGTATTTGTGTATTTATTTGTGTATTTGTGTGTGTGTGTCTGCTATGTATTTTGAAACACTGTTTGCTGTCTGGGCATTTGGACACCTCAGAAGATGTGAGGCATGATTGGTTTGGGAGGTCAAAGAGAAGGTTTCCGTCTGTGCCCGGATGCAACTGGCCGCCATCTTGAATCAAAATGGCCGCTCGTACTTTTCAAAACGGCACCGATTTTAACCCCTGATTTCAACAATGGACGGGCTTCTTGGGTTTCTGGGAAGAACAAAGCAACGTCGAGGCTTCGAGAGAGAGTGTTTGTGTGAGAGATATCTATGGACCCAAATGGCTACCCCAAGGCTCCTCGCAAGACACAGCCGCTCCCAGCACAATAGTATCAAAAAGGCAACACGCAGACCGATGTATGCAGGGCACTTGTAAGACTTTATAATTTGAAAAATATAAACGAATACGACAGCGTTCCGGATGAATACACTGTTTCGACTTTTTGTCTTCTTCAGTCATAAACTAAAGAGAATAACAAACACATATAATAGAACATATGTTTATGACCACTGTTCCACTGAAAGTGTATATACATTGAGGTATGTTGTCATTATTATTATTATTATTATTATTAGTAATTTTTATTAGAGTTTTTGAATTATGTAGGAGTTTGGTTTATGCTGGACACTGTTGCTCATGTATTGGTTCTATTATATGTGTTTGTTATTCTCTTTAGTTTGTGACTGAAGAAGACAAAAAGTCGAAACAGTGTATTCATCCGGAACGCTGTCGTATTTGTTTATATTTCTCAAATTATAAAGTCTTACAAGTGCCCTGCATACATCGGTCTGTGTGTTGCCTTTTTGATACTATTGACGTTTATTGCAACACAGGGGTTATTTTTTCAATGAACTTGCTCCCAGCATGATGGCAGCCCCTTTGCTGCTCCACAAGCACCGCGCAGGAAGCGGCCTCACTCACCTGACGCTTGCACTGGACGCAGAAGCTCTTGCGGCACTGCGGGCATTTGGCCTCCAGCTGCTCAGACTCGTAGATGAAGCCGAAGGAGCACTAGAGAGAGGAGGAAAAGAAAGGGAGAAGCGAAGGGGAGAAGCGATCGCAAGGCATCCTGGGAGTCCCTTCTCCCGACCTCAGGCTCTTAGAAGAGCTGGACACTTGTCACAATTGAGGAGGAGGTGACGACAGATGGGGAATAAACAAGCATATTAGTGAGAAGGGCCGTAGTTCCGGGGTAGAACAATCTGCTCTGCGCGCAGCATGTCCCGGGTTCAAATCCTGGCATCTCCAGGTAGGGCTGGGTAGAGACTCCCTGACCCAAATCCTGGAGAGCTGCTGCCGGTCAGCGCAGGCAGTCCTGAGCTAGATGGCCCAAGCGCCTCGCTGGGTGTTAGGCAGCTTCTGGTAACTAAGAATAGCTGAATACATCACCTTCAGCGCCTCAAGAGGTGGGCGAGACCTAAACGCAAAAAAATGCACTTGCAGGGTGGCGAGGGGGACAGGTTTTGGGGGATTTCTGTTATGATTTTTGTCCAAGCCGAGCAGCAAACAGCTGCAGCAAGGCCTGATATGACTTTTGCCTGAAACCGTGAGAAAGCTATTTTATCTGCTTTCTCAACATGTGATATTTATGTTCACTGTACTATTGTAATCTTTGTGCTCTCTCTTCTGACTAGACCTGATGCCGGACGGACGGCTTTATAGCAGCTCTGTCTTATTGAGCTGGCAGCAGAGATTCTCTCTGCACTATTCCTACAATAAATAGTTTTAGCCTTAATGATGGCTTTTAGCCTTAATTATGACTTGTGTGTGTTGTTCTTCACGCTGGGGAACAATCACATATGACAGCGCCACCGGACTACTCCTGTAGCCGGGGATGTGCGCACACGGCTTTGCTCTGGCTTTGGGGCAGTCTCACAAACTGCCCCAGGCGGGGTATTTGCTGACAATTTCACCTCTCCCTTAAGGCACCTCCAAAGCCCCACCTCGTCTCTCAGTCACGCTAGAGCGTGACCAAGGCGGCAGACTTTTTATATATGAAACACGCTGACTCGTTTCGAAGTCATTTTGTCTTTCCGGGGGAAGCCCCCTTTGCATCCAGCCTCTGCTTCCCCTCACAAAAGCAGGTCTTTACCGTGTTTCCCTTTTTTTAAGACACCGTCTTATTACTTTTTTACCCCCCAAAAACACGGGGTGGCTTATTTTCGGTGGGATGTCTTATTTTTATTGCGTCAGCATGGTATGGTACAGCAAAGCGAGTTCTCCCATAGGGAGAGCACGTGTTGCGGTGGGGGCAATTATTGTTCTTAATTGCGTGATTTTCCTGGAATTTCCCTCCCTTCCTCTCAATTCCCATTCCTAGTTCGTCCTGCTTTTTCTCTCCCCTCCCCATTTTTTCTCTCTCATTCAAGTTTTTTACCTTACCTTGATCTTGCCTGTATTCCAGCTTATTTGGCACGTGGGCCCCGGCTGCTTTGGGAAGCGCGGGGACGCCTTCAGGCCGGGGGGGGGTGTCTCCCCATCCCGTTACCCCCTCTTTCGCTGCAGCGCGCTGCGTCCCTTAGGGGCTGGGTGCGGGGGCTCCCTTGCCGGTGGCGGCTCGTTCCCTGCTGCAGGCTCCGCAGCCCTTCGCGCTGCTCCTGCGCTCCGGGCTGCCTCCTCACGAGGAGGCACCCTGTCCTTCGTCCCCCCCTTTTTGTGGCTTCCTTGGGCTAAGGCGGCCTGGCGCGGCCGGCTTCGCCGCCTTTTCGGCGGGCGATTGTTCAGCGGGCACGGCTGGCTTTGCCGCCTTTTTGGCGGGCGATTGTTCAGCGGGCGCGTCCGGCTTTGCCGCCTTTTCGGCGGGCGATTGTTTAGCGGGCGCGTCCGGCTTCGCCGCCTTTTCGGCGGGCGATTGTTCAGCGGGCGCGTCCGGCTTCGCCGCCTTTTCGGCGGGCCGCCTTTTCGGCGGCCAGCCTGGCCAGTTGCTCCCGCTGCTTCTCCGACGCCGGCCGGCGTGAGTGACATGGGGCTGGTGTCGCCCACCCCCGCTGCGGCCTCAGTGAGTGTGGAGGCTAAGTGGCGTTCACTTCAAGGAGAGGCAGGAAGAGGCTTTTCCCCCCCCACACCCCAACCTGCGTGCTGAGCAGGCGGTGCAAAACTCAGCGAGAGGCGCGTTTCCCCCCCCGCGCCTCTCGCTGGTTCACTGGCTCCCTGCACACGCAGGAGGGGCTGAGGAGGCGACGGGAACAATGGCGGCACCATTGGCTGCTGAGGAGGCGACGGGAAAATGGCGGCTTACTTTCGGGGTACGTCTTAATTCTCTTAATTCTAGAAAAACCCTGCCATGGCTTACTTTATGGCTACGTATTAAAAAAGGGGAAACACGGTACTCACATGCGTGCACCACTGAAACTTTGAATCGCGCATGAGAACGCGCTCCATCAGCTTCTTGTTGAAGAGCTCGTAGGTCTCGGGGTCCAGGCAACCGCGGAGCTGTGGGGAGTTAAAGGAAGCAGAACATGGGAGAGACAGAACAAACGGTCCCTTCAGGTGCAGTCTAGACAGGACAGGAATCAGAAGGGCTGCCCTTGAAGACGACAGAATCCTAGATTCTTCCTAGAATCCTAGAGTTGGAAGAGACCCCAAGGGCCATCCAGTCCAACCCCCTGCCAAGCAGGAAACACCATCCAAGCATTCCTGACAGGTGGCTGTCAAGCCTCTGCTTAAAGACCTCCAAAGAAGGAAAAGGAGGGCTGGCAAGTAAGGAAAGGACAGGCCCCCTTCCAGATCAATCTGCACTTTTCCTCCCTCCTTGCTTTCCTTCCCAATTTCTTAAAAATTAAAATTAAAATTAAAAGGGGCGCCAAGGACCTGTTAAAAGGAAAGCCGCCGTTTGTTCAAACACAGACTGCGTTTCGACGGAGATGCAGATGTCAGCACGGAGTGGAAATTTGGCATTTGGGGAATGTATCTAGGACGCAGGAGTGCGCAGAGAGGACATGCCTGGATATCGAGGGTGGAGAAGTAGTTGATGAGTTCCCCTTCGTCGCTGATCTCGGGCTCCGAGCAGGCCGGACACACCAGGTCCGTGATGTGCTTCTCCTTCACGGCGATGGTGAAGTGCAGGGTAAAGCATTCCGGGCAAATCGTGCACTCGCACGACGTCAGTGACTGCATCTGAAAAACACACACACAAGAACAGCCCGGCTGAGTGAGACTCTACCGTGTGCATCCCGTGAAGGCGAACGAAGAAAAACTTGGGACCGATAAAAGAAATGAACTTCTTGACGCAAGCGTTTAGTTAAACTGCGGAACTCTCTGCCACAGGAGACAGGGATGGCTTTAAAAGAGGACTGGGCAAAAATTCTGGAGGGGAAGAGGGCTATCGATGGCTGTGCTCTGACTCCACAGCTAGAGGCAGGGCAGGATTTAGGTTTGATGAGGCCCTAAACTACTGAAGGTAATGGGCCCCTTTCTATGTCCAGCTGTCCTTTGTCAACAACAAATTGTCACTGTTTTTTGGGTTGAATATATGCTATATACTGGGGACGCGGGTGGCGCTGTGGTCTAAACCACAGAGCCTAGGGCTTGTCGATCAGAAGGTCGGCGGTTCGAATCCCCGTGATGGGGTGAGCTCCCGTTGCTCGGTCCCTGCTCCTGCCAACCTAGCAGTTCGAAAGCACGCCAGTACAAGTAGATAAATAGGTACCGCTCCGGCGGGAAGATAAACAGCGCTTCAGTGCGCTGCTCTGGTTCGCCAGAAACAGCTTAGTTATGCTAGCCACATGACCCGGAAGCTGTACGCCAGCTCCCCCAGCCAGTAAAGAGAGATGAATGCTGCAACCCCAGAGTCGCTCGCGACTGGACCTAATGGTCAGGGTTCCCTTTACCTTTGTATGCTATATGGTAATTTATGGACCTAATAGGTATCTAAAGGCATTTGCACATGCAGAATGTAGGCACCCTATATATAGAAAGGAGCAAACCAGTGATATTTTAGGGAGCAGGCTAGCAGGCGGGGCCCATTCCTTACATCATAGGAGCCTACACAACACAAAACACTGTTGTTGTATGTAGGTTTTATTTTATTTGTTTTGTATCTTATATTTTGGAAATGTACATCCAGGGTTTTTTCCTTTAAGCAACTCTCTAGCGGTTTACAGCACAGGTTAAACAGGAAATAGTACCCAAAAAAGCCAGGGAATTTCTGCATTCTACAAAACACAACAAAATAAACAGAGCATCATCCTCTTTAGGCTCAAAATGATTGCTGCACGCAAAAGCCAGCTGCAAAAATACAAGGAAAATTAATAACAAACATAGTAAAGAAGTAAACGAAATAGCCTCCGAGCCCCAGGAAGTAAAATACTGCAAATGAAAATTAACTAAACAGGACAAATTCAACTTCTTTGAATAACGTGGCTGACAATTAGACCCCCCCCAACCCCCTCAAAAAGCATCAAAGAATTTCCCAGTACCCCTACATAAGTCAATTATACCAGACTTAAAACAGACCAATCCAATTAAAATTAAATACTGCAGCTGCAACGGACTCCCCCGCTCACTTGGCACAAGCAATGGGAGATCATCTCAGAGCAGATGATCCACACAAACAAAGGTTCAGCTTTTATTTCTACAGGAATAAGAACGTCTCAGGCTAGTTGACCTGACCTTGAGTGAAGAGAAACAGTTAACGCCAGACAGAAAGTTCTGCCTCCGCAGATAAGCAAGAAGGGAGGATTTTTAAAACTCAAGGTCTCCTAAACCAGAGTCAAATATAACATCCCAAAATATTCCAAAGACACATACCAGAAAGTACAAATTAAGCAGCAACCGAGGTTTTGAGAATGACTGTTTAATTTCTATCAAAAAAAATTAGCAATTGTTTGCATTTGATCTCCTTTGATACCCATTTCAAAACCTGCGCTACTTTGATAACATAAGTGCAAGTTTAACCAAAATCTATTGCCTCTCCCAGGACCCAGCGTGGTAGCCGTGTCTGGTACCTTGTTGCGAGGCAAGGCCAGGCTGCAGACGGCACACTCCCAGCTCAAGAGACGCTTGATGAAGTCCCGGCTAGGCGAGGCCTTGACGGCCTCCACGATGTCGGCAAGCTCCCATCCGCCTGCGTTTGGCTGCTCGAGCATCAAGGAGACCACCAGCTCCGCTCGGCCCCAGCTGGGCAGGGAAAGGGAGGCCAGAAGGCGGCGGAGGAGAGCCTGAAAGGAGGAGAAAGGGTTAGACAGCAACAGGAAGGATAATGGCGGCGTCCTCCCTCCAGCCACCTCCAAAAGCTCTTAATTCGGGCATGCCCAAAGTCCGTTTTGGGGGCCTAATCCGGCCCGCCGGTTGATTTAATCCAGTCCCCTTGGGTCAAATCCTAAAAAAAGCAACTTCAGTCCTCAGCTGCCCTGTGGAACGCCCTCCCACCAGATGTCAAAGAGAAAAACAACTACCAGACTTTTAGAAGACATCTGATGGCAGCCCTGTTTAGGGAAGCTTTTAATATTTTTATAGATTAATAGGGATGTGGGTGGCGCTGTGGGTTAAACCACAGAGCCTAGGGCTTGCCGATCAGAAGGTCGGCGGTTCGAATCCCCGCGACGGGGTGAGCTCCCATTGCTCGGTCCCTGCTCCTGCCCACCTAGCAGTTCAAAAGCACGTCAAAGTGCAAGTAGATAAATAGGTACCGCTCCGGCGGGAAGGTAAACGGCGTTTCCGTGCGCTGCTCTGGTTCGCCAGAAGAGGCTTTGTCATGCTGGCCACATGACCCGGAAGCTGTACGCCGGCTCTCGGCCAATAAAGCGAGATGAGCGCCGCAACCCCAGAGTCGTCCACGACTGGACCTAATGGTCAGGGGTCCCTTTACCTTTACCTTAAGATTGTTGCATTTTAATATTCTGTTGGAAGCCGCCAAGAGTGGCTGGGGAAACCCAGCCAGATGGGCGGGGTATGTATGTATGTATGTATGTATGTGTGTGTGTGTGTGTATGTATATATATTATTAAAATATATTATTTTAAATAAATAAATAAATAAAAATAAAAATAATATTAAAAAAGCTCAACAACTGTGGTCGGCCCTCACGGATGTTCACTTCATCAAATTTGGCCCTCTTTGAGAACCGTTGGGCCCCCCTGCCTTAATCTCTCTCTCACCTGTCGGTCGGGGCTGTGGAAGTCGAAGGGAGGGTCTTCGTTCTCCCATAAGCGCTGAAGGAAGGGCTCCAAACGCTGGCACTGCAGCTGTGTCAAGGCTCGCCAAAGATCCCCGTTGTTTTGGTACAGGGCCTGCAGCACGGGGCCACGCTCCTCGAAGCCCAGCGCCTTCAGCTCCCGCAACTGCACAGAAAGAGGGCGCACTCAGCCAGACCCCACCCTTCCCGTGGCCCACAGCGCAGAGCTCGGCTTCCAAAAGCACTCTGCATGTGCTCAGAGAAGCTCTTTTATATATTTTTTTTTCCTGGAGGGGCACATCCAGGGACTGAGCGAATTAGCTCAAATAAAGCTTCGGCTCAAGCGCATCCCTGCCCCTTCCAGGCCAGCAGCCAGCACTCTTTCAAAACTCAGCACAGCTCCCCTGAAGAAGGCCTTTCTCACCAGCAAATTGTTCCTATTCTTAATGAATCCCACTTGAGCGGTCAGGCTCCTTCACTGCCCTCTCCTCAGCCGGCTGCCCATTTCCCTGGGCCTCCCCGACTTCTTCCAGACATTGCCTCAGGTGCGAATTCTGCCCCGAGGCTCCACCCACAAAATATAGCCCCTTCCCATTCCCCCCTCTCCACAAGCACCTCCCCTTTCTCCAGAACCTATCCTGAATGGCTGACCTGGCCCCGCCCACTTCCCAGATCACCCTTTATTTTTATTTTATTTTTAATAATATATTTTATTGATTTTATCATTTAAAACAAACTTAACAAACATCATGAACAACATAAAATCTTTGTTTAGCCTGGGCCTCTCCATATCTGAGGCCCAGTAATTCTTTTTTACATAGCCTAATTTTTTTTGACTTCCTCAAGTCCCTTTTTTCTGACATTCATTGTAATTCTCTTTTAACAGTTTTCTTCTTTTTTTTCAAAAAATAAAAATAAACCTTACAACCTCGTGTTTTTATTATGCATCGCATCTTATTTTCTTAACCTAAGCTTAACTACTTCTTCTGCCTGTACCAAATCAAATAAACTTTTTCAAATACAGTGGAACCTCGACTTACGAATTTAATGCATTCCGAAAGCACACTCGTAAGTCGAAAATTTCGTAAGTCGAAAAACGGCATTCCCATAGGAATGCATTGGAAACGTAAGTCGAAAAATTCGTAAGAAAACCCTATGTAAACCTTCGTAAGTCGAGTAAACCCCATCTAAAATCCAAGCGGATTTCCTTTCAGAAGTCGAAAAATTCGTAGGCGCGCGGCTGCTTTTTCCCTTTCGGAAGTCGAAAAATACGTAAGTCGAGTACTTCGTAAGTCGAGGTTCCACTGTAGTCTTTAAATCCCAGATCACCCTTTAAGGCCGTCCCCATTTCCCAAGCTTCGCCCACTTCCTGGAAAGACCCTCGGCAGCCCATGGTGTGTTCACCCAAAATATTTCCCCCCTACAACACAACCTCTTTTTCCAGAGGCCCGCCCCGTCCCGGCTGACCTTCCTGCGCCGTGCGCTGAGGCATCGGCTGACGGCCTCGTCCACGTCCCCCAGGCTCTCTGTCCAAGCCGCTTGGACTTCCTGGCGGGTCAAGACCCCCAGCCCTCCGCCGGGCTCCTGCTCGCCTCGCTGCGTGGCCAGCTCGGCCACGCCTTCCAGCACCCCAGGGAGCTCCGAATTCAGCCACGCCAGGGGAAGCTCCGCCCCGGAGTAGCGCAAGGCAGCCGCCACCAATTCGGGGGCCACGCCGACTTTTTCCGCTTCCTGCAGGGAAAAGGAAAGGGAAGGGTTCGAGTCCCGCGTCCAACAGCGCAGGAGGTCCGAGCCTGGGTCAAATCCAGCAAGGGGGGGGTGGAGTTGGAGTTTGGAAAGAGCGGGTGTGGGGTGAAGAAGGACGTTGTTTTATTTTAATGGGACATTTCTCTGGTTTTAAAGACAATGAATATGGACACGGCTAATGACACGTGCGATGTATAAGGATTACTAATTTTGTTTAAAGAAAAAATGAATAAGTAAAGGAAACAACAGGGCTAGATACTCGGAGACTAAGGGGAGGTAGGGGGGAACCAAACAGATGAATATAGGGAAAATGTAGAAGTATCTAGATGCTGAGGTATGAACTTAGATATCATGAAATGATTTACTTGATGATTTAAAAAAGGAAGTATGAACCTGATAAGAGGATAGACTATGAAATCAATAGTGGGGATGTGAGGGAGTCATATGAGATGTGAAATATAGAAAATTAGAATGGCCTGGCCTGGAAAATGGGGCCAGGCCTAAGCAAAGTTAAGACATATTATTTTTAAGGTTAAAGATATAATGAACGTGTATACCTCTGTGAGGGGGGGGGGGTGGATCAGAGCTTCCCACGGTGAGAGGGGGGAGGCATGGAAAAATTTAACCGAGATGTAATGTGCTTATTAAATTGTAAAATCAATAAAAATTATTTAAAACAAACAAACAAATCTAGCAAGCGGCTTTTCGAGCTGGTCAGCGACTCTCTTGGCCGGGTCAGGAGGAAGGAAGGAAGGCCTGGTGCTTGCAGCCTGAAAAAGGGGTCTCTGCAGCCCCCCCTGGAATTCCTATCTCTCCCCCCCAAAAAAATTCTGTCATGCTAACAGAAAATGCTGAAAAGGAAGGAGGTCCCCAAATCTTTTAAGTCCCAGGGGAAAAACTAAGATATGCCCATTTTGCAGAAGAAAAACTGACGATGGTCAGAAACATCCCCATCCTGCAGGTGGAACACCAGCACACACTTCAAAAGAAATAAATCAAGTCGGGGGAAAGCAGGGAACTGCCCCTCCTCAAATGAACAACTACCCCCCACACACAAAAAATCTGAATAAATAAAGGAAGGTTCTTGGACTTTGATGGGCACACAGGCAGGAATGAGAGCACTTGGGTGCCCTCAGTTGCCGCCTTGGGGATCGCAGCTGAAAGAGGGGGCGCAGAACCCCCATTTGTTGTACCCACTCCCAATTCCTCAGCTGAAAATCCACACAAAACTGCTTTGCCTTGTACCAAAAAGTCCTTCAAAAAGCACTCTGAATTATTCTCTCTCTCTCTCTCTCTCTGTGAAATTAAACACACCTTTTTAGAATACACCCTCCCTGCTCCCCGCTCAAATCATAGAATCATAGAATCCTAGAGTTGGAAGAGACCCCAAGGGCCATCCAGCCCAACCCCCTGCCAAGCAAGAAACACCAGCAAAGCATTCCTCACAGGTGGCTGTCAAGCCTCTGCTTAAAGACCTCCAAAGAAGGAGACTCCACCACACTCCTTGGCAGCAAATCCCACTGTCGAACAGCTCTTACTGTCAGGAAGTTCTTCCTAATGTTTAGGTGGAATCTTCTTTCTTGTAGTTTGAATCCATTGCTCCATGTCTGCTTCTCAGGAGCAGCAGAAAACAACCTTTCTCCCTCCTCTATATGACATCCTTTTATATATTTGAACATGGCTATCATATCACCCCTTAACCTTCTCTTCTCCAGGCTAAACATACCCAGCTCCCTAAGCCGTTCCTCATAAGGCATCGTTTCCAAGCCTTTGACCATTTTGGTTGCCCTCCTCTGGACACGTTCCAGCTTGTCAGTATCCTTCTTGAACTGTGGTGCCCAGAACTGGACACAGTATTCCAGGTGAGGTCTGACCAGAGCGGAATACAGTGGTACTATTACTTCCCTTGATCTAGATCAGTGATGGCTAACCTTGACACTCCAGATGTTTTGGGACTACAACTCCCATCATCCCTGACCACTGGTCCTGTTAGCTAGGGATGATGGGAGTTGTAGTTCCAAAACATCTGGAGTGTCAAGGTTAGCCATCACTGATAGATGCTATACTCCTATTGATGCAGCCCAGAATTGCATTGGCTTTTTTAGCTGCTGCATCACACTGTGGACTCATGTCAAGTTTGTAGTCTACCAAGACTCCTAGATCCTTTTCACTTGTACTGCTCTCAAGCCAGGTGTCACCCATCCTGTATTTGTGCCTTTCATTTTTTTTTGCCCAAGTGTAGTACTTTACATTTCTCCCTGTTAAAATTCATCTTGTTTGCTTTGGCCCAATTCTCTAATCTGTTAAGGTCATCATGCATCATGGTATAAAAATAATCCACAGTTCTGAAACTGAAAAACGCAGAATACCATTTTAGAATTAGGGCACAGAGGTAGGAGCATTTTGGTCCGAGATGCCGACATGTAGACCATCTAAACCAGGAGTGGGGAAGCCTTTTTTTCCAGCCTGGGGGGGAGAACGTTCCCTTCTTCCCAGGGGTCAGGGGCAAAAGTGGGTGGAGCATCGCATGTAAATAAGAGCAGTGAGGGGTTTGGCCTGAGGAGAGGGCCAGGCAAGGAGCTGCAGGTCCACTTTACCCAGCCGCCCCGGCAAGCCTGATTGCCTGTGGACAGATGATTCTCACCCGGATCATGGCCACCATCTTCTGCCCGTCCTCCCGCAGTTTCTCCTGCCTCCGATGCTCCGCCTCCTCCTGGGAGATGGGCAGAACCTTCCGCAGACTCCACAGATCGGCTTTGATCTCCGCCGCCCCCTTCCTCGACCTCTCGTCCTCCTCCTTCTCCGGCTTGGCATGGGGCCGCGAGGGCTCGGCGCCCCCTCGCTGGCTGGTGCAGTTGCACATCTCGCACACCCGCCCGGGAGACTTGTTCCAGAAGGTGCAGTGCTCGCACTGCCAGCCAGAGGCCTGGAGGGGAAGGAATCGCAGAATCGTAAGAGCTGGAAGGGAACCCCGGGGGTCATCTAGTCCAACCCCTGGCAACGCAGGATCCTTTTGCCCGACGTGGGGCTTGAACCCACGACCTTAAGGTCAAGATGCAGGTCGACACGCAGCAGCACCCTGTCAGCGGATGGGCAGAAGACCAGAAGCTGGCAGGGATCGGTTGCGAGAGGAAATTCCCTGCACAGAACCCGCTTTGTGAGCAAAAATTTACACCAAGGGGCTTAGTTTGGTCAGAATTGAGTGTACGCTTCCAGAGGTAATGCTAAATACATCGTTTCTTGTAAATGAGCCATCATAGCCACTAGAGGACCATGAAAGTCTGTGTCCTGGGCTTTTTAGACTCATCTACCCATGCACGCGGGTGGCGTTGTGGTCTAAACCACAGAGCCTAGGGCTTGCCGATCAGAAGGTCGGCGGTTTGATTCCCCGCGACGGGGTGAGCTCCCGTTGCTCGGTCCCTGCTCCTGCCAACCTCGCAGTTCAAAAGCACGTCAAAGTGCAAGTAGATAAATAGGTACCGCTGCAGCGGGAAGGTAAACGGCGTTTCCGTGCGCTGCTCTGGTTCGCCAGAAGCGGCTGAGTCATGCTGGCCACATGACCCGGAAAAACTGTCTACAGACAAACGCTGGCTCCCTCGGCCACTAAAGCGAGATGAGCGCCGCAACCCCAGAGTCGTCCGCGAGTGGACTTAACAGTCAGGGGTCGCTTTATCTTTACCTTTACCCATGTACCAGGTAGGTAAAAAGGTAAAGGACTCCTGGACAGTCATGTCCAGTCTATGGGGTTGCGGCGCTCATCTCGCTTCAGGCCGAGGGAGCCGGCATTTGTCCACAGACAGCTTTCCAGGTCATGTGGCCAGCTTGACTAAACCGTTTCTGGCGCAACAGGACACCGTGACGGAAACCAGAATGCACGGAAACGCCATTTACCTTCCTGCCACAGCGGTACCTATTTATCTACTTGCACTTTGACATGTTTTCGAACTGCTACCCTGTTTCCCCTTTTTTAATACGTAGTCATAAAGTAAGCCATGGCAGGGTTTTTTTACCTTTGTGAGAAGTAAGACGTACCCCAAAAGTAAGCCGTGGTGCCGCCATTGTTCCCGTCGCCTCCTCAGCCCCTCCTGCATGCGCAGGGAGCCAGCGAACCAGCGAGAGGCGCGGGGGGGAAACGCGCCTCTTGCAGAGTTCTGTCCCGCCTGCTCAGCGCGCAGGGGGAGGCTGTACCGTACCATACTGACGTAATAAAAATAAGACATCCCCCAAAATAAGCCACCCTGTGTTTTTTTGAGGGAAAAAAATTATAAGACGGTGTCTTAAAAAGGGGGAAAGATGGTAGGTTGGCAGGAGCAGGGATAGGACGGAGCAATGGGAGCTCACCCCGTCGCGGGGAATCGACCCGCCGACCTTCCGATCGGCAAGCCCAAGAGGCTCCGTGGTTTAGACCACAGCGCCACCCGCGTCACCTACCCATGTACTATCTGAAACCCACATTGGTTGCCGGATGTGGAATACACTGGCATGATTGTCAGCTCTCCTACCCCGCTAAATAAATGTATCTTTAATAAATATATGAAGTGTGGCGTGAGTTGGTTTTAAGCCAGCGACCTGAGGGAAAGCGCCGCCAAAGGACTCTAGGAATCCAAATTAAATCAATAAAAGGTTATCAGATAATGTGGAATAAACTGCTAAAGATGTATTTCAATGAAATTCAGATGGAAGTGTTCGAGGGAAGTCAAGCCAAGATGTTATAGAAATTAGGTGAAATTAAGAAGTATTTATGTGGTATTTGTTTCTGTTGTTTTTCTGTTGCTGTTGTTGTTGTTGATTTTTGTATACCCTGTTTCTCCTAAAATAAGACGTAGCCATAAAATAAGCCGTAGCAGGATTTCTACGCATTTGTGAAATATAAGCCATACCCCGAAAATAAGACATAGGGACGTGGCGCCTCTCCCTTAAGACGGCCTGGATAGGTGTGGCTATGCAGCATACCGACCCAAAAATAAGCCATACTGTGTTTTTTTGAGGGGAAAAAATATAAGACGGTGTCTTATTTTAGGAGAAACACGGGTATTAGTATTGTTGTGTGTAGTATTTGCATTTTTATTTCTTATAAAATGAATAAAAATCATTTTAAAAAACCAAAACAAAGGACTCTAGGAATCCAAAATCGTCCTCTGGCCCAGAGGCGCACTTACGTCTTCCTGTTGCGGCCCCGGCTCTTTGCCCCAGGCGATGAGGGGCTTTGCGTCTCCCGTTCCGGGCTTCCCCGCCAGGCGGGGTCTGTCGCACATGGCGCACAGGACCGTGGCCGGCTCGTTCTCAAAGGTGCACGACTGGCAAGCCCAGCGCCCCCGGGCCAGCTGCCCCAAGCACGCCAGCTCGTCCTCGGGCGACGGGTTCAGGGGTGTCTTGCAGCCGCGGGGCCGGTCGCAGGCCACGCACAGGACCGAGCGGGCGTCGTTATTCATGCGGCAGGCGGCGCAGCACCAAGGGAGCCGCTGGGTGGTCAGGCTGTGCCAGGGCGGCATCAGGGGCTCTGTCGGAGGCCTCAGGGACCCGGCGTCGGAGGTCACCAGGGTCACACTGAAAAGAGAGCGGAAACCAAGTCAGCAGAGAGCGAAGCATATGCTGCGAACCGCCCAGATGAAGGCCGGCCTGCAAATTAAAAAAATGATCCAACGAATCGCCTCAGGGGATGGCGCCGTTTTCTGTTTTGCCCTGGGGGGGCAAAATGTCTCAGGACAGCCCTGTAAGCTATCAATGCAATTTGTTCCTTTTGAGTCACCAGAGTTGCGCAGAAAGTCTTCCAGAATCTTCTTATCCCTGAAGGAGCGGCTCCACCCCCATCGTCCAGCCCGGACACTGAGGTCCAGCTCCGAGGGCCTTCTGGCGGTTCCCTCATTGCGAGAGGTGAGGTTACAGGGAACCAGGCATAGGGCCTTCTTGGTGGTGGCGCCCGCCCTATGGAACGCCCTCCCCTCAGATGTCAAGGAAATAAACAGCTATCTGACTTTTAGAAGACACCTGAAGGCAGCCCTGTGTAGGGAAGGTTTTAATGTTTGATGTTTTATCGTGTTTTTAATACTCCATTGGGAGCCGCAGAGAGTGGCTGGGGAAACCAAGCCAGATGGGTGGGGTATGAATAATAAATAATGTATTATTATTATTATTATTATTATTATTATTATTTCAAAGTTCAGCTCATCTGTGGGCAAATTCCCACATGGGAATAAGGTAAAGGTAAAGGCAAATGACCCCTGGACAGCCCGTTCCAGTTCTGCTTAAAGTATTTATTGAAGACTTAACAGGACAACTACTGTTGTCTAAGGGAAACGAGGTAAAACTGCAGACAATAGTTCCTCCTCGCTGCCAGAGTAACAGCCAGAGTAACAGCCTCACCTCGCCTTCAGAGCATATCTAATAAAGAAGCCTGTTGCCATGGGAACCCTGCACGATGCTGGGAGAAATCTTGTTTTTCCGGGCAAAACTACGCAAGGTTCATTTCAAGGCTATTTTTCGAGTATATGTGCCCGTTCTGCAGGAATGGGCGTTGATGGGACCCGGACGACCACATCTTCTAAGCCAAACGGCACCTTTGGGGAGTGAACTATTTGCTATAGTTTCAGAACCGTGAGGGAAAAGGTCAAGGGTTGCCCTCCTTACGATGCTTCTGCCCGCCAGAAATAAAACGGCTGCTAAAGACTAAAAAGCACGAAGCAACTTTTAGGACACCCTGACACGGCGACGCTGAAATATCCCTCCATCTTGACTGGAAGAAATTTTAAATTTGAATAAATATTGTAGTATTTAGTGTCGCCTTAGGAGGTTGTTATAGGTTTTTGCTATGTATTTTTTTCTGAAATAGGTTAATTAAATGTTTTAGTAGTATATTGGTTAAGATGTTAGCTTATAGAAACTGCTAGAAAGGTTAAGGAAATGAAATTCAGATGGGAGGGAGGTCTTTTAATAATGTAAAGGGAAAGTTATGTATGTGTAAGAAAACTTATTGTTTTTTCTTTTTTCTTTCTCTTTTCTTCTTTTTTATATATGTAATATTATGTTATCTATTTTTTTAAAATCTTACAAAATCAATAAAAATTAATTTTTATTTTAAAAAAATGAAATATCCCTCCATCTTTGGAGGGGGTGGGAATAGCATTTCCTCCTCGTGAAGTGAGCAGAACAGAGGCAGGGAATGTCCACCCCAAATAAAACCATCCCAGGAAAGGGGCCAAATCGTTTGCAAATCGTTTGCAGCTTGGGCGCAGAAAGACTGAAAGGCGGAAGTCAAAGCGGGGGTCCGTTGTGCTAACCTGGGTGCAGGGGGGCTACGCCAAGCTTGCTCCTTCATGGGCACCCGGGAGTGATGGGTCCGCGAGGGGTGCTTGTGGAAGAGGCTGTCGCAGTCTGGGCACAGAGACTGGGCGCAAGCGGCGCATTGTAGCAATGGGGGCGCCAAACCACACAGCAAGCAGGTTTCTGGGGGCAGGGAACCTGGGTGGGAGGGGGAGAGAGAATCAGGAACGCCCCTCGGTCTTTTTGGCCGAGAAAACCTGAATTTTGCAGTCTAAGTAATCTACCCCCCTCCCAATAAAAACCCCAATTGGTATATATGCCTGCAAAATTTGCTATAGAATCAGAGTTGGAAGAGACCCCAAGGGCCATCCAGTCCAACCCCCTGCCAAGCAGGAACACCATCAAAGCATTCCTGACAGGTGGATGTCAAGCCTCTGCTTAAAGACCTCCAAAGAAGGAGACTCCACCACACTCCTTGGCAGCAAATCCCACTGTCGAACAGCTCTTACTGTCAGGAAGTTCTTTCTAATGTTTAGGTGGAATCTTCTTTCTTGTAGTTTGAATCCATTGCTCCGTGTCCTCTTCTCAGGAGCAGCAGAAAACAACTTTTCTCCTTCCTCTATATGACATCCTTTTATATATTTGAACATGGCTATCATATCACCCCTTAACCTTCTCTTCTCCAGGCTAAACATACCCAGCTCCCTAAGCTGTTTCTCATAAGGCATCGTTTCCAGGCCTTTGACCATTTTGGTTGCCCTCCTCTGGACATGTTCCACCTTGTCAGTATCCTTCTTGAACTGTGGTGCCCAGAACTGGACACAGTATTCCAGGTGAGGTCTGACCAGAGCGGAATACAGTGGTACTATTACTTCCCTTGATCTAGATGCTATACTCCTATTGATGCAGCCCAGAATTGCATTGGCTTTTTTAGCTGCTGCATCACACTGTTGACTCATGTCAAGTTTGTGGTCTACCAAGACTCCTAGATCTACTAGACCTGAGGAGGAGGAGACAGAGATTGCTGGAGCACCATTTCACACGGCCGATGCTTCTCTCTACAGCGACGAGCTCTAAAGGTAAAGGTAAAGGGACCCCTGACCATTTGGTCCAGTCGTGACCGACTCTGGGGTTGTGGCGCTCATCTCGCTTTATTGGCTGGGGGAGCGGGCGTACAGCTTCCGGGTCATGTGGCCAGCATGACTAAGCCGCTTCTGGCGAACCAGAGCAGCGCACGGAAACGCCGTTTACCTTCCCGCTGGAGCGGTACCTATTTATCTACTTGTACTGGCGTGCTTTCGAGCTGCTGGGTTGGCAGGAGCAGGGACCGAGCAACGGGAGCTCACCCCGGCACAGGGATTCGAACCGCCGACCTTCTGATCGGCAAGCCCTAGGCTCTGTGGTTTAACCCACAGCGCCAACCGCTGTAAACTACCACATCCCCCCATAAAAAAACCCAATCGGTATATATGCCTGCACAATCTGATGTACCTCTACTAGACCTGAGGAGGAGACAAAGATTGCTCAAGCACCATTTCACAGGGCCAAACCTTCTCTCTCCAGCCATGAGCTCTAGAAACATGCTTGTTACAGTGGAACCTCGTTCGCCGGACGTAATCTGTTCCGGAAGACCAGTCGACATCCGATACGTTCAACAACCGAGGCTCAATGGGCGGTCGGCAAATTCCATTGAGAAAATGGAGAAACGCGGCTCGGAAGCCGTTCGAAAACGGAAACATTCACTTCTGGTTTTCGGTGTTCCGAATCGTTCGGCTTCAGAGACACTCGAAAAAAATGAGGTTCCACTGTATTCTTCTTCTGTTAACATCTCGAATGCCAGGATTTCAGGACGCTAAAGAACCTGCAACTACTCATTCCACCTGCCTATTTCATGCTTTTCCTTTTCATTTAAAAAATTGTTGTCATAGGATCATAGAATCGTAGAGTTGGAAGGGACCCGAGGGTCATCTAGTCCAACCCCCTGCCATACAGGAATCTCAGCTAAAGCATCCAAGACAGACAGCCATCCAACCTCTGCTTAAAAACCTTCAAGGAAGGAGAGTCCACAACCTCCCGAGGGAGACCGTTCCATAGTCGGAATAGCTCTTAGTGTTAGAAAGCTCTTCCTGATGTTTTGTCGCAAACTCATTTCTTGTAACTTGAAGCCATTGGTTCGAGTCCTACCCTCCAGAGCAGGATAGGACTTGAACCAATGGCAGGGGCATAGCCATCTTCTCTGTTCCATGCATGTTATAAAATGAAAAGTACTATAAAAAGAAAGATTGTGAACCAAATTCATGCACGGCGGAACAATCACGTCGACGCCCGACAGGCAGGTATTCAACTGGAAAAGCCCCATGATATTCCCACCGCCAACCTCTTGGTAACCCTTTACCTGTGGGCGATAATGCCGAAACGGCGCCTGGCGGTATCCCTTCTTGAACAGGGAAGGAGTCTGCGATTAGGCCGGCCTGGGAAAGAGAAAAGGACTTTGTGCCGTCGTGACCTCAAGGACACACCGTAATATGTTCCACCTGCAGCCGCCTTCGAGGAAAACTGGGAAGCTGGCCCGAGTGCGAAACTCGAGCACCCACCTCCCGACGGGAGTGCAGGCGGGGGTAGCAGGAGGGCCTGGTAAGGAGTCATCTCTCCCCCCACCTTGTGGATCGAATAGATTTTGGATAGAGAAAAATATCCCCCATCCATGTCCTAAATGGTTGGGGAATTACGGTTTGAGACCCATCGGCTCCCATTAAAGGTAAAGGGACCCCTGACCATTATGTCCAGTCGCGGACGAATCTGGGGATGCGGCGCTCATCTCGCTTTATTGGCCGAGGGAGCCGGCGTACAGCTTCCGGGTCATGTGGCCAGCATGACTAAGCCGCTTCTGGCGAACCAGAGCAGCGCACGGAAACGCCGTTCACCTTCCTGCCGGAGCGGTACCTATTTATCTACTTGCACTTTGACGTGCTTTCGAACTGCTAGGTTGGCAGGAGCAGGGACCGAGCAACGGGAGCTCACCCCGTTGCGGGGATTCGAACCGCCAACCTTCTGATCGGCAAGAACTAGGCTCTGTGGTTTAACCCACAGCGCCACCCGCGTCCCATGGTTGGGGTGTTAGGGGACGGGTATTTTGTCCACCTTTGGTCCCCCCCTAATTGCACTCAGCTCTCGCCTGTGGCTCCTAGAAGCTGTCAGCCTGCAACAGCGGCCACATCCGGGGAGCAGGATGAGGCCAGGTTAATCTGAGGATTGATGTCAGAACCACAGCGGAGGGAATCACACACACACACACACACACACACGGTTCTGAGGCAGCCAGTGGGGCTGGGGTGGCCCCACAGCTTCATTAACGCCCACCTGAAGCTCAAATGGATGAAAACACAAAGATCTTCTCAGATCCCTCTCTGCTAGCTAAGCTCCTGGGACTTTATACCTGCCTCTGTCCTCTCACCTGACTCACCTGTAAGCTGTCCCCACCCTGCATTAGTTCCTGCAGCACCTGAGGATTAGGGTGGTTGTCCTAAAAAGGAAAAAAAAAGAACCATGAGGGTATGTGGCGTGTTGAATTTATAATAATAATAGTAATAATTTGTTATTTATACTCTGCCAATCTGGCTGGGTTTCCGCAGCCACTCTGGGCGGCTCCCACAACAAAATATTAAAAACACGATAAAACATCAAACATTAAAAGCTTCCCTAAACAGGGCTGCTTTCAGATGTCTTCTAAAAGTCAGGTTTATTTCCTTGACATCTGGTGGGAGGGGGTTCCACAGGGCAGGTGCCATCACCGAGAAGGAGGTGGTTTAACCAACAGCGCCACCCGCGTCCCTGTATAGGGAAGCTATTCATGCCTGATGTATCGTGTGTTCTTTTATATTCTGTTGGAAGCCACCCAGAGTGGCTGGGGAAACCCAGTCAGATGGGTGGGGTACAAGTAATAAGTTGTTGTTTTGTTGTTGTTGTTTTGTTGTTGTTGTTTCTCCCCCACACCAAAGTGCTTCCGGGTCTCCTGGTTCCACCATACCGAAATAAGCAGATTCAGTTCAGCCCTTAATATCATGACATCCACCGTGATCGAGGCCACGTGAGCGGTATCTGGCTCCAGCAGATGCTCCGGGAAGCAAAGTCCGTCCGTCTGTTCCTCCGAATATCCGTAGAGGCGAAGGACGTCCCGCCCGCCCTGCCAGGAACGTGGGACACACAATAAATGGGCTGGGGTGACAACAGGAGGAGGGGGTCAGCTGGGACACAGCTTAGCTCGGCCTCTGCTAGGAACAGGGCCTTATCAGTGTGGGCCCCCTTCTCAATGGAATATCTTTCACCAGGCTCATGCTATTAGTTGTAAAAAAAATAGAAACTCAGAAGGATATAAGAGCAGGGAAGAGCCTAGTGATGGAGCCCGGTGGACAGACAGGCAAGGAATGTTTCTCTCACCTGGATGGTGTTCACCGTGTCCCGGAAAACGGGGTTGTTGAACTTGACGGTCCTCCAGAAACGCGGTTTGTGTGGGTTCAACAGGTTGCGCCCATATTTCTCCAAGATGTTCAGGGCAGTGGAGATGGTGCGAAGGTCCTTTTGAGGCTGGGGAAGAGTTCGAAAATGTGGCGGCGTCCCTTTGCACGTGCGTACATAAACCCCAATTGCACGAGGCTGTACTAAACTCTTCTAAGAATCCCCTTCCTTTTTTTTTCCAGTTTAAAATTTTTATTTTATTAACAAATTGCATTACATGTATCATTGAAAATTACATTTCATATTTCAATAAAGCATCTTTTTGCTATACATTCAAGTTGTCTTATTTATACTTTAAATAAAAATTCCATAGTTTTCATACAAATCCCGTCCTTCACCCCCTTCCTTCCACCCCCTATCAATAAGATGACTTTAATTACATCAGTAGAGTATACCTTCATATTCCAGTCTTAAATAAAATTCCCTTAAATAAAATACATAGTCGTTCTACATTTCCCTTCCTCCCTCCTTCCCCTCTTCCCCCACTCCCTCTTGCTTCTCAGCTCGTACTATATTGCATTTTATACATCCTTATCTAACTACACTCCTATTAATTATATTACTCCTTTATACATTTATTATTCCTATTGAGCCTTTAATTTTCTGCCAAGAGGTTTGGCTTTTCTACTTGTTTTTTGATATATTCGCTAAATGCCTCCCACTCTTTATTTCTCTCCTCATCTTTTATGCCCTTGACTTCACTGTGTTTTATTGCTAAATTATAATAATTTATCAATTTTATTTTTTTCAATCCCCTTCCTTTGGGGTTTTCGTTTGCTCTGCTCTGACCCTTCCAGACCCCAGTTGGCAGCGCCATCTCTCAAGCGTTCAGAGGGACGGGCAGGGTTCGCAGTGCATTCACACCGCCTTACACATATCACGGACTTTACCTCTTATCTTAGGGACTAGAACCTTGTTCCTGGGGGATCTTTTTAAATAAACAGTGGAGACCTTTAGGATTCTGAGGCATGAGCTATTCAATTCTGCATCTGTGCGAGGGAATCACACTGCAAATGATAAATGCCACCGTGACCAGGCTAAATCCCAGCACCCCAAAACAAAACTTGGTGTTTACTAAGCTCGATCCTCTTCTACATAACGACTAGTTTCGCTGATGCACCTAAAAAAGGGCTTGTTTCCTTTCCATACCCCCTTCATTGTGTGGAAGCCACAATACAGGCAGACATTCCACAGGTTAAGCCCATAGCATCAGAGCTCTTGCAGGGAGAGACACGCACTAGTTTTGCCTGCCTGACTTCTGAATCTCCATCTTCCCCCCCCCCAATTTCAATCCCCACCCCGGTTTTCCAGACCCTCACCCCACCCTCACCATTGCACGCCCCCCAACACTGTCCTCTTACCTGCCCCTGGGTATTGGCTCGTATAATGCCCTTGGCATCTATCTCCAGGTATTTCTGGGCAGGGGGAAACGGCATCTCTAGCAGACGCTGCACAGCTTCCGGGTTCTGCTCTAAGGGATTCTCGATCAAAGCAGCTACCAGTTCATCCCGGAGAGCCATGAATTTGCGCTCCGCTTCTCCCATGGCTACTACCTAAGGAAGAGGAGAAGGAAATATATGCAAGGAGAAGGAAATCTATGCAAGGGAAAAGAAAGATTCTCTCCTAGGATATCTGTTGGGTACCTATGGGACAACATATATAATGAATGAACTAGCTGACCCGGCCACGCCTTGCTGTGGCTGATTTGGGGAAATGCAAAAGTAAGATACGTTTTGTGCTGTGCTGTTTGACGTCCACTGGAGGACTATATATTTTTGCACAAAATCACATTTTTACCTGGGAAAGGTGTGGTATTTGTGCAATGTAAGTACATATGATCACTCCCATATGGGCATGGAACGTTGTGTCCAAAATTGAACGGAATCGATCAAGGGGTTACGGAGAAAGGCGATCGTTAACAAACATCCAACTTGAACGATTTTCTATACAGTATATAGATTAATTAAAGAAGATCTTTAGATACACGTTCCAGAAAAAACCAGAAGCATTCTTGTTGGGAATGGTTGAAGATCACAAAGAACGACCAGAAACTGTTTTTATATGCAACAACAGCGGCCAGACTGCTGTTAGAACAGGTTTTGAAACCACAGCAAATGCCAACAGTGGAAGATTGGCGACAGAAAGTGATGGGAATACGCGGAAATAGCCAAAGTAACGGGGGAAATTCGACAACAGGGTGATGAAACATTTCTAAAAGAATGGAAGAAATTTATGTTGTATATAGGTAAGATCTGTGTGAAATAGGAAACCAGTAGAATAGAAATAAACCTCGTAATGGGGAATACAAAGAAATTTTATTGGAATAATAACAATAATAATACCAACAAAAAAGAAGTACATTGTAATTAATTAAGTAACTAATTATATCTATAAGTGGTGTACAGATAGACAAAGAAGAATTGTATATATAGAAAGATATATTTAATTATAGACAACTGAGTAGTTAGAACTACAATATTTAGAATGGACAAAAGAATTGCGAGAAAATTAGAAGGGACAAAAAGAAGCCGGAAGAAGGAAGGAAGTCAACTCGTAGGAATAAACAGTAAATGTACAATGTAATACAATATGTATCTGAAGTATGAAGTTTGAAAACTAATAAAGATTATATTCAAATATTCCCGTCACCCACCAAAGGGAAAAATAACCTCAGATCATGGCTAAAATGTATTTATTTTTATTCACACATGCATTACCAGGATCATATGGCAACTTTCCTTTAAGGAACTCAAGGCAGAGTTCATGGTGGGGAGAGGGGGAGATCTGTTTTGTCTTCACAACAGCCCTGAGAGGTAGGATAAGGCAGGGAGGAGGTGCCCTACCGAAGGGAAACGTCATTGCTGCTCAGCAATTTGATCTATGTCAAACTCTCTATCCTACCACACCATCATGATGTTAATTTTTTTTTTTTTAATTCCAATTAGTATTCCATTTTACAATGTATATAAAACAGAGAGAACAATTTTAGCAATGGGCAAAAAGCGAAAGGTGAAAAACAAAACGACAAAATAGGCGTGTAGAACGAGCACTTGCACGTTAAAATATCAAAGTCCAAGTGAAGATTATTAACTTTATCGGATCGTCAAGTATATTTCCAGGCTTCTGACGAAGGCTGTCTTGAAAATGATGGTTCTGCTGTATATGTCATAAAGGAATGTCAAATCATATACAAAGCGTCTGGAAGTTTTAGTCCTTGTCGAAATCTCAAATTATCCGCAATTTTCTCCATCGCAGCTACCGTATATTCCAGAGTGAGCGGTTACCAAGAGACATGTTAATTCTTGACCTGCCTCTCAAATAATTCTTTCCGTTGCTGGAAGCAGCTCAGAAAAAATATGCGGAAATATTTAGCCGCCCATGAAAAACCATATATACAAACTTAATCTTGATTTGGGCAGGGCGGGAGGCAAACTATGCCTTTTGAGGGCAGAGAAAGAGTTATAGGAGATCAGGAGATCATTTCCTCCGTCCTGCCATTTTAATATTTGCTTTTAGAAATCTTTTACAATATGGTTCACTTTTATGCCATTATTCAATTGCCATTTTTTAAAAAATCTTGTGAGCATGCTTGAGTATGTTTTAAGAAGAAGTTGTCACTGAATTAAGAGGGTTTTGGTTAGAAATAACTGCTATCCATTTGGCCATGAATGAACACTCTCCTACAAGTGTTTAATTTAGTAAAAAAACAAAAAACAAAAACATGTTAAGATTATTGTTAGGGCTGTTATGAAAGATCATGGTGCGCATTTTGAATACAAATAAATTTCAATACTGAACTGTCAGAGGCTGCGTTTTGAAAATTTCACCGGCATCTAACCTTGACACCTTCCAGATTTTTCTCTCCCCTCTACAATTTGCATTATATGGATATATAATTGTCAGTTTGAGGATAATTCTTCACACATCCAAGGGAGCAAGACTCTCGTCGCCAAGAAACCTTCCTCCACCATAGACTTGCTAATATTTTACAGTAAAATCCTACTCAGAAGCAGGCAAGCCCCACTGAGCAACTCAGTATAAAACTGCTGCCACATTCAGGTGCCGCATGAATTTCTTTGTTGAATTAAATTATGAATTAAAAACCTACAAGTGATCAGGGTGAGAAAGAGTGGAGGAGGGGCAGCTGGGGTTCCTTAAAGCTAAGAAATCCACAAAGAATGGATCCTAACCACCAGCCAGGCATCAAGGATAATCTTTTGTAAAGTAATAGTAATGATAATAATTTTAATATTTATCCACCATCAGATTGCACACACAAACCTTCATGGTATTATGTATTGTATATTTTTCTTTGCTGTAAGTAGCTTGGAGACATTCGGGTGACAAGTGACTAATAAGTTCAACTAACTAACTAACTAATAATAATAATAATAATAATTTATTTATACCCCGCCCATCTGGCTGGGTTTCCCCAGCCACTCTGGGCGGCTTCCAACAGAACATTAAAATACAATAATCTATTAAACATTAAAAGCCTCCCTAAACAGGGCTGCCTTCAGATGTCTTCTAAAGGTCTGGTAATTGTTGTTCTCTTTGACATCTGAAGGGAGGGCGTTCCACAGGGCGGGTGCCACTACCGAGAAGGCCCTCTGCCTGGTTCCCTGTAACTTGGCTTCTCGCAGCGAGGGAACCGCCAAAAGGCCCTAGCAGCTGGACCTCAGTGTCCGGGCAGAACGATGGGGGTGGAGACGCTCTTTCAGGTATACTGGACCAAAGCCATTTAGGGCTTTAAAGGTCAGCACCAACACTTTGAATTGTGCTCGGAAACGTACTGGGAGCCAATGTAGGTCTTTCAAGACCGGTATTATGTGGTCCCAGCAGCCACTCCCAGTCACCAGTCTAGCTGCCGCATTCTGGATTAATTGCAGTTTCCGGGTCACCTTCAAAGGTAGCCTCATGTAGAGCGCAGTGCAGTAGTCCAAGCGGGACTAGAGCACGCACCACTCTGGCGAGACAGTCTGTGGGCAGGGAGGGTCTCATCCTGCGTACCAGATGGAGCTGGTAGACAGCCGCCCTGGACACAGAATTAACCTGCGCCTCCATGGACAGCAGTGAGTCCAGAATGACTCCCAGGCTGCGCACCTGGTCCTTCAGGGGCACAGTTACCCCATTCAGGACCAGGGAGTCCCCCACAGCCGCCCGCCCCCTGTCCCCCAAAAACAGTACTTCTGTCTTGTCAGGATTCAACCTCAATCTGTTAGCCGCCATCCATCCTCCAACCGCCTCCAGACACTCAATAATAATAATAATAATAATGACAGACACCAAGAGGTGGCGGCCTCTCCTTCCATGGAAGATTTTAAGCGGATGCTTGATGGCTGTTATAAGATAAATACTGCTCCCTTTCCCTTATGGGTATCTGGCCACCTGCCATGTTTTTGATTTGATCCCAGAATGTCCCGCTTTTCCTTAGGATGTCCCTCTTTTCATCGGGGAAATGTTGGAGGGTATGGAATTATGTGACACCCCCCCCAGCCAAGGCAATAAGTAATAATACAACCTTTAGAAGGCAGCCCTGTGTAGGAAAGGTTTTTTTTAAAATGTTTAATGTTTTGTTATGTTTTTATATATGTGGGAAGACGCCCAGAGCAGCAACCCAGTCCAATGGTGGGGTACAAATAATAAAATCATCATTATTATTTGGAATATGCAGAATTGGCAAGGCTGACGGGGAAGATCCGAAACCAGCGCAACGAACTGTTTGAAAAGGACTGGAGTAAATTCATAAAATATATGAAAGATCATTGTAAACATATGAAAAACGCTTGTAGGGTTGAGTTAAAATATTTTGTAAGGTTAATATTTGGAACTGATTTACAATTAAAAGGGTAAATTTTAATAAGATAGAAAGAAGGTAAAGAGGTTATTATGAAAATGCTAAGGTGTAAGTAAATACTTAGGAAAGCCAGAGAGTGGGAAGGGGGGAAGCTGAGGATCAGTTTGAGCAATGCTTTGGGTGATAAGATTAATTTTTTCTATTTTTTATTTTGTTTCGACTACAGCAGACCAACACGGCTACCTACCTGTAACTAGAGTTATTGGAATATGTTTGTGGGGGGGGGGGAATCTAAACTTAATAAAAATTATTATACAAAAAAATTATTTATTATTATTATTATGGAACAGGACACCCCCATTTTCATCCGAAAATCGTTGGAGGGTATGCTTTCGATGCTACGATTTTGTGAAAAACCAGGGGGCGGCTCCTTGCCCTTCTCAGAAGCTTGCAAATCGAAAGCAAAATATAAAAAAGTGGGGGGCAGCCCTCCAGCCCCCCGTTTGCAAGCAGCGTTTCGCATGGTGCAAGCTGACCCGGGAGGAAGTCCCCTCCGATTTCAGTGGGGCTGGCTCAGAGGGTCGTCGCGGGTGCGGGATCTCAGATTTGGGGGGCTGGGAGCGGGATTTTGCAGCTTCCACTTTTGCACAAGGGGGAAGCCTGACTTCCTCCCCACCTGGGGGGGGGAGAATAAAAGTTGCGGGGGGGGGTTGGTTTAAAGGGGATCCTCCTGCCCCCTTTGAAAGCGGTGGGGGGGGGCAGGATCTTACCTTGTTTGGGGGGGGGCGGCGGAGGGGGGGAGCGGGAGAAACCCAGGCGCGTCACTCACTTGTCATGCGAAAGCCCAACAGCTGGTTGCAGAGGAGGAAGGAGGAGGAGAGCAGGAAACAAGGGAGGCGCCGCCCCCGCCGAGAGGAGCCGAGAGCGACCCCAGGAGGCCGGGAGGAAGAACTGCAAGCTGCCTTTTCCAGGAATTGCAAGGGGGGGGGGGGAGGAAGAATAACCGGCGTGCCTCTGAGCATCTGCAGAGCGCCTTTGGCCCCGCTTCTCGCCTCTTTCTTTATCTTTATATATTTATTGTCATTGTACAAGTACAACGAAATTGGATTTAAAATAATAATAATAATTAAATACTTTTTAAAAAATCTCTTAGCTGGGATTTGGCGGGGGGGGGACCCACGCAAGGCTTGGAGAAATTTATGGAATCCCCAAATGTATTTAATTAATTGCTTCATTAGGTCCTGGGATTATTTTGCTGTGTGTTTTTATTTTATTTTATAATGATCTTTATTAGTAATTTATATAATTAACAGACATCAATCACAACTCGCTTTTTACAGTCATATGTGCATATATATGTAACTAAATTTTGTCAATAAAATTTTTAACATACTTTAAAGTTAACCAAAAACAAAGCAGACAAAATAATTAGCTACACTTAACAACTAACATGACTTCCCCACTTCCTTCCTCTGCTTTAAAGAAAAATTAATACCGTTTGTCCTTATCCACGGTTTAGTTCTCCTTATATAATGCATCCAATCTCAAACCTAAATTCTTAAAATCGCTTGGATTATTATTTTATTTTTTAGTGGGGGTGTCTCGATGTCTGGGCTACGTGGCTGCGAGGGCGCCGTCGATCCTGTAAACGAGTTTCTTTCTTTCTTTTTCCCACCTTGCAAAACGTTCGCATTTCTTGGAAAGTTGGGGGGTGGGGTGGGGGGTATGTCCTTCCCGGGGCTATTTCTGTGCAACGCAAGGAAAGGCGACCCTCTCGATGCGTGGGGGGGGGGGGAAGGGGGCGGCCGCGTGGGCGGAACGTGTGAATGCGAAAGTGAAAGTGAAGGTGTGGAAGGAAGGGGCGATCGGCGAAGAAGAGGCTGTTTTCTGCTGCTTGCTGCTGCTGCTGTCTGGATTTTTTCTCCCTCCCTGCCTGAACAAGACCCCCCTCCTCCAACAACAACGCCACGATGGCCAAATCCTGCACCATCCAAGTCAGCAAAGAGTCCCGTGAAAAGGTGCGGAGTTGGGGGGGGGAACTGGGTGTAAAGCGGAGGGGGAAGGCGGGCGGGGGGGGGGTCAAATGGAAGGGTGCTCGATGGTGGTTGATCTCTAAAAAATAGGGCGCGGGGACTAAGGTTATTGCCCGGATCTGGTGGCTTCTGAGAAACGAGAGTGCCTCTGAGCATGTGCTGAGGGTTAGTTGTTGTAACTAAGCAGCCCGTTCCTCCCACCACCACCTCATTGCTCGTTTTCAGGCATGCATTTGTTTGCTTCATTTCTATGCCACCCTTTTCTCCAAGGAGCTCAAGGCGGGCTATGTGGTTCTCCCCCCCCCCCGTTTAATCCCCACAACAACCCTGCGAGGTAGGTTAGGCTGAGAGAGGCAGTGACTGGCCCAAGGCCACACCCAATGGGCTACATGGCTGAGCGGGGATTCGAACCCAGCTCTGACAGGTTCTAGTTTGACACTTAACCGCTAGGCCGCACTACCTCTCTCTTATCCCAGATTTGGGGCCCCCCTCTGCTTACTGCTAGGCGGAAAGGCACTCTGCACATGCTTGGGGGCATCTTCAATTATATTCCCCACCTGAGGCCAAAAAGCAGGCTCTGAAAGCGGGGAGACTAGGTTAGGGAGGTGTTTTCCCAGCCCAGCGTGGTCTGTGGGGATTTACTCCTAGGAAAGTAGGACGCAGGATTGCAGTCCCGTTGACATTGGTGGGGTTAGCTTTCAAATCCGCAAGCTGAGGACCGCAGGGTTATTTCCATTATTTTCAGCTTATAATAATAATAATAATAATAATAATAATTCTTTTATTTGTACCCCGCCCATCTGGCCGGGTCTCCCCAGCCACCCTGGGCGGCTCCCAACAGGTATAAAAACACATTAAAATATCACAGGTTAAAAGCTTCCCTAAATAGGGCTGCCTTGAGGTATCTTCTAAATGTCAGATGGTTGTTCATCTCCTTAACCTCTGCTGGGAGGGCGTGTTGTCAGAGACTGGATAGCTGAGTTGGTAGAGCATGAGATTTATAATCCCTGGGTTGTGCGTTCGAGCCCCACATTGGACAAAAGATTCAAGAATTGCAGGGGGTTGGACTAAATGACCTTTGGTGTTCCCTTCCAAATATACAATTCTATGTACCTCCTGGGACCTACAGGAATCCAGTAATAGGAGAGGACTCTATTTGTTGCAAGGGTGGGTGTAACTCTACTGGCCTTCATATTTTATTTCAGCCTCCACCCCTGCTACAGAAATCCCCTGTTTATTCTTAGAGGGACGTTTCTGCACTTCTGCTAATTATTTACGTCAGGCATGGCTAAGGGTGGTTTTCCGCCTTGAGGGCCAGATTCCGAAATGTTCGGGGGCCGCATGCCGAAAATGGGTCTGGCCACCCCCCCCCTCACATAACAATAGTAATAGTAATTATTTTTATTTTTGTTTTGTTTTATTTATACCCCGCCCATCTGACTAGGTTTCCATGCACAGGCAAACAGCTCCTCTGATGATCTGTGCAGGGGGAATCTATTTTGGAAAATCTGCCGGGTCTACTTTTAATTCCCCCCCTCCCTTTTCGTTGATGCCCAAATCTTGGATCTTGGGGAACGGCAGTAAAGGGAACCCACTTGGTGGCCTGATTTTACATAGACTGCCATTTTATTTGGGCTACGTATACACCATACAATTAAATCTTATTAAGACACCCAGCTCCTCAAGAATCCTGGGAAATGAAGTTTGTTAAGGGTGCTGGGAATCATAGCTCTTATTGTGGTGGTGGTGGGGTAAACTACAATTCCCAAGTTTCTCAGAGGGATATGGTTTAAATGAATGGTTTTTTTAATAATAAAAAAGCCTGCATGAAACATGTTGAAGTCAATATTAAAACATATTTGGACATATCTGTATAGATGGGGTCTATTCACTGCTTTGCGGATTTTTTCTGGCAGCATTCCTAAAATAAGACACATTTTTTTAATCCAGCGGAGCAAAATGGGAAACGTTGCTATTTCAGAGAACTTGTGTGTTATATGCTGCTGTTCCGTAATGTTCTTGCTCAGCCCCAGAAGTGGGCGCATTTCACAATCTCTCTTTCTCTCCCTTAGATGGCTGTTTTCAGAGCATCCCTTTTGCAAGAGGTAAACCTCTTCCGCTTTATAATCCTGCCCCTCAAATCTCTCCAAATACCCCTCTCCCTAAAGGTAATTTGTTTCTTTTAATTTCCCCCCCTTGCTCACCCTGCAGGGCGAAGAATTTCTCTGCACGTTTTTGCCCAGGAAAATACTGCAATTGGATCAGTTCCTGAAGGTAAGAAAACACCAGCAGGACCCCCTCAGGATGGGCAGATCCTTTTTTGGGGACAAATTTATATAACTCCTCCTTCTCTCTCCCTTTATCATCTTCATCCCTGTCCCCTTATTTATTTTCTTGCTTACATTTGCATTTAAAAAGTTACATTTACACCCCACCTTTCCTCCAAGGAGCTCAAGGTTGACGTCCATGTTTTTTCTCCTTTCCTCATTATAACCTCACAACAACCCTGTGAGGTAGGCCACAATGAGAGTCTGTGTCTGGTCCGAGGTCGTCCAGTGAGCTTCATAGCTGAGTGAGGACTTGAACCCCGAACTCCCAGGACCTGATGTGATACTTGAGCCACGTGGACTTTTTCCTGTTTTCCTTTCTTTCCCTAAAACTACCATATTTTTCCGTCTATAAGACGCCCCCATGTATAAGACGCCCCCTATTTTGGGGGACTCAGATTTAAGAAAACGGGAAGAGATGTATCCATGTATAAGACGCGCCCTAATTTTTGACATTTTTTAGGGGGGAAACCTAGTCTTATACACGGAAAAATACAGTAATTCCTTCCTTCCTATTCCCCTCAGAGAACTACAATTCCCAGAGTTCCTTGGGGAGAGGGATTGATTGTTTAAACCCCTCTGCAAATTGCAACTCTGGGTCTCCTAACAGCTCTCAGCAGCGCCCTTAATAAACTACAGCTCCCGTAATCTCTCTGGGGTGAAACCAGACGCTGCTTCAGATCTGTAGTGTAGATTAGGCCCCAGTGAGCAGTTATGGGACCTTCCCAAGTCCTAGTCTGCTGCTCCAACCACTATACCACACTGCCTTTACATAGCTGCCCTGTAACAATAGTTCTCTTTTCAGGAAGGGGTGCTGAACGTTAAAGATTTGACCACCCTCCGTGCCCCACTGGATATCCCCATTCCAGACCCCCCTCCCAAAGATGATGAGGTGAGTTGTTTGAGGGGTCTTCTTCTCCAACCCCCCCTAAGAAAACCCAGGATCCACCTGCAAGGATAAGGATCAGGGGCGGATTAAGGTTTGATGAGGCCCTCAGCTCCTGAAGGCATTGGGGCCCTTTATATGTCCAGCTGTCCTTTGTCAACAAAATGTCGCTGTTTTTTGTGTTGAATATATGCTATAGGGTAATTTATGGACCTAATACATGGGTAGGCAAACTAAGGCCCGGGGGACAGATCTGGCCCAATTGCCTTCTAAATCCGGCCCCTGGATGGATCGGGAATCAGCGTGTTTTTACATGAGTAGAATGTGTCCTTTTATTTAAAATGCATCTCTGGGTTATTTGTGGGGCCTGCCTGGTGTTTTTACATGAGTAGAATGTGTGCTTTTCTTTAAAATGCATCTCTGGGTTATTTGTGGGGCATAGGAATTCGTTCATTATTATTTTTCCAAAATATAGCCCGGCCCCCACAAGGTCTGAGGGACAGTGGACCGGCCCCCTGCTGAAAAAGTTTGCTGACCCCAGACCTAATAGGTATCTAAAACCATTTGCACATAACAGATAGGAGCCTACACAACACAAAACCCTCTTGCTGTATGTAGGTTTTATTTTATTTGTTTTTTATCTTATACTGTATTTTGGAAATGTAAATCCAGGTTTTTTTTCCCTTTAAATTTTTGGGGGGGCCCCAAGAGAGTGGGGCCGTAAGCTATAGCTTGTTTTGCTTATACGTAAATCCGGCACTGATAAGGATGTAATAGCATTTGCTGGTGTGTGTGGTTTTTTTCATACAGATGGAGACGGAGAAGGAGAAGGAGAAGGAAGGTGAGAGAGGGGTCCTCAGTTGGAAGGAATGGAAATTAGATTTTGGGCAGAGTGCAAATAATATTCCATTGATTTTGGGGACTGACTTTCGCTTTCTCCCCCCTGCAGCTCCGAAATGTGGCTACCTGAAGGCCAACGAAGCCATCATTTCGCTTTTGGATCGTGTCAAACCCGAAATCCGGGAATTCAAAGAGAAATGCATACTGGTAGATATCCCCCCCCCCTTTTTACAACGTGCACAACGCATTAAGCGCGGTCCTAGCGACGGGCAGAAATTAAAACGTAAAAAGCAAAACTCTAAAATTACGTCGGTTCGGGAAAGCTTGTAAAAAGACGATTTTTTTTTTAAAAAAAAAACACCTGCGGTTACCTGTGGCTTAAGCAACGGAAAGCCCAGATCGTGAACGGAAGGGAAAAGGTGAGGATAAAAATTGTCTTCAGATAGAATATCAGCGTTATTTGGTTGCCATGGGTAGTTCCAGATTTGCAAGGCTTGTCTTGGGGAAGGTATGTGTAATGAAGGAAGGGCCAAATTGTATAAAAATTGCCTGGAGGCTCATGGGTAGGCAAACTAAGGCCCGGGGGCTGGATCCGGCCCAATCGCCTTCTAAATCCGGCCTGCGGACGGTCTGGGAATCAGTGTGTTTTTACATGAGTATAATGTGTGCTTTTATTTAAAATGCATCTAGGTTATTTGTGGGGCATAGGAATTCGTTCATTCCCCCCCCCCCCCAAAATATAGTCCAGCCTCCCACAAAGTCTGAGGGACTGGACCGGCCCATGGCTGAAAAAGGTTGCTGACCCCTGGTCTAGTCTAGTAAAAATCTTAAATGATGTGTGGTTTTTCTCAGAAGTGCATCTGGGCTAGCTGGCAAAAATGAGTGCTTTGCTCAATGCTCCCACAGCTTCCTTTCTCCTCGTTCCCCTCAGGTGACAACCTGGATTCAATACATGATTCCCAAAATCGAGGACGGCAACGATTTTGGCGTAGCGGTTCAGGTAAGAGGAAGCGAGGCGCTCGGGGGAATCCGTCCCTCGCCACCTCAAAAGCACAACTCATCTTGTTTCTTTCCTCTTGACAGGAGAAGGTTCTAGAACGGATCACAGCCCTGAAGACCAAGGCGGAGGCTTTCCAGACCACTATTGCTAAGTAAGAGGAAAGGATGAGAGGGTAACCGCAGGGTATTGTGGGTAATTTGTCCTCGGGACCGCTCTGCGTATTAGCACTTCGCTCCGGAGCACTTTTCGTTTCATTTCACTTTTTGTTTCCATGCCGCTGGTCTATGTTACTAAGCGCAGGGCGGGTTGCGAGCTGAAGAAACGACAAAGGTCTTACAGCCATCTGACCCCATACGAAAATGTCACAATTAAGATGTAAATAAACAACTTGCATCAAATAAAGTAATATTCAACAATCCGTTAGAATATAATGGTGCACAATACAATTAAAAAGGTAAAGGTAAAGGACCCCTGACAGTTAAGTCCAGTCGCGGACGACTCTGGGGTTGCGGCGCTCATCTCGCGTTACTGGCCGAGGGAGCCGGCATACAGCTTCCGGGTCATGTGGCCAGCAGGACTAAGCCACTTCTGGGGAACCAGAGCAGCACACGGAAACGGCTTTTACCTTCCCGCTGGAGCGGTACCTATTTATCTACTTGCACTTGGACGTGCTTTCGAACTGTTAGGTTGGCAGCAGCAGGGACCGAGCAACAGGAGCTCACCCCGTCGTGGGGATTTGAACCGCCGACCTTCTGATCGGCAAGCCCTAGGCTCAGTGGTTTAGACCACAGCGCCACCCGCGTCCCGGTTTGAGTTGTACTAAAGCCCAAATTTTTAAGCAATGTGGACTAAATTCTCTTCTGTGGCCCCTTCAGGATCAGGGGCACTGAAGCTTAAGCTTCATTCGTTTCATATCCTTCCCGGTCTGTGCCGGCTTAATAATAATAATAATAATAATAATAATAATAATAATAATTTATTATTTATACCCCGCCCATCTGGCTGGGTTTCCCCAGCCACTCTGGGCGGCTTCCAACAGAACATTAAAATACAATAATCTATTAAACATTAAAAGCCTCCCTAAACAGGGCTGCCTTCAGATGTCTTCTAAAGGTCTGTAGTTGTTGTTCTCTTTGACATTCCACAGGGCGGGCGCCACCACCGAGAAGGCCCTCTGCCTGGTTCTCTGTAACTTGGCTTCTCATAGTGAGGGAACCGCCAGAAGGCCCTCAGCGCTGGACCTCAGTGTCTGGGCAGGGGGTGGAGTCCTGGAGTCCCACAAAACCTGGAGGGCCACCCAGTCTGTTCTGGGTGACAATCTAGCAGTAGAGCAGGTGACACGCATTCTGACCATTGGCATCATTCTTCATTCCAGGTATTTTTTAGAGCGTGGAGATGCCGTCGCAAAGGCTTCCAAGGATACCCATGTGGTGAGTAACAGAAAAACAGAAGTCCTTCCACTCTGACTTTGGGGGGATTAGTTGAGGAGTGTCATAGAGCTATAGAATTGTAGAGTTGGAAGGGACCTACAATCTCATGGTTGGAGATTTCAACCATGCTGAACTTAAAACTGTGCTCACTGGAAAGGTCTATCTGAATATAGCATCTAGATCAAGGGAAGTATTAGTACCACTGTATTCCACTCTGGTCAGACCTCACCTAGAATACTGTGTCCAGTTCTGGGCACCACAGTTCAAGAAGGATACTGACAAGCTGGAACGGGGCCAGAGGAGGGCAACCAAAATGGTCAAAGGCCTGGAAACGATGCCTTATGAGGAACGGCTTAGGGAGCTGGGTATGTTTAGCCTGGAGAAGAGAAGGTTAAGGGGTGATATGATAGCCATGTTCAAATATATAAAAGGATGTCATATAGAGGAGGGAGAAAGGTTGTTTTCTGCTGCTCCTGAGAAGAGGACACGGAGCAATGGATTCAAACTACAAGAAAGAAGATTCCACCTAAACATTAGAAAGAACTTCCTGACAGTAAGAGCTGTTCGACAGTGGAATTTGCTGCCAAGGAGTGTGGTGGAGTCTCCTTCTTTGGAGGTCTTTAAGCAGAGGCTTGACAGCCACCTGTCAGGAATGCTTTGATGGTGTTTCCTGCTTGGCAGGGGGTTGGACTGGATGGCCCTTGGGGTTCTTCCAACTCTAGGATTCTATGATTCTATGAATATAAAATATGGTTACAGGGCTTTACAGCTCCCACATTTGAACTAAACCGACCATAGGCCTCTGTTCCTTGTACCAGCATACATCTCCTCAGGAAACGGGCTCGCTATAACAAGGAATGTTAAAGTCTGGCATGAATGTGCTACTCACCAGCTGAAGTTTCAAGAGAAACAATTGAAATATTTTCGACCATTCAATTCTATGCTATATCAATCGCTGCACAAGTAATGTTTTGTGTTGTTTTTATGGGAAAGCATCCAATTTCATTGTATTGTATTTGTACAATGACAATAAAGAAATCTTATCTTACCTTCTGGATCATTTAGTCCAATCCCCTGCAATGGAGGAATGTGGATCTGTCCCGTATGGGGATTAAACCTGCAACCTTGGCATTATCAGCACCACGCTCCAACCTGTTGGAATTTTTTAGGCAACCAAAACTCATTTCCTTGGGTCCAAGTACTGGCCCCCCTTTTTTAGCAGATTAACACGCAGCTTCCAAAATAAAAAAATTCCTTCCAGTAGCACCTTAGAGACCAACTAAGTTTGTTCTTGGTATGAGCTTTCGTGTGCATGCAGTGAAACAGTGTATCTGAAACAGTGTATCTGAAGAAGTGTGCATGCACACGAAAGCTCATACCAAGAACAAACTTAGTTGGTCTCTAAGGTGCTACTGGAAGGAATTTTTTTATTTTGTTTTGACTATGACAGACCAACACGGCTATCTACCTGTAACTGGAACGCAGCTTCCAAGCGTGTAGGAGCCCCAAGTCTTGCATGGAGTATAGAAATCAATCGCAGGAAATGTTTTGGTAGAACAGGAGTCTTTACTGGCGTTCTTCAGCGTCACAGTTACAAACTGTGCATGCCTTTATCAGATCCCTGATGGAGGTTCAGCTTAATCTTAACGCTCTAGGCCTGACCCTAAAAGCTGCCAAACCAATCTCTTTTCATCTTCCCACTGTGATAGCAGAGTTGAGACTAAACATCTCTCTCTGCCCAGCCCGGAAGCAGCACATGTATAGAAATCATTTTTCAGAGTGGCCTTGTACCTGTTGTAAACAACTCAGCTTCTCGCAGCTTTGCACATCGCTGTTTCTGAGAATGAATGACTCACCCAACATAACCAGCTGAGCTCTCCAGGCTGAGTGATGGGATTTGAGCCTTCCTTTAGGCTTTTTCGGACTTGAAAGGGTTCAAGCTCAAGAACTCGACCGTGGCCAGGAAAAACTCGAGGGCTTTTTAACGTCCTTGAAATGGTGTCCCTGGTTGTGATCTGACTTGTGCACCTTATCCCCTTGCAGATGGATTACCGGTGTCTCGTTCATGAGCGGGATGAGGCCGTGTACAGGGAAATCCAGACGATGCTGCTCGATATCCGTGGGTTCTATGTGAGTATGCTAGGAGGGAGGTGGCGGGTTAGTACAGCAGTCGAAAGAGAGAGGGAAATAGCGGAGCGCAACTGAGAAAACTCTCATAGTGCTTACACGTGTTCTGCCATCCCCTGCAGGCTGAGCTCTACCACATCTTGAGCAAAAACCTGGAGAAATTGACCAACCCCAAAGGTGAAGAGAAGCCATCCATGTACTGATTCTGGAATCTATGACAACCACCTCTGCCAACTTCTCCTATCTTCCTTTGGGTGTTTCGCTGTCATGGGGAGAGCAGAGCAATATAGGGGTAAAAAGAAAAGGATTTGGGTGTGGGGGAGAGTCTAAAAGTAGATTCACAAATGTCTGTGGCTGAGTATGAATAATGCCTTAATGTGTTGCCTTTTCTTTCTTACAAAAGTTCTGTGAAATGGAACATAATAAAGAGCTGGAGAAATCTCAAGTTTTCACTAACTATGTTTTTTTTTAATTGCTTGAATCTAGAACCACTGTGAACCCTCTCACTTTAGCACAGCCACCCCCAACCTGGGTTCCCTCCAGATATTGTGGGCTACAACTCCCATCACCCACTACAAACGTGCTGGCTGAGGCTGATGGGAGTTGTAGTCCAAGACGTCTAGAGAGCACCAAGTTCTTGCTTTATAATCAGATTAATTTAGCCTGCTCCAGCCTCTTAAGATCATCACACTCATCTAGGAAATCCATAACAGAGGCTTAAAACAAGATTTTTCATTTTTTGTGCTCTGAATTTCTGTGCCTGATAGTTGTTTTCTGCCATTTGAAAGCTTGTGATACTTTGGAAATGACTACTTTGTCTAATAATAATAAAAACATGCCTTGTTTAATTTTCCGCCTGCTTCTCTTTCTTTGGGACTTGGGCCGTGTGGGAAATGAAATGAAAACCAGCTTCTTCGCAATTTGAACATGGAACTGAATCGGAGGCAAAGCAGTAATTAAGTGGCAAATGCTTGATCTGATCTCCCAATTTTATATTATTCCCTTTAAATCAGCTACTGTGTGTTCCAGTTTTGATGGGATGTCTAAACCTTCCCCATAGGCTGTTGTTTTACCCCCAATCTGACTGCTCCCCCAGGTGCTAATAGCTCTGCTTTTAATAACCCATGTTTCCTGGCCCAAGATCACCCAGTAAGGTTCATGGCTACATGGGGATTTGAACCCAGGCATTCCTGACACCACAGCGCCACACTGGTTCCCTTTGGTGTTACACCTGAACATAATGGATCAATATTTGGCTAGGAGCTGCTTGAAACTAAACAGGTGCAGCTTTTTCTAGTTTGGTGGTACTGATAGGAAAGCTGCATCTGTTGAATTTCTACCTGTGTACTATTAAAGACATAGGCTCTCTGGGGATGGGGGGAGAGGCAGCTTTGTATGTGACCCCCTATAATCTATACTTATGAGAGAATACTACAGTACTTTTATGTCTAACTTCCGGGTTTGGGGAATGCAGGAACCACTCTAGCATATTATTTTATGATTCTGGGAAAGCGAGAAAAATGACGCCGGCAAAAGCCTAGAGAGGCACAAGCAGAGCTTCCGGTAAACGCTGAAAGCCGCCATTGGGCATGATTCTCTATGGGCGAGGACGCTCTAGAAACCGTGGCAACTCTGTGGTTGGCAGTCCCTCTGCATTGGAAATCACGTGAGAGGGCGGAACCATAGAGGCGCGAGTTGCCGAAAGGCGGGAGAGGCCTAGTCCAACACGAGACCGGAAGCGGCTTATAAGTGGGGAAAGGAAGCCGGCTGATTTCACAAGGCGCCGAGTGGGAGGAGTTTAGTCTAACTTGTGTAGCTTTCCCCCCCCCCCTCAATACAGGAAATAGTCTGGCCAATGGGAGCGCACTCACCGGAGGGAGGCGACCAATCCGAAGTGTTAGAAGTGGACGTAGGCGACGAGCGCGCCGTGATTGGCCGCGGGCGTGGCCAATGAGGGAGCTTGGAATGGACGGGGTGCTGTAGGAGGGGGTCTTTGAGCAGCAACCGCCTGGGCAGGCGTGGAAAGGTGGGTGAAGAGGGGCTCGCGTGGCGGGGGGGGGGGGCCGCTGGGGTCGCCCTCCAAGGGGGCGCCTTCCTCCCCACATGGCGTTCCTCCGAGCCTCCTTGCAGCATGAGGGGCAGCCCTGGGGAAGGGGCGCTCAGGGGTCAGGACTGGAGGGATCCTGCGCGGGGGCACTCAGAGAAGTGGGCTGGGGGTTATGGGGCTGCTGAGGGGAGCAGGGCAGGGTCAGGCCTCGGGCTCCCGGAGACACAGCTTTGGAGGCTGGGGCAGAGGGAGCAGTGGAGGCGGAGGACACAGGCTCAGTTATCATCGTTATTCCGAATATTGCATTTATACCCCACTTTTACTCCAAGGGGCTCAAGGTGGCGGATATGATTCTCCCCCCCCATTTAATCCCCCCAACAACCCTGCGTGGCAGGCTAGGCTGAGAGGCTAGGACTGGCCTCCAGCCAGATTCATGGCTGAGTTTCTAGGTCAAAGCTTTCCAAACTTTTCATTTTTTTAGATGCGCATCATTTCGTGAAACAGCGAGTTACCAGCAAACCGGAGGTTCAACTAACCCCTTTCCGGCCCCGGGAGGAGCACGATGTGTAGGGGTGTTGCGTTTGCGCAACACACCTACACACTGCAGCTGACATGCTGACGTGTCGCGACATGCAGTTTGGAAAGCTCTGCTCTAGGTCTCAGTCTGACACTCTCAAGCTTGGGTCCCCAGCTGTTGTTGGACTACAAGTCCCATCATCCTTGGCTAGCAGGACCAGTGCTCAGGGATGATGAGAGTTGTAGTAGTACAACAGCAGCAGCTGGGGACCCAAGTTTGAGAAACACTGCTGTAACCCTTACAACACTCTGGTTCTCACATGCATCAGGATGCCTTTAAGTCAGAGATTGCAGGGGGGCTCAGGTGGAGAGACTCTGTGGCCCCCAGGTGTTGCTGAGGCTCCATATCAACCCCAGCCAGCGTAGCCAATTATCAGGTCTCTCTGCACCAGGTTGACATCATTTTGTGGCAGAGGGAGCTTGCCCTCCCCAGCCTCTCACTTTCCTCTAGCACCTGCGTGTGACATGTTGCATTTGCCAGAACTTCCACTAGGCTTTTCTGAAAGGCACAGTTCCCTGCCCTCTGCATGGAAGAAATATTGGGGTTTGGGAGGGCATCGGGGTGTGTGGATGGGAGATGATTGGGGAGGGGCAGGAACTGGATGTTGTGGGTAGCAGGGAGCTGTTGCGAAGCTGAGGGAAGGGCAGATGAGATCCTCAGATATTGTGGGAGAAGGCAATGAATGGAGGGAAAGATGGGTTTAACCAGTTTCTGGGATAATGGTGTATTAGGGAGCACCTGCGTTTCGGGATGCAGAACTGACTGTTCCTTTGCTCGGCAGGATGGGTGAAGTGGAGATCTCTGCCCGGGCGTACGTCAAGATGTGTCTCCATGCTGCCCGCTACCCCCACGCCGCTGTGAACGGGCTGCTTTTGGCGCAGAGACGCCAGGCAACAGCCAGCCAGCCAGAATGCCTCTGCATTACAGACTGCATCCCCCTCTTCCACAGTCACCTGTCGCTCACAGTCATGCTGGAGGTGGCTCTGAACCAGGTATGCCCTTGGAGGGATGCAGATAGCAGATGGGGGACCAGTAGGCCACTTTAACCAAGGAATGAACCAACTGGGCAATCCAGGGGTCGGGAACCTCTGTCCAGATTTTCTGGGCTACAATTCCCCTCATTCCTGATCAGAAGCCATACTGGCTGGGACTGGCAGGTGTTGAACTTAGCAACACTAGAAGGCTATAGGTCTCTCTCCCACCCCTCCCCAGTGTAACCTCACACTAAATATCTCTCCCCCCAAAAAGTCCATCATTAACTGGTGGGTATGATGTAAGGAAGGTGACCCAGGTGGCGCTGTGGGTTAAACCACAGGGCCTAGGGCTTGCTGATCAGAAGGTCGGCGGTTCGAATCCCTGTGACGGGGTGAGCTCCCGTTGCTCGGTCCCAGCTCCTGCCCACCTAGCAGTTCGAAAGCACGTCAAAGTGCAAGTAGATAAATAGGAACCGCTCCGGCGGGAAGGTAAACGGCGTTTCCGTGCGCTGCTCTGGTTCGCCAGAAGCGGCTTAGTCCTGCTGGCCACATGACCCGGAAGCTGTACGCCGGCTCCCTCGGCCAATAAAGCGAGATGAGCGCTGCAACCCCAGAGTCGGACACGACTGGACCTAATGGTCAGGGGTCCCTTTAACCTTTACCTTATGATGTAAGGTCATAGAACTGGCGGCTTTTTTCTTTCCATCTTGCCTTTCAGGGCAATTTTTTAAAAAAGCGATTGCATCTCAGGTGTGTAATGAGGACTAGTCCTAGCGCAGATGAAAAAAGAGACAATTAAAGAGGGTTGCAAGAGACAAAAGCAACTGTTTATTCTTAGAAGCAAAAGGTGTCTTGCACTTATAAGGAGACACGACTCCCTTTTCCCCCAGGTCCCAATTTATACCTTTCTAGAATGGTGCAATATGCACAATGCTTAAATGTGATGTTAGCTAATTAAAAGCAAAGTACCAGAGTGCTACTCATTCTCGGAACAGATCCATTGAAATTAAAGGACACAGTTACCTTAGGTCCATTAATTGTCATGGCTTTACGCTGAGTAGAGCTCAATTGGCTACAAGTGACTGGGCACTGCCATAGCTCAGTGGTGGAGCCTCTGCTATGCATGCAAAAGATTCCAGGTTCAGTCTCCAAAATATCCAGGAAGGGCTGAGAGCGTCCCCTGCCTGAAACCCTGGAGAGCTTCTGCCAGTCATTGTAGACAATATTGTGCTAGGTGGACCCCAACGGTTTGATTCCGTATAAGGCAGCTTCCCGTGTTCCTATGAATTTATATGTCTTTTGCAGGTTGACATCTGGAGTTCGGAGCTGGATTTGCTCCTTGCTGGCTATTACCAAGCCAACTCTGGGATGGACGACAAGAGGTAAATCTGGGGAGCAGAGTTTTGTTTGTTTGTTTGTTAATTACTTATACCCTGCCCATATGGCCAGGCCTCCCCAACCACTCTGGGCAGCTTCCAACAGAATATTAAAAACTCGATAAAACATCAAACATTAAACACTTTCCTAAGCAGGGCTGCCTTCAGATGTCTTCTAAAAGTCAGATAGTTGTTTATTTCCTTGACATCTGAGGGGAGGGCGTTCCACAGGGCGGGCGCCACCACCGAGAAGGCCCTCTTCTTGGTTCCCTGTAACCTCACTTCTCGCAGGGAGGGAACCGCCAGAAGGCCCTCAGCGCTAGATCTCAGTGTCCCGGCTGAACAATGGGTGTTGAGACGCTCCTTCAGGTCTACTGGGCCTTTGAGGTCATTTAGGGCTTTCAAGGCCAGCACCAACACTTTGAATTGTGCTCGGAAACGTACTGGTTAGAGGCATCTCTCCTCCTTTAACTTCCTTTCTCTGTTCCCCTGCAGCGCTTCTTTCCTTGCACAAAAGACTGCCGGACGCATTGCTGAACTATATGAGGGCGCCGTTCTTATCATGGTGAGAGCTGGGATCGGGGCCAACTGGGTCTGGACTATCTAGGGCAGAGGTGGGGAATCTGCGTGTCCCTCCCTTCCCTAGACGCTGCTGTGCAAAATTTCTAGACTTTCCCATCTGTATCCAGCACTCCTTTCACATCCTGCCTCTTACTTACCTAGCTTTACTTAAAGTTGAAAGGCAGAGATGTCTCTCCCCAGAACTACAGAAACCTGATTGCTTTCGCCATCTGCTTACTTCCCCCAGTTGGATAACCGCAAGTTCACAATAAACCCCCGGGTCCCTCCGGTGATCATTCTGGAGCAGAAGGATCGGCAATGGATCCCCAAAGACAAGAACCTGTGAGTTCACCACTGTCTGCAATCTCTTATTTCCAAAAACCTCACCACCATTTCAGTTTGCATTTGCCCTCCCAAAACAAGCTGGTTGCTATTATTTCCATCTTACGGTTTGGGAATGAGCTTGCAGGGACAGCGACATCCAGAGGAGGAATCGTTGGCAGAGGGTGGGACAGGATCTCCCCGACCCTTTCTGCGCAAAGACACTGGCTCTCCTCAGCTCTTTACCCAAAGTGTCAGTGAGAGAGAATTGTCTGTATATCGAGCCCTACAGATTTTTAATGCCCTCCTTCTGCTGGTTTCTAGGGTCATGTGGAGCGACTGGGAATCCTCTCGTCATATCTGCAAGACCCTCCTAGAAGACAAAGCTTACTCCCAGCTGGTGGATTTTGATGCCCACCTGGATGACATCAGAGAGGACTGGACCAATCAGCAGCTGAACACAAAAATTGCCCAATTGGTATCAGTGGCCAATGGCAGTGCGTGAAGGAATAATAGCTCATCCACAGCAGTTAAGAGAAGAGCCGTCGGATTATCAGAGGCTAATCTCAGACTGTTTCCGAGATGGCTGTAAAGAAACTGGATTTGCAGCTGGCGGGATTTTTGAAATTCCTGCAGAAAAGGACCTGGCCAAAACTATTCACGGTTGTGGAAAAAACAGGGGTGGGGGCTCAAACCTTTTTTTTTTTTTGTCCAATTAATAATTTTGGAAATGTTGCTTCTAGATAAAGATCTGGATTTATCCCCCCCACACACACACTTTGAGAGATCCTGCACTTGTAGGAGATCAAAAAGCTGCATTTATTTAGTTTCATAACATAATAAATTTAAAAAAAACACTTGTCAAATTTAAAAACCTCTTTATTTCGAAAGTGAATGAAACTGGTTGGCAGGAAGTTCCAGTTAACTGGATATTATTTAGAGCTTTTAAAAAATAACAACAAACCCAGAACAGTTTGTGTGAAATCAAGGCTGTTCTTGGGTTTTTCTTCTTCCAGCCTGATCCTGGTGAGTTGGCTTAGTAGATCATTCCTTTGTTGTCATCGCGAGGCTTCTTAATCTTCTCGAAGTTCTTCAGGGTGCTGTCGTAGACCACAGCCTAGGAAGGGCGAAGAAAGGGGAGATATTTTGAAACCTAGTATTTGTGGGTGGGGGGCAAACAGCCTACTTGAGGTGCATAAAACTAAGGAGTTGAGGAGGTAGACATTTGAGCACACCCACCCCAAAACTCCCTCCCCGCTAGCACATTCTCTGGATCCAGGAAAGCAGGCGCAACAGGAATTTACTATATTGCAGGCAGGGCTGAGAAATGCAATTCTGTGTTTGTAAATAAATTGCTAGACTCAAAATACCAGTAACTCAAAAGTTAGCCACCGCAAAACGCGGAGCAAACAGGAGCACAACTTCATCGGAGGTGCCGTTAACCTCTGGAACTCAAAGTCGCAGGATGCACCTGTCTTTTTAAAGAAACGTCATTTGTGGTAGGGGTCCATGGAAGATGAGCACAAGAAGTGGGCTGGAACTATTTGTGCTGAAGCTAAACCATCTTGGTGGGCTTGCCCAGACTTTTCGATGGAGACAGGTTGCGTGGAGAGCAGGCTAGCTGGTGCCTACTCCCCTATCATGAGTCAGACTGTACAACGTGCAATGAATCGAGCGCTGCACATTCACGTTCCTTCCTGCGCATCATTGCTCTGCTTATTCCTTGGATACGAATGGCAAAAAGCCCGGCAGCGACACAGATGCTCCCCTTAGCCCCACGGCGCAATCACTCACGTAGATGTTTCTAAGTTCGTTGATCATGTATCGGATTTCGGCATACTCCGCCTCGTCGATTTCGTGCACGAGTTGGCGGTAGTCGCCCTGCGAGCGACAGAGGAGGGAGGCGGGAAAGTCAACGCGAGAGATTCAAAGAACGTTCCCGAATACCAGTAGCGAGGGAGGGAGGGTGCTCTCGTGATCAGGTCCTGGACTAGATGGGGCATTGGCCGGATCCCAACGTCCTCTTCCTATGACCTTGAAAGCCCTAAACGGCCTCAAAGGCCCAGTATACCTAAAGGAGCGTCTCCACCCCCATCATTCAGCCCGGACACTGAGGTCCAGCTCCGAGGGCCTTCTGGCGGTTCCCTCACTGCAAGAAGCCAAGTTACAGGGAACCAGGCAGAGGGCCTTCTCGGTGGTGGCACCCGCCCTGTGGAACGCCCTCCCACCAGATGTCAAAGAGAAAAACAATTATCTGACTTTTAGAAGACATCTGAAGGCAGCCCTGTTTAGGGGAGCTTTTAATGTTTGATGGTTTATTGTATTTTAATATTTTGTTGGAAGCCCAGCCAGATGGGTGGGATATAAATAGTAAATTATTATTATTATTATTATTATTATTATTATTATTATTTTATACATAACCTTTCGGCTGTTCCTGCCACATAACTGAAGCAGGAAGGAACTTACCACATGTGGACTCTTGGCTGCCTTTGACACTGCGTCGCCCCGTTCAGAGTAATACCTGGGAAACAGAAAGGGGGCAGAGCGGAAGTGAGTTGATACAGACATGAAGTTCTCCTCTTTCGAGGCTAGGCCCCAAACCAATGGCTTCAAGTTACAGTGGTACCTTGGGCTACAAACACCTCAGGTTACATATGCTTCAGGTTACAGACTCCACTAACCCAGAAATATTACCTCGGGTTAAGAACTTTACCTCAGGATGAGAACAGAAATCGCACGGCGGCAGCGGGAGGCCCCATTAGCTAAAGTGGTACCTCAGGTTAAGAACAGTTTCAGGTTAAGAACGGACCTCCGGAACGAATTAAGTTCGTAACCAGAGGTACCACTGTACAAGAAAGGAGATTCCGACTATAAACATCTGGAAGAATCTTTCTGACAGAGCCGTTCCAACAGTGGAATGGTCTCCCTCGGAAGGAGGTGGATTTCTCCTTCCTTGGAGGCTTTTAAGCAGAGTTTGGATGGTCACCTGTCCTGGATGCTTTAGTTGAGATTCCTGCATTGCAGGGGGTTGGATTAGATGACCCCCCGGGGTCCCCCTTCCCTCTCTACCATTCTGCGATTCTATGACTTTAGGTATTCGGAAGGCTGTTGCAAAGGCAGGAAGCAAACGGAGAAGCTCTTATGGTTGAAACTGCGCTCAGATCACCTCCTGAACACTCTGGGGAGTTTGGGGGACAGCTATGGGGGGCAGTCTGCAGCAGAGGAGAGACCCAAACACACACCCTTGACCTGTGTAATCCTCCACACCTGTTGCTTGCAGTGCTGACCCAGGAGAGAACTGGATCTGGCCAGTGGCCCGAAACCTTATCTCCTCCCCCCTTGCTGTGGACTATGATTTCTGCAGTTTCCAGCAACTATTCTTCAGAAGTATCTCATTTCCCAGGCAAGGTGGGGTGGTTTGTTTTTTTGCTCAAAAGATGCAGAAAGAGTCACCCCCTTTTGTTCGATCAGAGAGGCTGTTAACGGTGGCTTTTGATTCACCCACGGAAGTAAATTTCGATTTACTGCCTTATGAGTGCAGTAGGAAATCTCCACCCCCGCCCCAGAACGGACCAACTGCAAGAGAGGCCAAATTTCACTGGTCACCTTCCCTGCCCTGAAGCCCGGATCACTTTTCAGGTCTCCTTTAAGTCCTCCCCGTTCTGATCCTCGGGCCTTTCTAGGTCATAGGCTATCAATCTCCCAAAATTGCAGGCTCGGGGGAACCTCGCGCCCGGAAGGCAAAACCACTGCCTTTCAATTTGCTAAGATAAATCGGCGGATGGAACGAAGAGAATTTGCAGAGAAATTCTGCAAAACACAAGGGAAATTCATCATTCCCTTTTTAAAAGTAACAAGGAATGGCGGGGCGACAGGAATCGGGAGGACTTTTTTGGGGGGGGTGAAATTTTTTTACTCAAAATAACATGTACGTCCCCAAAACAAAACCCACCCCCCAGGACAAGAAACGCAAATGGGCTGACCAAACCTGCCCCACCACCAACTTGGTGCAATTTTCCGTCACAGCACCTTTCCCCAAAAACTGATGATCCGATACACCTGTTTCCCTGCGGTGTTGACAGCGCACAGTTCCAGGTGTGTGTGAGAGGGGGGTGGCACCCGTGAAAAGGCTTGGGGGAGGAGAGAAAGTTGGCGAGGGTGCACCAGTGAAATTAGCGAAAATGTATAAAATGAGTAATAAATGTTGGAAGTGTAAAGAGAAAGAAGGGACATTATATCATACTAGTAGACTGTAAGCCCGTTAAATTAACGGGCGCTAGGGGGTGGTGGGGGGAAGGAGGAGGAGAGGGAGGGAGGAGCGCCGGGTGCGCGTGGGGTTTGCGAGCGTGGCAGAGGTGGCACTGTTGACAGCCTCCGCCTCAGAGGCGAGCAGCCGCCGTCGCAGTTCTTTGTCTGGCGAAGCCCAAAATGGCTGCATGTTCCGCGGCGGCGGCTCCCGCTCTTCTCCCTCCCTGCCTGCGCCCCTGAGGTTTCCCTCGGCGGAGTGGGTCTGAAGGGCAATCCCGCCGCACCTGTGCCAGCTGCTGTAACCGATACACCCGCGGGAAGGAGTGGCGGTGAGGGGAGAGGAAGAGGGCCGGGCTCCGACCCGGCGGCGGCGGACCGCCTGCCTGTGAGTGAGAAGGGCCTCGCCCCTCCGGGGAAGCCCGCCCGCCTCGCCTCTTAGTTGAGGAGACGGGAGGTCTCGCCCACTCGCCTCGGCCTTGGGGGAAGAAGGGCCCGCGCTCGCTTCCTGGTCTCTGCGCTCCAGCAGCAGCAAGCAGGTTAACTGCCTGCTTCGCGCGCACCCAGCGTTCGGCTGGCCCTGATTGGTGCGCGCGTCTCTGCGTCATCCAATCCCTGTGTCCGTGGGGCACATGCACAGTAGCGCAAACCCACGGACGGACGGACGGCACGCAGAGACACTTGCACTTTATTATATAGGATGTGGTGGGAATGTAAGAAGGTGAAAAGCTTCTGGGAAATGATATATAATGAGATGAAAAAAATGTTGAAATATACATTTATAAAGAAACCGGCTGCATCTCTGTTAGGAATTGTAGGAAATGACATTAAGAGACAAGATAAAAAGTTATTTTTATATGCAACAATGGCAGCAAGAATGCTAATGGCACAAGGATGGAAACAAGAAGAATTACCAACAAAAGCAGAATGGCAGATGAAGCTAATGGACTATGTAGAATTAGATAAGATGACAGGGAGAATTTGAAACCGACGGGACCAGGAATTTCTAAAAGATTGGACTAAATTTGAGACATATTTGAAAGACAACTGTAAACAACAAATCACGCTAATAGGCTTGCCGGAAGTTTTGTGAGGTTAATTTTAAGAAATATCACAGAAATAATTTTAGAAGGTAATAGTGGAAATTGATTATTTAAAGGAATAGTGGAGTATGAAATACAAGAGGAAGTTAAGAAAAGTGGAAATCTCAAGAAGGGTTGGTGGAAGTCAGGAAAATGTATAATGTATGAATGTTAAATGTTATTCAAAAAATGTATGTAAAAATCTTTAATAAAAACTTATTATAAAAGAAAAAAAAGAAAGTTGATGAGGGTGGTGGAAAGCTAAACAGGTGGAAACTTTCAATTAAGCCCTTCGTGGCCTAGGACCCTCGTACCTGCGGGACCGCCTCTCCTGGTATGCCCCACGGAGGACCTTAAGGTCCATAAATAGCAACACTCTAGAGGTCCCGGGCCCTAAGGAAGTTAGATTAGCCTCAACCAGAGCCAGGGCCTTCTCAACACTGGCTCCAACCTGGTGGAACGCCCTGTCTCATGAGACCAGGGCCCTGCAGGATCTGATTTCTTTCCGCAGGGCCTGTAAGACAGAGCTGTTCCGCCTGGCCTTTGGCTTGGAATCAACTTGATCCCCTCCCCATCTTTCCTTTTTCCTTCTGTGACGGAACTCCTATTTGGGGACTTCCCTGGCTTTTTTCTGGCCCACGTAGGACCAGTCTGGATAGTTGGCCTTGGTGAAGATTTGACGCTTTCCCCCCCAACAGTTTTTTATTTGAGTTTCTACTGAAATGAGGCTGCACTTTAATGTTGTATTTTAATTCTGTTTTTAAGCTGTATTTTAATCAATTGTTTTTATGCCTGGTGTTAGCCCGGTCTTGGCTGGGGAGGGCGGGGTATAAATAAATTTTATTATTATTATTATTATTATTATTATTATTTATTAAACTTTTCAAATCGGCATGCTAGGGAGATTTCTGTTGCTTCTTGAGTCTCTCTTAAAAAACTCAATTATGCCCTGCAAGGATTGTCCGCAGCCCTGTGACCTAGATTTTGAATTAATGAGTTCTGGGTGTGTTTGCACCCACGCTCTCTCTCGTTTGTGCTCGCTCACACCCCTGCTTAACAACCAACCAATTTAGGGCACCCATGCAAAGTCCACAGTGCGAGTTCTCTGCCGCTCCCACATTTACAGCTCTCTAGGCTGAGTTCGAGGGAGGCGGGTGGCGCTGTGGTCTAAACTGCCAGAAAGTTCTTCCGGATGTTTAGTCGGAATCTCCTTTCTTGTACAGTGGTGTTTTCCTTAAATGCAAGTAAGAGATGGCTTGTAAAATTATGCACGGGATACAGAAAGTAGATAGGGGGGGAAATTCCACCCCCCCCCCAAATATGGTTAGAAATCTTGGACAGCCAATCAAGCTGAGTGTTGGAAGTTTTGGGGCAGATTAAGGAAAGGACTTGTTCACACAGGATGAAGTTAAACTGCGGAACTCCCTCCCACAGGAGGAAACGATGGCAGCCAAAATGGATGGCTTAAAATGGGGATTGGACAAATTCATGGATCCACCAGGTTCTCATTAGGTTCAGCACTTTTATACTGCTCAATTGTAGTAAAACCTCTGAGTGTGTTGTAAGAAATAATATTATCAATTGAAAACAGGCCACACAGGTCAGCTGCCTGGGCCAGCTAAGGAGGTTTGCTGTGTTGCGACGGGGAAAGCTCCACCTGTTGGATTTCTGCCTGCCCTCCCGGAAGACATGGAAGCCGTGCTGGAAGACGAGGCGGCATCTTGGCTGCTCTTGCCGGGCGTAAAACGCCGACCTTGTTTTGCAATGTAGAAAATGTCCGAAATGCTCAGATGAAGCCGCCTTCATCTTATCTCCGGGGTCTTACGCAGAGACCTTTCCCGTCACCTGATGTTCCTTTCAACTGGAGATGCCGAGGACTGAACTGGGGGCCATCTGCCCTGCTCCTAGTTGGCAGTTTGTTAAGGCTGCTGGGAATTGTAGTGCTCTGAGGGGGTACACTATAGTTCCCAGGGATTCTTGGTGCTGGTGGTTGGGGGCAGGTGGAGAGAGATTGTGATTTAAATGTAGGGTGTATTAAAGGTAAGGTAAAGGGACCCCTGACCATTAGGTCCAGTCGTGACCGACTCTGGGGTTGCGGCGCTCATCTCGCTTTGTTGGCCGAGAGCCGGCGTACAGCTTCCGGGTCATGTGGCCAGCATGACTAAGCTGCTTCTGGCGAACCAGAGCAGCGCACGGAAATGCCGTTTACCTTCCCTCCGGAGCGGTACCTATTTATCTACTTGCACTTCGTGCTTTCGAACTGCGAGGTGTCTGGCCAGGACCTGGGAGATCAGGGTTCGAATCCCCACTCAGCCATGAAGCTCACGGGGTGAACTTGGCCCAGTCGCAGCCTCTCAGCCTAACCTACCTCGCAGGGTTGTTGTGGGGGATTAAGTGAGGAGCCCTTTGGAGAAAATTCACTGAATTTTCCTCTTCCTCGGTATTTTTTTTCCTTTTAAACCAAATATAGGGAAAAGGGAAAGTTGGAAGTGCTCTGCCTCCAATTTCAGACTCACTTGCCAATCTGAGTCTGGAAAGTTTCCAGCTTTGTCCGAGCAGAGGTCAGCAGTTCGTACACTTTTTCCTGGAAGAGGAGAGAAAGGCGAGGGTTATAACGCAGGACGTTTCCAATGTGATGACAGGGTCCAAGGAGAACGGAACAGAAAACGTGGCGAGGAAGTCTTGGCTGAACAATAATAATTCCTGGGCCCTAAACAGATTTAACATCTACGTGACATCTCTGCTAGCAAAGCGGCTCTTCTTAATCCCGGGTGCAGCTGCTGTTAACTGAGGAGGAGGGCAATGCACTCTGCACATGCTCAGTGGCACACATCACCGCTTTCAGATTCTCCCACTGATCTCTTGGGGTACGTGATGCACCAAATGCCAGCTCTCTTGATAGTGCAGAAGATGAGTTGGAAGCATTTTTTACCCTATGGAGGAAAGTCATTTGGGGGCTGTATCCCCTAGCAGGTAGAGTCAGAGCCGGTGGTGGGTGGAAGCAGAGCCGAAGAACGGCAGGGTCTCTTTCGCTCTCGCTCTCTCTTTTCTGGACTTACTCAAGCAACGAAGTAAAGGTAAAGGGACCCCTGACCATTAGGTCCAGTCGCGAACGACTCTGGGGTTGCGGCGCTCATCTCGCTTTACTGGCCGAGGGAGCTGGCGTACAGCTTCCAGGTCATGTGGCCAGCATGACAAAGCCGCTTCTGGCGACCAGAGCAGTGCACGGAAACACCGTTTACCTTCCTGCCAGAGTGGTACCTATTTATCTACTTGCACTTTGACGTGCTTTCGAACTGCTAGGTTGGCAGGAGCAGGGACCAAGCAACAGGAGCTCACCCCGCCACGGGGATTCGAACAGCTGACCTTCTGATCAGCAAGCCCTAGGCTCTGTGGATTAACCCACAGCGCCACCCGCGTCCCTAAGCAACGAAGTAGGTGTGTCAAAAAGAGCCCCATGGCTCAATACAGTGCAGGGCCCCAAATCCCTCCACTCCTCTGGTTTAGAGGGAATTTACTGTATATTCCTGCGTATAAGACTACTTTTTAACCCAGGAAAATCTTCTCAAAAGTCGGGGGTCGTCTTATACGCCGGGTCATATTTCTTATACAGCGAGTATATCCCAAACTCTATATTTTAACTGGAAAAGTTGGGGGTCGTCTTATACGCCCAGTCGTCTTATACACCGGAATATATGGTAAATCATTTGGGGAGGCTCTGCTGTCACCAAAAAACCCATTCCATAGCTATACACCTGTGCGCCTGGACTAAAACTAAGACCTGGTCGTATAACACTGAGGAGTTGTGAAATGTGCTAGAGGTAACATCCCATTTGGGCCGAGAAAAGTCCACTACGCCACACAAACGTAACAACAGCCAGTGTGGTGTAGTGGTTAAGAGCGGTAGACTCGTAATCTGGTGAACCGGGTTCGCTTCCCCGCTCCTCCACCTGCAGCTGCTGGGTGACCTTGGGCTAGTCACACTTCTCTGAAGTCTCTCAGCCCCACTCACCTCACAGAGTGTTTGTTGTGGGGAGGAAGGGAAAGGAGAATGTGAGCCGCTTTGAGACTCCTTTGGGTAGTGATAAAGCGGGATATCAAATCCAAACTCTTTTTCTCACAGCGGCCAAACAGATTCCCGTTCTGTGAGACCCATAAGTGGGGCCCAAATACGAGAGTGCTCTCCTCTCCTGCCGTTTGCAGAAACTGGTCTTCAGAAGCATCATCATAATTGTATTATTGGTACCCTGGCCATCTTCTCCTCCATGGATCTGTCCATTCAACATTGTCAACAAACACACACACACAGAACCGGGGTTCGGGGAGAGTTGGGAGACCTGTGGGGCCAAAACTCACCTGGACCGCAACCCCGAAATTATTGCCGTCCTCAATGCGCGGCACCAGGAGCTGTAGCCACAGCGAGATCTGGGGAGAGAAGAGAGCATGAGACTCTTAATCTCAGGGTCTATGGCTTAAATTTTGTTTTAACCCAGTGGGCATGGCCCCCCTGATACTGAGGGATGACTTCCAATCATTGTGGGAAAAAGAGACTTTAAACGAAGTGCAGACCTGCGGACTGTCACATCTCTTCCTGGAATCTATGACATTCAGTCAAGCTAAATTGGTGATCTCTCAAAGACTGAGGGACATTGCTAGACAAGAGGACATTGCCTGTGTGAAACCGGGGATGTTTTTTTTGGATCAGATATTCCAGATTTCACCAGCCCCTTATCTGGCGGAAATCCACTATGTGGAATACCGTAGACTCCTCACAGCCGCTAGGTTAAACGTTCTGGATACGGCGGTTTTGTGGGGAAGATACAGGGGAGTTCCATATGCTCTGAGATTTTGTCCCTGTGCCCTGGGAACGGTTGAATCAACTGAACATATTCCTTTGACCTGCCCATTTTATGTAGATCTTAGACAAAAACTGATAGCCCCACTCTTATGCCAACTTAACCTAGTAGATAGAGAAAGACAGGTTTTGTTTTTGCTGAGCAATTTTACTGGTACCACAACCCTCTTGGTGGCCAAATTTCTTTTTTTGGCCTTTAAACGCCGTAAGGTTAGAATTGACAGTATTGACATGGGTCTAAATGTATAATCTACTTCTCATTGTATGTTTTAGTGTAAAGCTTTCCGAGATGTTTAGACGTTTTAAATTTTTGTATGGATAATGATTGTGCTCTGACTGACGGTCGAATAAACTGTATTGATTTAATCTCAGGGTCGTGGGTTCGCGCCCCACGTTGGGCAAAAGATTCCTGCGTTGCAGGGGGTTGGACTAGATGACCCTCGGGGTCCCTTCCAACACTAAGCAGGCCGCTAGGTCAGCATGTCTGGTTGTGCAAAGGGGTGAGCATGATCCGGACTCCTCACCACGTTCAGCTTCTCCTTTGTGCCCTGGATTTCCGGCTTCACGCGGTTCAGCAGGGCGGTGATCTTCTCGTTGTGGCAAACCGGACCGCAGGGGGGCGCTGGGGGGGGAGGAGGAAGAGGAGGAGACGTCACACGAAGGGCCACCCTCGAGGTGGCGCTTGGCACATATCAGAGGCGTAGCAAGCCTAGGTGGTACCCGGGGCGGAATTTTTTTTGTCACCCCCCACCACTTTAGTTTTAATTTTTTTTAAAAAAAAATAAAAAGTGTCACCCCCCTCTGATGGTACCACTTTGTGAGGTGTGGGGGTTTTGTGTGTGTGTGTCTATTATCTCTTTTTTTTCAATAAAGTTAAAATAAAAAATAATAATAATAAAATAAAAAATTTAAATGGTGCCACTTTGTGAGGTGAGGGGAGTTGTGTGTGTGTGTCTATTATCTCTTTTTTTCAATGAAGTTAAAATAAAAAAATATTTTTTTTAAAAAAAAAAGTGTCACCCCCCTCTGGGGTGGAACCCGGGGCGGCCCACCCCCCGCCCCCCTTGCTATGCCCCTGCACATATGCCAACGGACGCCATCTTAGAAGAGAGAGAAGCATGGAAACAAGGCCTCCTCTCTCAAGCAGTAGTAGAAGAGGCGTTTCCCCTTGTGTAGAAAAGAAATGGGGGGCAGGCGGGGGGCGGAGCTCTTCTAAGATGGCTGGCTGCCAGGAGTAATTTCATTTTATTTATTTTTTAATAACCTTCTCCCGATTAAATGGGACTGGGGGCAGGCCTACTCTGCTGGTAACTGTGGCTTGTGGCCAACCAAGTTCTCCACTGAAGTGAATGGGCCTATGTCAGCCATGCCCATTCATTTCAACAGGTCTACTTAGATACAATCCAGTTATCTTCCCTTAGGCTCGTCTTTCAACGGAGGTCTATCGTCCAAGGCCACCCCCTCTATTTGATACTGTAACAAAAATTAATGAATAAAATACATTTTAAAACATTTCCCTCAGAGAGCTGCTATTTCCCAGAGTCCCCTGGGAAGGTGGGTTGACCGTTAAATCCCTCTGTCAAGGGGACTAAGGGCCTCCTAAGCGCCCTGAACAAACTACAGATCCCAGAATCCTTTGCGGCTGTTCAAAGTGGGGTGATACTGCTTTAAACGCGCAGTGCGGATGGGGCCTGGCTAGTAAAACATCGCAGAATGCGGCCCACTGGGACAATTCAGGGCGGGACACCTCTCGCTCCCCATTTCCACGGAAAGGCCTCAAAATGTCTCCCTGCCAGACGTCACAGGGAATCCTGCGCAGAGGCGTAGCAAGCCCCGGTGGTACCCGGGGCGGAATTTTTTTTGTCACCCCACCACTTTAATTTAATTTTTTTTTAAAAAAATTAAAAAGTGTCACCCCCCTCTGATGGTGCCACTTTGTGAGGTGTGGGGGTTTTGTGTGTGTGTGTGTGTCTACTATCTCTTTTTTTCAATAAAGTTAAAATAAATAAAAAATTAAAAAAATTAAAAAAAATTAAAAAAATTAAAAACTGTCACCCCCCTCTGATGGCGCCACTTTGTGAGGTGTGGGGGGTTGTGTGTGTGTGTGTATTATCTCTTTTTTTCAATGAAGTTAAAAAAATTTTAAAAAATCAAAAAAAAAATATTTTTTTTTAAGTGTCACCCCCCCTCTGGGGTGGAACCCGGGGCGACCCGCCCCCCGCCCCCCCATTGCTACGCCCCTGATCCTGCATACCTTTATCCTCGTCCTCCGATTTTTTCGAGTCCTTTTCTTCCTTTTTGGAATCCTTCTCTTCTTTCTGCGCCAGGAGAGAGCGGGAATAAAGGAAAGCGATCACAAAATGCACAAGGGGAAGGCAGAAAGAGAGTCACCCACCAGTACGCATAGCGTTGGAAGGGATCCCGAGGATCATCTAGTCCAACCCCCTGCGATGCAGGAATCATTTGTCCGACATGGGATTCGAACCCATGACCCTGAAGTTAAGAGACTCGCGCTGCACCGGCTGAGCTATCCCAGCAGGTTGCAGGTTGGCAAGTTAAGAGCTGTACCAAACTGTCATGGCTTCCCCCGAAGAATTCTGGGAGCTGTAGTTTGTTAAGTGCGCTGAGAGCTGTTAGAAGACACACACCCCATTCCCCTCACAGAGCTACAATTCCCAGAGTTCCTTGTGAAGAGCGGCCGACTGGGAATTGCAGCTCTGTGTGGGAAACAGGGGTCTCCTGACAACTCTCAGCACCCTTTAACAAACCCGAAACAAACTACAGCTCCCAGAATTCTTCGGGGGAAGCCATGACTGTGATACCCCAGTGCTTTAAAAGCGAATGTGGCCACAGAAACTGAGCTTCCTCCTCCTCCTTTTTAGCAACAGATTGGAGAGAAAATGTCCTCCAGCCCATCACAGGTAGTGGGATCTGAACCCGTCACCCGCCAGTCCACAACTGTTTCCCTGTCGCCTGGGAGTTTACTGAAGGAAATGGGAAAAGCGGTCTGTAAAGGAAATATACAGTGAGGGGGAATGTATTTGATCCCCTTCTAAATTAAACAACAGGTTTTCCTGTTGTTATTCTCTCTACCTCTCTTTCAATCAGAACCAGTGAAGGCGGTGAAGGTCCTGTGTGAGTGCCTGGAGGCGGTTGGAAGATGGATGGCGGCTAACAGATTGAGGTTGAATCCTGACAAGACAGAAGTACTGTTTTTGGGGGACAGGGGGCGAGCGGGTGTGGGGGAGTCCCTGGTCCTGAATGGGGTAACTATGCCCCTGAAGGACCAGGTGCGCAGCCTGGGAGTCATTTTGGACTCACAGCTGTCCATGGAGGCGCAGGTTAACTCTGTGTCCAGGGCGGCTGTCTACCAGCTCCATCTGGTACGCAGGATGAGACCCTCCCTGCCCGCGGACTGTCTCATCAGAGTGGTGCATGCTCTAGTTATCTCCCGCTTGGACTACTGCAATGCGCTCTACGTGGGGCTACCTTTGAAGGTGACCCGGAAACGGCAATTAATCCAGAATGCGGCGGCTAGACTGGTGACTGGGAGTGGCCGCCGGGACCACATAACACCAGTCCTGAGAGATCTACATTGGCTCCCAGTACGTTTCTGAGCATAATTCAAAGTGTTGGTGCTGACCTTTAAAGCCCTGAACAGCCTCGGTCCTGTATACCTGAAGGAGCGTCTCCACTCCCATTATTCAGCCCGGACACTGAGATCTAGCGCCGAGGGCCTTCTGGCGGTTCCCTCACTGCAAGAAGCAAAGCTACAGGGAACCAGGCAGAGGGCCTTCTCAGTGGTGGCGCCCGCCCTGTGGAACACCCTCCCAGCAGAGGTCAGAGCGATAAACAACTATCTGACATTCAGAAAATACCTCAAGGCAGCCCTGTTTAGGGAAGTTTTTAATTTGTGATATTTTAATGTATTTTGGTGTCTGTTGCAGGCCGCCCAGAATGGCTGGGGGGACCCGGCCAGATGGGCGGGGTATAAATAAAAAAAATATTATTATTATTATCATTATTATCATTATTATTATTATTCTGTCTCTCACAGCTACAATAAACCTACCAATAAAATTATGGACTGGCCATTTCTTCGTCAGAGGGCAAAATGGGCAAATTTTGCAGGGGATAAAATACTTTCCCCCCCCTCACTGTATCCCTTGCTCCCAATAACACGTCCCAGCTTCCCTTCGTCTTTAAGACGTCTTTTGAAACTGTGAGTAATGCGGCTATACGACTGGAACTGAAGACCGCATCGCTAGAGATTCTGCTGTGGAAACAGGTTTTTAATTATTGGTTAACTCTTTGGCATAGATTGCCAAACTATTATTTAGCTCAATGTCTATGGCGGGATAATATCACCAATCCTTGGGCCAGCAAGATCCATGCCAAACTCTTGCTTTCTGGAATCTCCCCACTAGATCTTTTAAAGTCTGACCTTACCACAGCTAAAAAATTCATCAACCAGAGACTAGATGATAATGGACTGCAATGTGATCTTATGTTTGGGGGGGGGGTATGCTCACGCCAGTACATGGGAGTTTCTACTACTCAGCAAGTACCAACTGATTTAACATCCCTCTCAAATGCTAGCCATCGCTTTGCGTTTATCAAAGCGAGGTTTAACGTTTTTCCCTCTAGGGTCCTTTTCCATAGATTCTCCAAGGGCCGAGTCTCTTGAGTTATGTTCTTGCGACAACAAGGCGATAGAATCCCTTCAGCATATAGTTTTTAGTTGCCCCTTGTACAGTGCTGCCCGGACAAACCTTCTGAGACCATTAGTCCAAAAATTCTCTGGTCTTCCAGTGGAGACCCGCCTCACCGTATTACTGCAAGATACTGATTCGACCGTATCCTTGCAAGTGGCAAGATTTTTAACCTCTGTGTTGTCTTATAAGAGGCGAAATGGAATGCTACAGGAATTTTGAAAGGTTTTTTAAAAAAATGTATATAATAATAATAATAATTTATTATTTGTACCCCGCCCATCTGGCCAAGTTTCCCCAGCCACTCTGGGCGGCTTCCAATCAAATATTAAAACAATACAGCATTAAATATTAAAAAACTTCCCTAAACAGGGCTGCCTTCAGATCATCTTTTAAAAATAGGATAGCTGCTTATTTCCTTGACATCTGCTGGAAGGGCGTTCCACAGGGCGGGCGCCACTACCGAGAAGGCCCTCTGCCTGGTTCCCTGTAACCTGGCTTCTCGCAATGAGGGAACCGCCAGAAGGCCCTTGGAGCTGGACCTCAGTGTCCGGGCGGAACGATGGGGGTGGAGACGCTCCTTCAGGTATACAGGACCGAGGCCATTTAGGGCTTTAAAGGTCAGTACCAACACTTTGAATTGTGCTCGGAAACGTACTGGGAGCCAATGTAGATCTCTCAGGACCGGTGTTATGTGGTCCCGGCGGCCACTCCCAGTCACCAGTCTAGCTGCCGCATTCTGGATTAATTGCAGTTTCTGGGTCACCTTCAAAGGTAGCCCCACGTAGAGCGCATTGCAGTAGTCCAAGCGGGAGATAACCAGAGCATGCACCACTCTGGCGAGACAGTCTGTGGGCAGGTAGGGTCTCAGCCTGCGTACCAGATGGAGCTGGTAGACAGCCGCCCTGGACACAGAATTAACCTGCGCCTCCATGGACAGCTGTGAGTCCAAAATGACCCCCAGGCTGCGCACCTAGTCCTTCGGGGGCACAGTTACCCCATTCAGGACCAGGGAGCCCCCCACACCTGCCCGCCCCCTGTCCCCCAAGAACAGTACTTCTGTCTTGTCAGGATTCAACCTCAATCTGTTAGCTGCCATATGTTTTATATGTATATATTACTGGTTGTATCTACCCAATACTGGCTGTGTCTATTTTGTACGTGCATATGAGCTTAAAGCTGCAATAAACCTGATTGATTGATTGCCTTCGGATCGCCTGAACATAGAACGACAGAGTTGGCGGAAGCAAAAATTCTTAATTTAAGCCCTCCAACAAACCAACAAAGGACATCTCACTAACACACGCTAGAAGACACCCATTGAAACATAATTACAGGGATGGGAGATCTACCTAGAGATTATGCTCTTCGTGACAAAAGGAATGGGGGAAGGGAGAGATATAAATACCCCCACAGCCCCTGGCATCTCCCCGTGGGGCAGGGAGGAGTAAATTCAAAGCAAGGAAGGAAGAAAGAAAGAAAGTGCAGCTGTTAAGATCGGCTCCTTCCAGTCCTCCGGGCAAGAGAGGAAGGTATGAATTAAATGAGAGGCGTAATATTGAGGTCACCCGCCCACAAGCGTCCTCTCAACTAGGACAGTCCGGTTGCGCAAAAAACAAAACAAAAGCCACTTTTGATTGACGGAATCTGTGTGGAGAGGGTAACAACGTTCAGATTTCTGGGCGTTGAATTACAAGAGGATCTGTCCTGGAGTGTCAACAACACAAGGGGGCTTGTGAAGAAGGCGCAGCAGAGACTGTACTTTTTGAGAATTCGGAGGAAAAACCATCTTCCGCAAAAGCTGCTGCTTGCCTTCTATCACTGTGCCATTGAGGGCGTGCTCACTTATGGCTTATGTGTGTGGTATGGAAGCTGTGGGACGCGGGTGGCGCTGTGGGTTAAACCGCAGAGCCTAGGGCTTGCCGATCAGAAGGTAGGCGGTTCGAATCCCCGCAACGGGGTGAGCTCCCGTTACTCCCGGGAGAACCAACTGAAGTGGCGCGACTCCACCGCAAAGGTGGTGTCGACACCACGCATCACTTTGAAAGTCACGCCTTCCCGCAAAGAAACTATAGTTTACCCGCTCCCAGCACTACAAACCATGGCATCTTCAATAAACTACAGTTCCCAAGATTCCTCTCGGGGAAGCCACAAAGCTTTAAATTCACGGTGTGGCTGTGACCCAAGGTGCTATTCTCGTGCCCCGAAACCCAGTGTGGGGCAGCGGCGAGAGTGTCCGACTCCCCATTTGGCCACAAAGTTTGCTGGGTGACTTTGAGTCGCTGCTTCTCAGCCTAATCTACCTCGCAGGGTCGTTGTGAGGATTAATCGAGGGAGTACCCTTTATGGTAAGGGACGCGGGTGGCGCTGTGGGTTAAACCACAGAGCCTAGGGCTTCCTGATCACAAGGTCGGCGGTTCGAATCCCCGCGACAGGGTGAGCTCCTGTTGCTCGGTCCCAGCTCCTGCCCACCTAGCAGTTCGAAAGCACGTAAAAGTTCAAGTAGATAAATAGGTACCGCTCCGGCGGGAAGGTAAACGGCGTTTCCGTGCGCTGCTCTGGTTCGCCAGAAGCGGCTTTGTCATGCTGGCCACATGACCCGGAAGCTGTATGCCGTCTCTCGGCCAATAAAGCGAGATGAGCGCCGCAACCCGAGTCAGACACGACTGGACCTAATGGTCAGGGGTCCCTTTACCTTACGGAAGCTGTACTACCCAGGATAGGATGGGGTTGTGCAGAGTTGTTAAGGCAGCAGAGAGCATTGTTGGCGGCTCGCTTTCCACCGTAGAGCAGATTTATGCCACCAGGTGCCACAGAAAGGCACTGGACATTGTAAAAGATCCATCGCATCCTGGTCACCGTTTTTTCGAGCTCTTGCCGTCGGGACAGAGATACAGGACGATGAGGACAAGAACAAGCCGTCTCAGGAACAGCTTCTTCTCCAGAGCAATTTCGGCCTTGAATGGGAAGCCTGGACTTTGAAATTCATCCTATCTTACTTGTTATTCTGTATTATATTCTACTGTTTTAATTAGTGTTTAGTAGTTGTTTTGAATTTGTGTGGATGGATGGAGCAGCCGAGTAATTTCGTTGTCCCCGCAAGGGAACAATGACAACAAAGATTATCTTATCTTATCTAAAAAGATGGATGTGGGAAACTAGGGCGAAAAGTGGCGCCACCTCCGCTCTGGAGATGAAGGAACGAGGCTGACCCGCCTCGCAGGGTCGTGGTGAGAGCAGCCTCAACGGGAAGGTTTGGAAAGAACAAAGGCAGAGAAGCAAAGGTTCGAGGCGCGTAGGTTTCAAACGGAAAGAGCTTCCGTGTAGGACCAGAAACAGGGGGGGATCTGTGATTTGCCAGGATTTGATCTGTCGCTGCCCCACAATCTCAAAGGTCCAGACCCCCAACCCAAATCCTCTGCCCCACTTGCCTCCCGCTGCTTCCGACGCTCCTCATCCTTCTTGGGGTCAGGGATGGGGATGTCTAACTCGACACGGAGCGAAAGCAGGTCCGAAACATTCAGTTCGGGGGACTAGGGGGGGGAAGAGAGAGAGAGATAATAATAATAAATTTTTCTTTATACCCCGCCCTTCCCAGCCAAGACCAGGCTCAGAGCGGCTAACACCCATAAAATCACAACAAAACATACAAAACAATCAATTAAAATGCAAGTTAAAATACCATTTAAAGTTTAAAATGCAGCCTCATTTCTAAGTAGCCCACCAATCAAACCATAAAGGAATGAAACATCAGGGTTAAACTAAAACCAACCCAAAGGCCAGGCGGAACAGCTCTGTCTTGCAAGGCCCTGTGGAAAGATGCCAAATCCCGCAGGGCCCTGGTCTCTTGTGACAGACCGTTCCACCCAAGTCGGGGCCAGTACTGAGAAGGCCCCTGGCCCTAGTTAAGGGCCAGCCTAGACATCCTTATGGCTCGAGACCTCCAAAATGTTATTATTTGAGGACCTTAAGGTCCTACAACGGGGCATACCAGGAGATGAAGGAATAGGCTTTGCAATTCCCCACTCTTCGTTGCTGCCCCCAACATCCGAGTCTTGAGCGGGGGTGTTCCTTAGATGACATGTATTTATTATTATTATTATTATTATTAATTATTACTAGTAACTTATGCCCCATTAAATTAATGGGCGCTAGAACGGGCGCTAGGACAACAGGGATGCTATGCGCAGAGCTGACTGAGCGGCTCTCGTTTATCTCGTTCTTTTTTCTAACAACTGCGAGAGCCGCATGACGTAGCCAGCTCTGCGCATAGCGTCCCTGTTGCCCTAGCAACATCGGGAGACACGCAGAGCTGAGTCCGGCCGCCCCGAAGTCTCTGCGCTCCAAGTACCCAACGGCTGTCCGTGGGGCACATGCGCAGTAGCGCAATCCCAGGGACACAGGGACTGGACGCAGAGACACTTGCACTTTATTATATGTGATTTATTATTATTATTTCAGTCGATTGATAAAAAAGACCTTGCCTTTATGTTTTGCATCTTATCTCATCTGGCCGGTTTGAGGCTTTTTTTCTTCTGTATAATGTGACCGATAAGTGCAAATAATTTACAACAACAACAATAATAATTCAATTTATTAGTCACTCGGCTAGAAGAGCCTGCAGGATCGGGGCCGATGGCTCGGCTAAGTCCAGCATCTCTGTTCTCACAGTGGGCAACCACAGGCCTGTGGGAAACCTGCAAGCAGGATTCGAACACAGGAGCCCCCCTCTCCTCCTTTGGGTTTCCAGCAACTGGCATTCGGAAGCACTGCTGCCTTCTGTGGGTGGAGGAGGAGAACAGCCCTTCATAGCTAGGAAGCCGCCGACAGGCCTCTCCTCCTCCATGAATTTCCCCAATCCTCTTTGAAGCCATCCAAGTTGGTGGCCAACTCTGCCTCCAGTGGCAGGGGAGTTCCATTAGATTATGACTGCATATCTGACCTAAATCTACAGTGAACGATCAGCTTCACTGTATGTTCATTAGTTCTGTGTTCTGAGAGAAGGGGGGACGGATCTTTTCTCCACCCACTTTCTAATTCCATGCACGATTTTACAATTTTCCAGCATGGTCGCCTCTTGCTTGATTTCCTTTAACCTAAAATGTCCCAAAATACTGCGACCTTTCATCGCAGGGAAGTCCCTTTCTGAACCCTTGCTGCACAGAGAGGTCCTCCAAGCGACTTTTTAAGAAAACAAAGCCTAACAAATAAAGGGGAGGGGAGACTTTATATACCGTATTTTTCCATGTATAAGACTAGTTCCCCCCCTAAAAAATAATGTCCAAAATTTTGGGGGCGTCTTATACACGGATAGATCTCCCCCCATTTTCTTAAATTGGAGCCCACCCCAAAATGGGGGTGTCCGTATAGACGGGAAAATACGGTCGATTTAATAGAATTCATAAGGAATCCTCAGACAGAACCCCAATGGAAAAACAGCTGTGAAATCAACCAGGCCCAACAGCAAGCCATCATCACCAAATACCTGGAAAAACAGTTTTTAATCTGGTGTCAGAAACATGATAAGGAAAGAGCAAGGAAAACATTCTACATATTATTATTTAATATTATTTATTTGATTTCGACGCCGCTTTTTCCTCCCAAACAGAAGGCAACTAGGAAGCTCTGTTGTTTGGGATTTGGTTTAACCTGCTACCATTTCTAATTGACCCCTACGGATTTCACCCAAAACCATCCGAGCTACGCAGCTTGAACCTGCAGTTCACACAGGGAGGCCGTTTCCCTGGTCTTCTCTCCCATGCACCTTCCTTCATGAGGACTAGTAGCCCAATCCTTATGTGGGTCAACCACAAAGTCAAGTCCTAATGAGTTCCTCAGGACCTCCTCCCAGGAAAAGCATGTCTAGAATCGCAACCTGGAGTCAATTGAAGCCCAGCCTTTCAGTAGCAAGCATTCCTCCGTTCCAAATATTAGTTTTGATCCTTTCATAAAATTGTAGATCATTCTGATTTTTTTCTTGTTCCAATCCAAGCCCTTTAGATTTCAGAACCGTTAACTCTGTAGTGTCCAAAATCCCATTTGGTTCTCCCAAATCTTCAGGGGGGGGGGATCTCAGCTGATCATTTGTGACAATTCCCTTAGCCTCCAGTAATTTCCTTTTTTTTTTAAAGGAAATTAC